>KI915040.1:26232115-26592279 GCA_000473445.2 Anopheles farauti
CATCACCTCAAGGGACATAGTATGCGTTGATTTCATACTTCCCAGCGCAGTTCTAATGCAACGCAGTTCTATTGAATTCTTACATCCTCGAATAATAATTATTTGGAAAAAATTGATAGTTTTCTTCACGGGGTTATATGGCACCGATTATTGATGATGACACTATGACAATGTTGTGCTAGTTAGTGTCGCGTGTTTACGTTATCAGCATTCAGAAACATGTACGACGGACGGTGAACAAGGTTGTAAATATTATGGGAAATAAATTGTTTCTTGCAATTTCGACCCAAGTATTCTAACAAGGTGCAATAAGTTGTTTAATGTATGTATGCTATCTGAAAGCTTCTCGATTTCGTTAAATTGGGTCTACTCTTGCCAAAACTCGAATTAGGAATCGAAATTTTAATACCAAAGAAATGCGTTCCTGCTTTTCAACGTACAGGTTATGTTACATGGGCGCACATTAAGATGATTCGATGCAAGTCAAAAAGTTTCGTTAACGCGCAGCTGATAAGAAGGTAAGAGAATTGGCAATAATTTGTGGTTTAAGCCCGGTGCCAATCATCGCGCCACCGTACACGTCTATCATCGCCGAACAGCCGACTTATTCCACGTTCTCAGTCTCATAATCATGTGGTGGCACCCGTCTTGGCACGGTCGGTGCATATGTGCGTGTGTAGAGTTCGCCACCACCAAGACTGGCGGCCGGAATCGCTGCCGGACTTGTCGGCCTATGCTCGCGTCGTCGGTTCAGTTGTCTGAGCGCGTTCGGTCGGTCTGGGTGGCTAGCGCACGCGTTGTTGCCTACTGTTTGTGCCGCGAAGTTGCCTTGGAACGTGCGCGATCGTCGCTTCACTGACGGCGGACGACCTTCGAGGCCAGCAACGCCACGACAGGGGCTCGTCCACAGCGCTTAGTGCAGTGAAGAAAGGGCCCGCCCGTTTCGATAGAGCACTTTCTGAGGAGCACACAAAGAGTGCGTGTCGATAACCGTGCCGTGGTGGTGTGTATTGTGTACAGATATAATGACGGATGTAAGTGAAGCGTCGTCCCCGTCGGTAGTGCCGCTGACGGACGATGATCCGGAGCAGAAAGCCCCGAAAGATAAAGGACTGTGGCGCGATCTGGTTGCCTACTGGATATTGGGGCTGTGCAATAACTACGGCTACGTGGTGATGCTGACGGCCGCACACGACATTCTCAAGGAGCTGGAAAACGATGATGAGAATCACGCCAAGAGCGCCGCGGCACTGGTAAGGGGTGAAAGTGCAGCAGCAGCAGCAGCGTGTTGTCTGGTGGAGGGGTTGGAGTTGGAAGCCAGTTCAGTGGTCGGCACACTCGGTTTTAGTCTCGTGTTTATCCACAATTTGTAAGCGTTCTGTGTTAAACAACGTTATGTTTTCTTTCCACTTCAGTTCCGGTGCGGTAGTAACATAATTTTAGAATTTGGATATATTTTGCTGGTTTTTATTTTTGATGTTAATACCTTCCCCAAGACCTTGGAATCTATGAGCAATTTAAAAAAAGTAAATTTTTATAAGGTGTAGAAAATGTTTTTAGTGTAAATTTTTCGTACTGTACATCATAACATTGTTTGAATCTTTTCACGAACTATTATTTAAATCATCCCAGCAAAAACTACCGTTTCTACCACAAGTATTTCACCAATATTCCACTGACTTTAAAAGTAGAGTAGACAAGTCTTTACGATTAATGATCTTTAATATTGGTGAGTGTGTTTGGTTGCATCAAATTTGATGTAAACCTGATGCAAGTATTTATTTTATTTTTAACAAATTAATAGGGAATTTGTAAAGCTTGTATCATATTGTTTATAATTTGGGTGATTAAAATTATTATACCTCATGTTCATGTTTATATTTTCTTTAACTGAAACATGCTGAAAGGTTTTTTTTAATTTTAAACAAATATTTTTTTTCAATAAAATTTGATCACATGTAAATTCCCTATTTCGAATGCGTTTTCGAGCAGACCAAAACGATACAAACATGAGAAAGATGTTAATAAACACGAGTTTGCCGACCACTGACCCATTCGACCTATTGAGCTGGCAAGTGGTATTGGCCTGTTTTGCTGCACGTTTGTTGGTGTATGAGTGACACGAGGGTTGGTTAGCGTTTGTTTTGAAATTTGGATAGCGAGCAGCGTTTTGAAGTAGTAGTTGTAGTGATACGCTTGAGCTATTAGTCTAGCGGCGCTGTTTATTTGCAAACAAACGTGCCGTCGACTGGGTGGGCACGAGCTGCGCGAGTGTGATCAATCGTGGAGAAAAAAATACCAGCACCAGTCGAGGTTCAACAGTGTTACCCCAGGTCAATTAGAAGGCGCATCTAAATCCGGGGATTCCACGCGCCACGACGTGAAGGAAACACACGCACGCATGCGTTCTGAGCGCATAAGAAGAGGGGAGGATCGTCACGTGGATCTCCAGCGCCGTTTACGATAGCGCCCCGGAGCGTCGTCTGTTGAATGATTGATTAGCCAATTCTTCGCGCCATTGTCGCGACCGTTTCATCCAAGCGCACCGAAGGTCTGATAACACAGGGCCACCACCGTTCAGAGACCTTCCGAGGAAGAGGGGTTTGCCCACATAAATGGTCAGGCGATGGTCAAGGTTCTACTCGCACTCGCACCACTTGAGGACACACATCCGCAGGGAGCGACTGATAGTTTATCAGCGGCTCATTGTGCGAACGGGTGTGGGCGGACGGAAAAGTAATGAGATAAAACCTAATTAAAGTAAGCGCTGCTACTCGGTGACGATCACGAAGACAATCAACAATTAATATCAATGAATTTACAACTGTCTTCGCATGCGTGTTGCGTATGATATGGGCTTGGGCTAGGACAAAAATATTGGACAATCGATGGGTGAAGCTAACGCGATAAGATTAGTGCCTGCAAAGGGAAATCGTAAACCAACGAACCGTGCGATGATGCAAGATAAAATGATCTCTGTTTGGGGATCGGTATATACGAGTATGTCTACACAGTGGCTGCTCACTTCCTTATTCGATTGATTGTATGGTTCGAGACGGTTAATATATTTTAAACGAGCTCAAAAAGAAACCAACTTAGAAACGTGTGCTGTGCTAGCATCGGTAATATAATAAGCTTCGGGAGAAATTTGATTGAAACGCAAAATTAATGAAATCGTCAAATCTCAACTCAGACCTTCGGCTGAAATCTAAAAATGGTGCGAAAACAACTTTGCTGCAGCAAACTAATTTTCGCAGCAAAATGCTGACTATGCAATCGGCGTTTTTTTTCTTCTCAAGAGCTGATATTTATACCCTCCAGCGATAGTATTGCGGTGAAATAGAATGAATTCACTAACAAAGAAACAAGAAATCCGCACCCGATCTTGGCCTACGTTTGTTGGTAAAATGGGCTGCTCTTATTATTTGAAACGGCGTGGCGAAGCTGACAAGTCCCACCCGAACGTTGATAAGCACTCGCTCGCCGTTGCAATGCAATGGCTGTTTCTAAAGCTTTTCATTTCACATTGCCCCAACGCACCGCAAAAGGCACGAAACGCAATGGGTATTATTTGGAGAAAAATAGAAACTGCGATGCTTACAATGGCGCTTCACGGGAATACGGTGGTGGTGGCTGTTGTGTGGCCGAAGCAGAAACGGTCGTACCACCCATCGAGGCACTTTCCAGCAGCCGTACCTGGTAGTACCGTCGTCCGTCGTCTGGAGCTCACCGGCTGGTGTGTTGTTTTGCTGATGAACTGCAGCGAATGGGGCTGACCGCCCGCCCGCTCCGGGGGAAAAGCTATTTGCGCCATTCAACGACCGGGCAGAACGGACCGTAATCGAATGAGATTGGCTTATCGACTCTCGGATGCATGTCGCCTTTGTGTGTGTTCTTGCATTTGTACTTAAGGTTCATGCGGTGCTGGAGTGTTGGTGAATTTTAGTGTAAAAGCGTTCAAAGTTCCAAATGTTTCATTCAAAACACGTGCAGTAGGGGAAGCATGAAAGCTTTCAACATTGTAATATTAAGTTGAATGTTAAGTTAAGCTTTTAATTTGGATTTTTCTATAAACAACCTAATGTACGGTCAGGCTAGTGATTTCTCTCCTTTTATACTCTTATTTGTAGGAAATATCCCATAATTTTGTCTTTGAAACATTATCATTAGTTCGTAGTTAGTTCTTGACACTCTTGACTCATTGTGTTCGTTGCAGACGTCCTCTAATAGTTATCTCCACTAATTTTCGAAAGTACAGTCTGATGAGCTTTGGATAATGCAGCACCATATCATTTTATTGAACAAGCTATTACGCAATACTGGTTCTTAGAAGCAATGACAGGTGTCGCATTACCAAAGTTTGGCAAATCGGTCACTCGTCTCGGGTGTTATTAGTTACGTGTCAAAAGCTTCTTCTTACAGTTAAGACAAGCCATTGAAGTCATCGATCGAATGTTCTCTAGAACATGTTCTTCATAATCTAAAATTTATTAATTCTTGACAAAAAATTTGTTTGAGTTTTTGTGAGCGTAATACAAACCATTTGTTACGATGTACGTATTTAGATATCTTCATTATTTGCAAAGGTTTGCTGAGAAACAAAATTGGGAAGAAAGAAAGTTGCTAGTTTTTCCATATTTCATATTAACCAGGTGATGGGCAAAATTCTTACCTTTTAGCAAAACTGAGCAATAATAACATAAATTATAGCCAAATAAAGCAAAAGTTAAATTGTGATTTAAAACTAGCTGAATGCACCTGGTGCGAGACGTTTAAAAAAAAATGCTTTTGCAACAGCGACAGCTACGAGCAGCAACACTTATGCAACACTTATCGTTCCGTTTCAGCATGACTACTACGGTGTGGCAAACACGACGGCCCGTGCCGATGACGTCACGTTCGGGTATGAGACCCGCCCGTGCAACAAACTTTCGACCGGTGCAATCCTGCTCGCGGACATCCTGCCGGCGTTGGTCGTCAAATCCGTCGCCTCATTTCTTCCGCTGGCGAAGCAGTAAGTTCGGTGGCCGGGGCCGGCGTGGGAATGAGGAGATGAGGGCACACCTGTTTCATACATTTCTGTCCGTGTGTGTGTTTTTTTTTAGTGTGCGTGTTTTCCTGTGCGTCGTGGCAGCGGCGGCCGGGTTTTTACTGACCGCGTTTGCCACCGTCGAGTGGGTTCTGTTCGTCGGCGTGATAGCGACCTCGTTCTCGTCCGGGCTTGGTGAGGCCACGTTCCTGGCGTACGCGACGTATTTCAACAAGTCAGTAGCACATTTATTAGCTTCTAATGGGCGTGTGTAACGACTGTTGCGATGTTTTTCATTCTGTGCTAGGAATGTTATATCTACCTGGTCGTCCGGTACGGGTGGCGCCGGTATTGCTGGCTCGCTTTCGTACACCGGTCTGACGGAGCTGGGCTTGACGCCGAAGACAACCATCCTCATTATGTTGGTGGTGCCGGCGCTGGAGGCGGCCGCTTTCTGGTTGCTTCTGCGCCACAAAGACACGGACAAACCGGCCGAGCTGGAGGCGGCGAACGAGAAGGTGGAAGAGATCGACTACAGCACACTGCCGGAGGAAGAGCGACCGCTGGAGAACTGGGGCCAGCGGATCCGGTACATTCCGTCGCTGTTCATTTTCATGATACCGCTGATATTGGTGTACCTGCTGGAGTACTTCATCAACCAGGGGCTGGTGAGTGAGCAAGTCCGTCCGGTTGGCGGACGTCCGTCCGAATCGTGCACCTAACTTCTCTCTGCTTCCAGTTCGAGTTGGTGTACTTCCCGGGCATCTGGTTGTCGCAGTCGGCGCAATACCGGTGGTACCAGGTGATCTACCAGATCGGTGTGTTCATCTCCCGCTCGTCCGTCAACCTCATCCAGTTCCGGCACGTGTGGGTTATGGCCGTGTTCCAGTTCCTAAACGTCGTGTACTTCACCTTCGAGGCGGTGTACTTCTTCACGCCATCGATCTGGATCATCTTTGTGCTGATCCTGTGGGAGGGTCTGCTCGGTGGTGGCGGTTACGTCAATACGTTCTACCGCATCCAGACCGATGTGCCGGCGGCACGGCGTGAGTACGCCATGATGGTGACATCCATCTCGGACTCGGTTGGCATCGCGCTGGCAGGCGTTGCCGCCATACCGTCACACAATGCGATCTGTGATCTGCCGGTTCCCGACCGATTACTCTAGGGCGGGAGTAGTGGATGCGGAAGGTGCCACAAACTTTGTACAGGGTATTATGGGTGCTTTCTTGAGCACTGTCAACGTTAAATAAATCCATTATCTGTTAAAGTATTTCTTATTTTAGATGGCTTTAAGATTTTACTAGCTGATTCAACAAATGTTTCGAATTGATATCCTCCTATCAGTAGCTTCCATTTTAACCCACCGGTTAATCATTGCTCAAGTATGTTGGATTGCTTGGGAAGAATATTACGTTTGTTTGATTTTGTCATTTATCACAAATCATATTCAGCATTTTGCTACATGGTTCCTGATTGGTTCCGAATTATCAATTTTATTCATAAAAGTCACGTTCTGCTGTCGTCTAACTTATTGGTTGAAAATTGTAACATTATTCTTTGACCATATGAGATTGATGACCGCGATCAGAGAAAATAGATTAAAGAGTGTATTGTCTCCGTAAAAATTCCTTATACGTTAAAGCTGCTCTAACGATTGATTTGTTTGAAGAAATTAATTAAAATTATGAACAAACACAGCTCAATTTGTATCGTTTACTCTACTGATTCGTTTTTGGAACGCATTGTTTCGCTCGATATGGTAAATATCATGGTTAATTAATGTATCACCTTGTTTGTTCGTCCAATGTGAGATCAGCACCAAACGTCATAAGGGATTAAAGTTTTCGGAATTGATATTAAAAATCTATACTCACCACCCCTTTACGCACCACCCTTCCAATGTGGCACCGGCCTAAGTCAAACTTTCGAGAAGGCTTCCAGACTTTTCAGCGCGCAGGGATTGAAAGCGAAACCCCCCCCCCCCTTCCCCCGCCTCCCACCCGCACCCGGTGGTGGGCAAACTTTTATCACCCCAACCGGCCAGCGCGATTCCCACACCGACACCGGTACAATTTCGGACCCGGTTTAACAGATTTGCGAAGCAGTGGGATAAATTATGCAAACATGTTTTTATCCGGTTTATAAACTATGCACGCTGCCGGCACACGGCGTACCTGCCTGTCCCTTGACAAAGCGTCCCTTGGTCCGGTGTTTCGACGCTGGAAGTGAATTTAGAAGTTTATCGATGGGTCGACCGGATGTGTGTGTGTGTGTGTGTGGACCGTCGAACAGCATCGAGCGTCCTGCAACGGAGAACAACAATTTCCGTTCGCTTCCCTACTGGCAGATGGGTTGGTTGTACTGCCCGTTTCCGATGCAAACCCTTGTTCCGGAGAGCGAAGCATTCCTGCGGGTTTTGAGGTTTTCGTTCGCTTCTCGGTCGTCACCATTTTTCCCCTCCACGCTTTCCTCCGGTTTGTCGTTCGTGGCAGTAATGCAATCTACATAGTTTCATGTTTACATTTGCATAATTTTGTGTGCACTCGCGTGAGTGTGTGTCATCTGTCCAGAAACACACACACACGATGTTGTGGAGGTAGTGCTAGAAGTCGTGGGTGCTGACGATCTCCTGTAGCTAGGACCATTATCGGACGGGTCGTGAGATCGGGCGAGAATTTAACACCTATTTTGTTTCTGCGGAACAGTTTGTTCCCACAAGTAGTTTTACGAATCATCACCTTCCATCCCAGCGAGGACCGCGGAGGGTGATTGATACTGTGAAGTGCCAGCGTTAATTGAACGAGCTTGACCGCTAAAGCGAAGCTGTCATCAATAATCATCCCTTCCGGAACATTGACGATCAATTTCTAGCTCAGCTCTAGCGGTGAACGTCAATCAAGTCTGTTATAATTAATGATCCACCCGTTCACCCACCATCCTTGTGGCTCACCCGCCCGGTAGTACGTAACAGTGTGAACGGAGACGTTACTGTCAGCAATGGGGTTTGTTAATTTCTCCGTACCATTGGCTTCATAGCTAAGGTTACACAGTTATAAAATGGTGCCACGTTCTGTGAAAACAAGGTTTTGCAAAGAACGCAAAATTAAGGTCGAATACTGAGAAAAAGTTACGAACGCTGTGCTCCGCTACTTTCCTTTACCAAACATATGCACCGCAAATGCATGACAGATCCGTCAGATAGGGAATGAAATGCTTCCATCTTGCCATTTTGGTTTGCCGTAAAAGTCCATAAAAGGTTTCTCAGAAAATAAATTACGCGTTATTGGGTTAGTGTTTTTCTTTCTCCTGAAAACATAACGGAACACATAACAGCAAACCACAGCATTTAAATCTACCTGTAGAAGGCAAATAATAAAAAGACTCAGCATTAAATCAATTTCAATCGAAAATCGTAGACAAACATTGATTCAAAAAAGCTTAAATTTTAATTTAGTACCAGGCCCACATCTTTCTGGTCTTTCAATGAATCCTTTCATAAATTGCAAGATATTTTTTTTATGAGCAATAAATTGGAGGAGAACGAATTACACTACCAATCACTTTGCTTATCTTGAAAAGCGCTTATTCTTAGAGCTATAATTGGGATATCTGGTTGTACAAATCCAAATCAGGGTAAATTCCAAATCCGAAAATTGTTCCATGAAACTTTCCCATGAAACATTTCCAAGATCTTTTGTAGCGATTTAGATTCAAATTTTCTTTTTTCGTTTTGATCATCAATCGGTTTGAGATACATTCGAGGTACTACACTTGTGTTGCAAAATGAGCCACCGGCAGCTTGGGCTGAAATATTTTCATTCCACATGTGGTAGCTCCGATTTTATCGTTTCGAATGAAACGAAATGTAAATGGTTTCTCCCATTTTCAATTAAGAAGCACTTCAACTGTTCCTTTAAACTTCCGCGCTGAGCGGCGTAGCGGTTTGAGAAAATATACGACTCCTAACAACAGCGGCAATGAGCAATATAGTTCTCTTTCACGACACCAGTGTTCGACGGTACTGCGAAAGCAGTCGCTATATGCATTTGAAAAAAAAGGAAAATTTGTGTTTCATTTTCTACAACTGGATCTCATGTGCGCAGAGTACGACAAAAGGTAATTTGGAACGAAAGAAAGAGGCAATGGGTGTATGGTTCCATTTTTCGGCACAACTCTTTACTGGGCTGAACTGGTGCTCGATAGGCTTTGCTGGTGCTTTTCCACGTCTCCGTTCTCTCCGATCTGTGCGGCTGGAACGGTGCTACAGAAAACGTCTCGACTGATGTAAAGTACTGACGTTTGTAAAGTGGCAACGCGAGCCTACCCGACCGGTTATGTAGGGATACATCGCGTTTCCGTCGCACAAGGAAACCTCAGCACGTACAGAATCTTGAACACATGGCAACGAAATTGTCCGCAGCTTCACGTATGGTTTGCGTACCATTCAGCGACAGGAAAATTTGAATTTTTATGAAAATTGGCTTCCTTCCTGCCGGCGTCATCATGTTTACGGCTTCCGTCGGCAACCTCCTGCTCAGTTAAAGTAGGTTGGCTGGCTGGTCGTTGAAGTCATGTGAACCATAAATCCCGCGCGCCCGGTGTAAAAGTTGAGCGCACAACCGGAAGCCGGTCTGGCGTCTGGTCTGACGCTGTATATAGTCAGCATTTGTTTAGCCATTAGTGCCCAGGCCCGTTCGGTGGTAGGTAGGAAATAGAGAAAATAATTTTGAAATTATCCCCCGGAAAGCCATTAGTCCCCGGGCGGGGTACCACCTTCGTGGCCATGCCCATGCCGTTGGACGTTTTGTTGGCACCACGGGAGACATTCGATTTTGCCGGGACTCCATCGCCGGGGTTTGGGAATGCGTGGTGAATATAAATCAAAACCATATTGTCCCGCTGTGAATGGTTGGCCCACCGGGTGCCCCTGGGTGTGTCCTATGGCGCGTTTTAAACGGTCAGTTTCACTTCCAGCGGCCACTGCGGGCGGGTGTGGGAGAGCTTTGTCCATAAATTTGAACCGATAAGTGTGGTGCTAGATAATTATTTGTGCGCTCACCTGTGACCCAAGCGTAAGGCGTTACACTTTTAATTCGCATCCGCCGGGCCCGAGCTTCCGTATCGTCCGCGGGGGGGGGGGGGGAAAGAACGAAATTTAGAGTACAACGAAAGGACCGGCACGGGCGGGTCTCTAATGAGCGAAAGTGCTTCGATGGTGGCGTCACGCAGCCAGATCGTGCACCACGTAATATCCATTAGAAGGATCCACCCGAAGAGCGAGGAAGAATGTTACCATTATGCAGAGCAAGAAAGATGACCGCTTCTGGATGGTGTTTTCCACTGCTGCTGCTTCTGCTGCTGCTGCTGCTGCTCAAGAGACACCGGACACACGATACAGTCGTTTGTTTTAATGGCGCTTAAGGATTAAAGACACCCCGGCGTGTTGGACAAGTCGGACGAGAGGACGTGGTTTGTATCGTCTTGCACCGAACGATACCGACACCTTAACGGAGACAAATGGCGGTAAGTCCCCCGATAAGCTTTTCCGTACGGTCAAGGACGACACACATGCCGGCTGATAATCGTTGTTGATTGTTGCATTTAGCGACCGGGTGTAGGGAGGGTTATTAGTTGGGCAGCAAATTCGAGATCATCAGGAGAGGATTTTCCCGGGAGCTGAATTAATGGTTGAATGTTGGAATCGGAACGGCTCTGGACAGGGTGGTGTCGGGAACATACGTTCATTAATTGGTTTTATTGAGTAATTGCTTCTAACAACGGTCCTGAATAATGTAGAATTTTATAGCGTTCTCTAGTTTTATTATCAGTTTATCAGGGTTTAAGGAAAGCATTTTCATCCGATAAAAAATGATATTTTGAGAGAAAAATATAATTCTAATACAGTGCGTAACACAACTATACGTGAACAACTATATGTGAATAAAATGAAAAGTTGAAGAGATAGCTAAAAACAATGTTGAGCAAAGATGTTGCTTGTAATAAAATACATATTTCTATTATTTTTGTATAATTTTAAAACTACCGTTACTATTTTTTAAACAATGGTGAAAAACGCTCCCTGTAACACAACTATACGAATATTTGAGTTTTTCGAAGGAAATAATTGGTTTAAAATTCGTTTAAAAATATATATAGTTTTGAATGCACAAAAACAGTATGCAGATATTTTTTAACGATTTTTAAAAAGTTCAATGAACCCATGGTCTCAGTTTTCAAGCTCAAAATGGGTTAATTTGGGTGTTCGGATTTTTTGTAATTTATGGGTAGCATTTATTTAACCCATATTGAATGGGAGCGAATTCCGATGGAAGTATCTTTAAAATTCTACATCAAATCGGAAATATTTTTTATCAAAGAACCCGTTTGATTTACAAACATTTGAGATGATGGAAAATCAAGGAAAAATATTTCAAAAATCATTCCCCGGTCAATTTCAAAGGCCGCATCCCCCCTCATTATACGATCACCAAGCAGTCACTAATACGGGAGCAGCCAGTGCAGCGGTGTGTCGTTGCAAATCTGCTCATCGCCCTGTGGCTTGGTATCAGTCTTGGTATAGTTGTGTTACAGGGAGCGTTTTTCACCATTGTTTAAAAAATAGTAACGGTAGTTTTAAAATTATACAAAAATAATAGAAATATGTGTTTTATTACAAGCAACATCTTTGCTCAGCAACAAAAATAATAGAAATATGTATTTTATTACAAGCAATATCTTTGCTCAACATTGTTTTTAGATATCTCTTCAACTTTTCGTTTTATTCACATATAACGGGTGGTCGTATAGTTGTGTTACGCACTGTATATATTCATATTTCTAAAGCGTAGAAGCTCTAGAGGGTTTTAAAAGGATGTACTACCTCTTTTAAAACTGCCTTCGACAGTTCGTTTGATGTCTAAATTTACAGCTCTTTTATTCATATTTCCGATAGTGATCTCCAGATGGTGACATTTTTGCTCTTTCGCTCACCACAATGTGTGGGCCGTAGTTGAGAAATAAAACATGAAATTTTTGTGCAGCTTAATTGATCCTCGTTTCCAATTTCCTCTTCTCCGCCAAACCAGAACAATTGTCTTACTGGTGCGAATAAGAACACAACCGAAACGATACCATAAAACTGCACCGGCTCGATCTGGGATATCCATTTCCAAGGATTAATTTGGCGCACCCCGAAGCACCATTCGGTTACTTTCACGATTGCAACAGTTTGTGTGCGACTTTCTCCTCCACTTTTTTTTGTTATTGTCTTATAGTTCCTTTTTGCGAATCTCGAAACGCACGGCAGCACGATGCCAAGCTCCGCCAGGGCAGATGGCGAAAGTTTCAAAGCTTTTAATGTTGGCACCACCACCATTCCCGTGCGCTTCGCCGGCCGAGAAGTGAGGCGAAAACCGTTCGACCCCATTCCCGTGCTGCGTGCTAACTTCTCGAACGCTGTGCAACGCAGAACGGTGATAAAATCCCTTTCATCGGAAGCCATTTTCATGAAACTGGCTGTGGTTGTCCCGACGACGGCTTGCGCGGGCGTGAGAAGGAAAGCGGGTGGAATTTTAATTTTTATTAATCTTTCGCTGCCTCGGGGGTGCTGCTGTCTCGCAAGAGTGGTTTCCGGCAGCAGGATGCTTTGGAAACCACCGCTGGGACACTCGTGCCCGGTCGGCACGTGGCGTGGACTGCAGGGAAATTAAAAACGGTTCTAATGTATTCTCGTTTCTCGGGCCAGCTGGGAGATGATGGCTGTGCCGGGGATCGGTAGGCAGAACGCACAACTGCAGCCGGCCAGTCTCGGGAGCAAAGTTAAGCTTCTGCAAAGTCGTCGGCCAAGCGCGTCTCATTACGCTTTGCCATACCGGAATTCTTGTTAGTTTTCTTCAAGGGACTCTTGTTGCCTCTGGTGCTGCGAATTTGCCGGGAGGCAGGCGAGTAAACAACACTTGACCGACCTGGTCGTCCGGTAATGGTGTCCGGGTGCTATGGAAATAATGCGAACCGGCACAGGGTAGAACATGCTGTTCACATTGCCGGAACCTAAGCTTCTCATAGGTCGGGTCGGTTGATGAAAATGCAGGAACGACTCACCTCGTGGCGATGAAGCCGGTGTTGATTTTGAAATTTCTACCAAAATCCTATGATCTATGTGCATCATAAATCGAGTCGTCCCTGTCCGTATGCACAAATGCACCACTCGAGCGTAAGGAATGTAGCCCAGGAGTGGGGCAAGAAGCGCCACAATTGAGTTTACGTTTGAATTGTAATGAAATATTTCGCCAAGAAGTTTGCCCCCAGCGGAAATTGCACAAAAGGGTTTTGCTGATTTCCTGTTCTGGCACCCGTAACTGGCAACAAATCCACCTCTGTGCAATCTTTTGTCTGTGGAAAATATGAATTCCGAAAAGCAGCAATCTAATAAAACCGCTTGGTCTCTTGCAATCGTCCATCGCAACCGATGGTGAACCGAAGTCGGAAGACTCGATCCTTTGTGGAGTCAAAATTTTGTACTTCGACACTAAGTTTTCAAGATGTTTGGAACCAGATTTATAGATGGTTTTTACATTTTATGATATAAGTTTACATTTTGTTGTTTAATTACATTTAATATTCAGATTATTCAAAACGATTACTAAAACTTTTACTATGACAAAAAGAATACACAGAACAGAACAGAACTAGAACGATACCTAACAAGTAAAAAATGGGGAAAATTTTGTGGGCAAATTTTAAATAAATGTGGATTACTGAAAGATTGCAATACAAACGGGAATATTTAAAAAATATAAACATATTATTTAATTAAAATCCAACAGTTGCATACACGTACTGATGGTTGTTGATGAACCCAATTTGAAAATAATTTAACGAAAATAAAAAATTTGTGTGATTTTATTCAAACAACCATTTTATTCAAACAAACAATCATAAACGGATTTTACTTGATTTTATGTTTAAATTTATAAAGGATATATCGTTTAACTTGCCCTGTGGTTTGAGTCCACTCCAATGGTCCACTTCTGTTAGTATTAACAACTTTCCTACCAATACATATTTGTTTCAAATACTAAGCTCCACTACTCAGATCGAATTCTAAGACTTATTCGATCTAAGCTCCAACTCCATCCGTTGATGTTGAGTCTGATGTTCTATACGGGACAGATATTTGTCGGTATTAAAACAAACTTTGCAAATACCGCTGTGCTGTGTTTAAACTGACCAAACGAATCCCGGATCAAACGTGCTGCCAGGAAAATGTGGTCAAGATTTCCCTCGAAAACAAAGTTTTCCAGCCATCCGATCGTCCTCGGGGGTTCGATTTTACGCTTCCCTCGCTTGGTGTTAAATGTTTTCTCACAGCTGGTACGCTGCTGCAGCATCTGCTTTTCAGTTTAACCATTTTTCGCAAGTCATTCCCCGGGGATGGGGGAAACCGGGAGTTAGGGGAAGCGATGGAACGGAACTGTTTTAGCAACAGCCTGTCGGAATCGATTAAGCGTACTGAAAGGTGGTCGAATGCACACTCACACATGACACCGAATCACCCCTTGTCAGCTATGGAAATCCCGGGCCGGGCTAAAGCTAAGCATCCAGGTCGTCTTGCCAGGTTTTCTCCGCACTCGAGTGTTTTATTTTGCACCAAACCGAACACGGAGGTCGCTTCCGTTTGGAGCGCGCGCGGAAGGGTAAAGAGGGCAGCCGCATTTAGAATACACTGTCGGCAAGATTAAACTTTTCGCCAACTTTTTTACTCCCTTTCCCTTTCTCCTTCTCTTCTCTGCACTGCACAGATGGACTGGATCCTTCCACTGGAGCATCGTTTCCCACACGCTGGTGCGTTCTTCAGCCCAATCCTTAACACCGTGTGGGTGCGGAATTCGTGCGAAAACATGGCAGGTTTTTTTTACAAATTTTTTTTCTCCCAAACACTCCATGAGATAACATACGATTTTCGGAAGGTTTATTTCGTTTGCTTCCCCACTTTTCCTTTTTTTTGTTTCCACTTTTACTCCCGTCAGCCAGCCGGGGGTTAAAAAATCCCACCTCAGTACCCGCTGCCGGCAATGAAATCAAAAGATAAGCCCACAGGTAGATAGACCGGAAGCCGAAGGTCTTCGTGTGAAAGCAGCAAGAGCTAAATGGGCATGGGCAGGGAGCGAGCGGGTTAAGGGGACATTGGAACAGCTTGGAAGCTCAAATAGCAACCGTACGTTGAAACGACGGTCGGAAAGCGTTGATTGAAAATCGCACCGAAGCGCGTCGAGCGACCTGCGTTGGGAAATCCAGCGCCTGCTGCATGGAACCACAGAGAGATCGAGCGCTGAGATTTCGGGAGCCCCCCCCTCCCCGAAATCCCTGTATGTGATTGCTTGGGTGGAGCAGGTGAGTGTTTATTTTCTTGCCGGTCGCAACACAAACTGTGTCTGCGGTTGACGGGAGAATCGGCACGGGTCACTGGTCGACCGTATCGAAAGCTCGAATGTAGCAAGCAAGCATCCCGAACACGCTTTCAAATGATAAGGGATATACGGTGCGTTTTGTTTGTGCGTGTGTGTGTGTGTGTTGGATCTGTCCCTATATCGCGATAAAAAGTTATTTCCACATCGAGAGGAGCTGCATATCATGTACAACCCTTACGACCGCCAGCACGGTTTGAAACTGGCTTTCAACGGTGGCAACAATGGAAACAGCTGGCCGGTTTTGGTACGCACAACGAGGAAGGCACCGGCATGGCATTCGTTGCCAGCTGATAACAATGAAAACGGGCCACAAATCAGCATTCTGCGCTACATAATTCATGCTTAATTGCCGTGTAATTAGATGACTAATTGGTGCGTGCAAAATATTCGCGGGCCCGGTTGGCTGATGCCTTCGTTCAAAAGGGCCTCAGCACGCAAAAATCCCTCAGAATGGGTGAGTGGAATTTTGAGGACACGGTGGCTGTGTTTTGTAGCTGCTTGAGCGGAATAATTTCATTACTAGGATCATGCTGTCCCGATAGTTTGTCAGTCGACATAAAAGTCGACATAAGCGGGAGATTACCATGCGTGGTAAAGGGATAATACTAATTAAAGTAAGTGCACAGATATCACAGTCTAAGGATGTTTGAATAACTAGTTGTTGGAGTACGAACTTTGTTTCCAAGAATATAGCTATATTCAACTTTTTATGCGAAGTAAGCTTAGCGATTGCGCACATTTCTTATTTTAATTTACTTCTTGGCATAGACGACATAGATAGTTAAATTAGATTTATTTACGTTTGGTGTCGATAATAATTGGTCATAGTTTGTTTTACTGGTCATGGTCTGCTCTTGATGATATAACAAAAGATTTCTTCAACCTAAATTTGGTAATCAATGGATAGCCTGGAATTACAAAGGTTAATTTACTACCTTTTGAAGGTAGCAAGGTTTTCAGAAATTTCTTCTCACGCACTTTTTACTTGTTTTATTTTTTGAATAACCAAATCTCCATACAAAGTCTTCAATTCCTGCGATCCTCTCCATTAGCAAGCAGGCAGTATTAGATCAGTCAAAATTTAGCGTATTATTATATTATTTTATTTGTTATATATAGAACATGCAACAAGAGTTCATAGAATGTTCTTCATTGCTTCATTGATACTAGGTTAAGGGTTGAAATTGTCGAACTAAACAGAAAGTTTTGAAAAGAAATTTTGTATAGTTATATAGAGTATTAAATTAATATCTAAATAAATAAATAATATAGAATTCCAAACTGAATGATGAATTTACTTACGTGTTTTCCCGTTGTCTCATTTCCATCAACCTTATTTCTCATACCGGAACAAAAAAAAACAGTATACACTTCAAAGCAATGGTTTTTTTCATACTCCTTTATTTCTATCTTATTGTTCCTTTGCCGTTTGTTGTTTCTTGGTTTTGTTATGTTAGATGTGTGTGTGTTTATTCTCATCTTGTTTAGTTTATTTTTCCGTACAGAATGCTGCTTGTTTTCATCCTTAATATTCATTGCATTGACTCATGGTGTGTAAAATATAACAGTTTGTAGCCGCACGCTAGAGCCGTCCCCTTCCCCAGACGAGAGTAAGATAGTGTGTGAAGAATGCTGCATCGCATGCTCTCCGTTACGCTTTTTACGCGGCAGGGGACGTTTTGGTTACTTTTGCCTTCTTTTCCCTTTCCCTTACTTCTGTTGCGGTTAGTATGTTGCTATGCTATTAGTAATTGAAGCGCCGGTTTTGGTTTCTTGATTAGCTACAGAACAAGGGCGTGTTGTGTTTTACGGTGCTGTGCAGAATAAGCTTTCGATACGTCGGTTCGCCATCAGCCTGTTGTTGGGGACCGCAATCGAAGGGAAAATCAATCGGCTAAAAGGTAGAGTCACATCATCGCAGCGAAACCAACACACCACCTCCCCGCAGTCTCCCGTGGCAGTCACATCAATCAACTTCCCTTTTTAATGAACCGTGCGTGCTTGTGTGTTCGTGGGCATTATTTTCTCATTTAATAAATAGATGCTTTAACGTATGTACTCTTATGTCGACTAGTTTGTAGCAATTGTCCTTGTATGGTATTTTTTTGTTTTTGTCTCTTTTAGTGTCTTTCAATCCGTATCTGACACAAACCGAATGCCTTTATTGGTATTGTCCTGCTTTATGCACGGACAATAATGCTTTATTGTCCAAAAGCACGAAAGAGAGTTGCATCGTGTTGGAGATGAAAATGAAACCAAAACTACAACAACAGGTACTACACCTCTACCGTTCTACCATTAGCTGCCATTTGCTGGTCGAAGAGAAACCAGAACCGAAGGGTGTAAGGGTGTAAAAACGAAAGCGATACAACATTCCTACTCCTTTCTACACAGTGTTGCCCCTGCCCCTTTTTCCGAGCGTTACACATTTCGGACACACATTGACGAGACTTTTCCGGGATCACTAGCACTAGCATTCTACTAGCAGCATGCGTGCCGAAGGAAAGCTCTCGTGGATACGGGCTGTGACCCTTGTCCCGTAGCGGAATCGCTACTAACACGTACTAATCTGTGCCAAATAAGGTCCAAAACAGGATGTTTTGTGGCGTGCGGGTTGTAAACAATCGCAGGCAATACGCACGACAGTCATCAAATCGGACCATAAATGGACCTGTTCGGAATCAGATTACTACCTGTGGCCAGCCGTTTTTCACCAACTCTTCGTTTCAAAAAGATATCCTGTTCTCCGTCCCATCGGGGGAGGGAGAAGTTAAGAGTAAAAGTGTAAAAAATGTCTTACCTTCTCCCTCCCAGCTGTAGCTCCTAGCTGTAGTACAGCACCTTGTCTCATCGTGTGCGTGAGTCTATGTGTCTGTGAAATTGTTGTGTTGTGTACATCAACCTAACCTAGGTGCCATAAAAGGGGTTGGGTGTGCGGATAGCGACTGACTGCTGTAATGTACACGAAATAGCGAGCGCGTCCTTAACACCAGGAAAACTTCTGCCCTTCAAACAATCTTCCCGCCCGTTCCTGCCTGTTTGTGCCTAGCTGTCTTTAGAAGTTGAACTTGATTTGATTTCGGTACGTCAATAGTTTTATACACACACCTATTTCTTGGAAACTTGCTTACATACTAGTAATTTTTGTTTGTTTGTGTGATGCAGCTTTCATGTTATTTTTTTTTCTTGCATGCTTTGCTTTGATAGCAGCGCTTTATTGTTGCTCTCGGCATTGTGCTATACTTTCTCTATCTCTCTTGCTATTTTTCTGTTCTGTGCAGCCCGCTTCCTAAATCTTCTTTATATAGATATAGCACTAGAGAGAGAGAGAGAGAGAGAACTTTCTTGCTGACTACGGTGACTGACCGGATGTTTATTTTCAGTCACTGCTTGTCCGATACCCGGTCCGGATAAATGTTCCTCTCAAGCCTCACTTTTCAGCCTTTTAGCGACTGTTAGAAAATTGACTATAACTTGTTTTGTTTCTCTTGCATCGCTTGCAGTCACATGTACTGTCGTTCTCCAGTTTTAACCACCGCTCACTTCCGTTTGTATGAGCCTACATGTGCCACTGCTGTTTTTGTAAGATTGTGAAAGGTTGCATATGTATGGGTATGAGTGTTGGTGTAGATTTAATATGATCGTTTTTCTTTGTTCTGCTTCACTTTCACGGTGCACTCGGAGCCATGCTGGCGAACAATCTGAGGCTCTAGAGTATTTTATGCGCTCCCATTCTCGCTTTGCTAACAATATTTGCGCAAACAATACACCCACTGGTCAATATCCATTTCGCATTCGACATCGAGCGATGCCTGCACGCTGGTTGTCGGCTTGAATTTGATCTACGCCATCGAAACATTCCCATTGCATTGCATCTTCCTTTACAGTCGCTTTCCACGGGCCAGCCAGATATATATACCTGTTTCGAAACGCAAACCTTTCTTTAACTGAAACAAAGTGTTCAAACGGGTCAGATATATTTCTAACAACAGAACAGTGCGCCATAATTGTGGAGTAAGATGCTGTCGATCTCATGTATACATTTACGACGTTAAAAACTAGTTGGGTAGCTCACAGCTTAAGAAAAAGGAACATTTCAAACCAAAAAAAAAACGAAAATAACAAAAAATGTTTATTTCACATGCATTGATATTTGAGCCCCTTTCCTTCCCCTTCAAGATGGCAGCGTTCGCAACGTCCGGTCCGTGGCCTTCCGCCATATATGATATTGTCATTTTCTATTGCTTATGTGTTTTCATAGAAAACTTACGTTAACATTTCACTGTTTGCTCAAACGTGTTGGAGCGCCCCGGGTTCTTGGTGCAAGATGCAACATTCCTGTAACACAAAGACTTCGAGCGTGTTAACAGCAGAAAAAAACAGCAACTAAAGATCAATCAAAGGAAATAATCATTTCACGAAACGCCAATTCAGCAGTTGCTCACAAATTTTTTTCGGCCGCCTTTTATCCCATCACACCTGATGCCCGATCTTCCCGGTACAAGGTTCTTTGCCCCTTTTTTTTCAAAAACGCCTTTAAAATGTTTATTATTGTCATGATTTTGTTTGTCCTTGTTTGTGCATTAAAGTTTCGTTAAGACCACCCACCGAGCCGATCGGGGCGTAGGACATGCTTCGTTGGCGGCAGGATGCGTGGTGAAAATTGAAGCTAGCCCGTTGCTTTGCCGGGTCGACAACCGATGTGCCGGTTTGCTCTGCCGGAGAACGTGCATAAGGACATCTCGGACGCACTCTGAACGTCGCTCCGATCGTTTGCCATCAGTGTATTTCTTTGCAATGCCATCTAGGCACGACTGACGCGATCGTTTTGATATGTTAGCTTAGTGTGGGTGCGTGTTCGTGTGTGTGTGTGTGTGTGTGCTTGCAAATAGAGAGTGCGGTTCTTCGTGAGGATGCAGTTTTTGGACACCTCGAGGCGGCGGCACATCGCATCGACATCGAATGGATATCGCACCGTGTGAAGCAGAGTGTACGCCATGCTCTTCTTACCAAGTAATGGTTTGTGTACGTTAGATTTCGGGTTTTGTTTCGTCCACTTGCTCTCCCCTTTTCTCTTGCTCTCCCTTCGCTCGTGTCCCAAAATTTGTAGAACCGTTTCGGGATGGTAATTGCAGCAGGTGCATGTTTAACATTTTGTATTTTCTTTTTTTTCTTATTTTGTTGCCTCTAGCACTATTTATTTTTTTGCTGTATGTTATATTTTCTTCTCGCCTTTATATCTCCACTACGTGAGCATCATTCGTTTTGTTTGCTTCTCACCAGCATCATCATCATCATCATCATCATCATCGATATCATCTTTCCGGTAAATATATATTGTCTTCGTCTTCTGGTTGTTTTCACAATACTTTGCTTGTTTTGTTTTTGGGTATGTATGTGAGCGTGTGTGTTTTGTTTGTGTGAGTGTGTTTGTGTGAGTGTGTTTATGTTTTACATAAGTGTCTGCCATCGTCCGCAAATGTCACGTGGCGCGCGACGGACGGCGTTGGTTGCCGTTCGGGCTGTTCGCATCGGTTGTGGTGGTGCGCAGCCTCGTCACGGCAGCCAAACCCAGCGCGATCGCATTCGATCGACCAGCAACTCACCGTCAGCCCTAGTCTATTGGCGGAAACACAAACTGTTGCCAGAACCCTGGATGATAAGCCCCATCCCGGGTGCGATCTATCGTGAAGACGTCTTTGGCGAGCGTCTTTTCAGCACGATGCTGCCAATGGAAAATGAGCAAATAAAATAGAGTTGCATACGAAGATGTGCGAAAGTGAAAAAAAGTTGAAAGTTGAAAAAGGAAATGTAAAAAGATGAAATGTTTTGAGAGCAGGGCAGGGATATCGACAATGTCGACAATATAGAAAATTACGGCTACATATTCAATTTCGAAAATGTCAACAACGTCGATTATATCGATAATATCGATAATGTCGACAATATCGACAATTTTAAGCTTCAAGCGAGTTTATGAAAATATGAAAGAAATGTTTTGTTGTTGTTGTTGATGAAGTTCGAAATAAAATCAGCGCAGTGAACAAAAACCGAAGCTACAGATCCGAGAACGAAAAACCGATGGAAGAGAGACTACTGCGAGAAATAGGGTAAGCAGACTAGGTGCAGGGTAGACAGAGTTTCGTAGATCTCGATTCTTAAGGCATCGGCTGGTGATTCAGTAGATTGTTGTTGGCGTGATTGTTGGCGCTGCCGTTGCCGGTGCGACGCTTCGGTGGTGCGCTGAGCCGTCGATCGGTGATGGCCACGAACGGAAGCCGCTGACGCTTCAACCGCCCATAGCCACTGCCACCGCCGACCGGTTGCGGGGACGCAACGCGATGGTACACGAACTGGCCGGCCCGGGACGAAAGTTTGTAGTTCGGATGATGCCCATCGGACGGGTGGCCGCCACCTCCACTGCTGGCGATGGTCGGCCGGCCGTAGAGCATGTGCGGCCCGGTACCACCACCGTCATCGAAGTCATCGTGGTCCGCCGAATGTTTCTTGTCGTAGATGATGTGGATGCCCTCGCCGGGCAGCGCGTTCGAGTGTACCGTCGAGGACTGGATCGTTTCCTGGATGTAGTTGCGCTGCAGGCCCTGCTGCTTCGCCTGGTTCGGGCGCTGCTCCTCGAACAGGTCCTCCTCCATCCAGTGCGGATTTTTCCTGCGATGATACTTTCGCTCCCGGTGCTTGTGCGCGCTGTAGTCGGACAGCGGGGCGATCGTGCCCTCGAGCAGATCGATCAGCTGCTTGTTGCGCCGGTTGTACTTTTTGATGTACGGCGGGATGTTGTCCGGTTTGCTTTCCGTCTTCAGCGAAGTCATCACCTTGTCGAAGTTGGGCCACTTCTCCTGGCTGCTGTGCCCGTTCAGGTGCGCCATGATGTCGTCGTTCGTTTCGAGCTTGTTCGAGTTTTCGTAGTAATTGATCTGGCCCTGGTAGTCCGGTTTCAGGTCTTGCATTTTCTTCCAGCGTTCCCGCTCCCGCTCCAGCATCTTGCGGCGGTAGTAGTCGTGGTGGAAGTTATGGTACGGCTGATGGTACAGCCCGCCCCGGTGGTGATGCGTGTGCTTGAAGTTCTTGTGCTTCTTGTACAGCTTCAGGCGGTACGATTTGGCCTTCTTTTCCATCTGCTCGAACATTTCGTTTTCCCCATTGCCCTGCTCACCGATATCAGCCTCTGTTGCGGCCGACGATGGTTTACGTGTGGAAATATTATTGTCTGCAAAACGGGGAGGAAGATGGTAGAGTCAGAGTTGACGATTATTTAATACAAATTTAAGTAGCGTGAATATATACATCTTCGTGAGGATGTTCTTGAAGAAAATTCTTCACACGAAAAAAGAAGATGAGGAAGTAAAATAAAACGGTGGTATTATTCAAACAGACCTGATTATATACTCATGCTAAGTTTTACTGATAAAAGCATTTTCTCGCTTCAGCGCTTACCATTTTTGTCCAAAATTTTGCGCGCAAGATCTCCATCTTGAGTGCGATCCGCTCCATCCTGCGTACCGGCCGCATTCGCTAGCAAATACGCACCGTCGATCGAGTTCAGAAAGTCGATACTGTTGCTCAGTAGCGCCGCATCTGTCTCCGTACGCGACGTTCGTCCATCCTGCCCGTCCGACCTTTGTGCCGCCTCCTTGGTCAGAAAGCGGCTCCGCTCGATCGCATTGTCGTCCTCGGACTCGACGTCCACCTCGCCTCCATTGCCACCGTCTTCGTCCTCCGCGTTCGGTTCGTTCGCATCGAACCGAGTTCGGGGCGCATCACCATCCAATGGCATCGAGTTGTCGTCGTCCAGCGTCAGCTCGGGGAGCTCCTTTTCACCCCTTGGTTCCGCGACCGTATCCTGGCGTTGGCGCGGCTTACTGCGATACTCATCAAACGGATTTGCCTCATTACCATCGTCGACGGGTCGCGTTCGTCCACCGGAGTTGACGGGTCCGTTCGCCATCGTCATGCTCATGATGTTGGAGAGGTTATAAATATCCGCCTCATCCGGTGCTAGTGCGATGAAATTTTCCTCTCCCCCATCGGTCGCCTCTTCGCCGATCGCTGCGATTGCGTACTGCCCACCATCCGGTCCATTCTCGCGCCGTTGCCGATGTTTCGCCTGTTGCTGATCCTGCGGAAACGGTGGAAAACATCGGTGAGGGAAACATTACTCACAAACAAACTCAACCGAACCCCAAGAATGGGGCAGATTTTAACATGCGGCAATTAATTCAGGTCGCCCACAAGGCACTTCCTACGCACAGTTTGAAGTTTGGACATAAATTAAAAAGATTCGCGCGGGTGGAAAGGACGACGGTGGTAGAAAAAAAAACAACCGGGAACCACCGAAATCAATCACGTCATTGTTTTTGAAACTCCGCTCGCTGGCATCCGCATGCCGATTGTTGTTCCATTGCGGCACCGATCGTGAAAGCGTCATTATTCAAATATATAGCAACAGCACCCGAAACGGGGCGCTATTAATTTACGCAAGTCCGTCGGGCGTCTCCGCCTGGCGCAAGCTGTCTAACGGTAAAGTTAGTTTTAATTAATTTAATTTTGTGCTGGTGATGTAAGGAAAGAAAGTGAGAGAGAGAGTGGGAGAAAGCGTTATGGACATGGTTTGAACCCAAGGGTTGCGTACAGATTCGCGAGCCAGCAGGCTCAAACCATCAGCAGGCTACCAACGGTTGGCTGAGCTGATTTGCGTGGAGTGAGGGTTTGTTTTTGGTTTTAATGTCGAATCGGTGAATTGGGTTTCGTCTGTGAATGACATTTTGGGCGAGCTTTTGTGGGGGTGGATTTGGTTTGTGCAATTAAACGGAACGTGGAAGAATGGTGGTTACAGCTTATCCGCTGTGCGTAAATGAATATTCAGTGAAGTGTATATCCGCTGTGTAAACTAATTTATTAATGTTTTTTCAGACACACTTTGACGTACGACACTTCAAAGTTGCTTTACTGATTGCTTTTACGGAATGCACAGTGGTTCAATTTCGAACAAAAGGTGGCAACCGAGAGTGAGCGAGTTTTAACAATGCTTAGTTGAATTCTATTTGATTGAACCAAATTGTGTGACCATTGATAATAGAGTTAAAGTATTATAAACTTAATTTAATTCTAACATCCACGAGCCAATATGATGTCTACTTCCTTACTATGATCCAACATCAGCCGCTTGCCAATCGCGGAAAATATGCACAATTTGAATTCATAGAAGGAATTCTATAAATCCTCAATTTTTTATATTTTTTAGATATATAAATTATCTTTAAAAGTCTTGTTTTCAATAATTCCAAAATTTTGTCTTTTGAATATGAAAACGTGTATTGAATATGATAAAAATGTTATTTGGGGTTATCAAACTTAGGTTTGCAGGCGCTAGTTATTCCAATTTATGTGATACTAATGTAACCTAGTATGGATAACGCACAATAAAAGGGGAGGAAATGGTTTTTGATAAAACAGCTTTGCAGCTCAGTTAGTACTAACAATATGGCTAGACACTCGTATTAATGAGCATATCTTAATTTAAAAAGAACACCGATCTGTTATTTAATTTCCGTTTACCGTTATTAAAAATCAGTAAAATAGGTTTTGTTCAGACCATCGTGATAAAAACATAATACGATAAAGATAAATTGCATACAGAGATACCAACAATAATTTAGGAACATATATAATTCATTTTCTTGTGGTTTTTTAACGTCCAAATAGTGAGTAAGTAATTAAGTAAGTAATAATATAATAAAATAAAGAAATTAATGCGCTTGACAAACACATGTTTTCCCTTTGAAGGTATTAAAAACATTGTCATAGCAAACAGGTGTGTATTTGCTTCATCAATTTGTAATCCTATAGTTTACCATTTCCATCCAAATTGTACTCTACAACGTGTAAAAACCTGATGTAAAAACTGTATGGTACGTAAAAACTAATGTAAAATATTCCACTCACTGAAATTCAATCGCAAAAAAATATTGGTTCCCATCGACCATTCCAGTTGGCGGTTGGTTTTACTGCGGTGAATGAAAATCTGAATGTCCTGGAATGTCATCCAATCCGTGCCCGTTACTGTGTTGAGTGTGAAATATTCCGCATCGGTATTTTCATTTCGTCGACACAAAAACTTCCTTGCGGGCGGGACATGGCGAAACGTAGACCAAACAGTAAGACAGAATGAAACAAAACCTTCGCTAGATGTGGCTGGGCGTTCATCGATTTTTATTCGAATGGCGCTGTTATCGTGATGGAAAATCTGCTTTCAATTTGCCTTGTCATGGCGCTGCTCATCCTTGCATTTTGCGAGACGCGCCCCGGAGGGATGATTATTTTCACACGCGCTCTTGCAACCGACACTCACAGCCGATGAAGTTGGCAAGTTATTATGTGCGTACAAATTCCGTATATCCGGCACGGTTTTTCTCTGCTTACGACGGAAGCGCGCAGCGTGTCCATCGAGAAAACGACACGGTCGACATCATCGTCCATTGTTGGTTGAGTACAATGGGGCGGCTTCATAAACTCTATTTAACTTCTCAATTCCCAGCGCATAAAAATGTGGGTTTTATCTCGTACCGCAGCAACCGAGACCATCGCCAATCTTTGGCTGTTAGTAGACGGTAGAGAAAGTGGTGACGTGAACAAAACGTATGAGCTGTGTTGGTTGGTGTTAGTAAAAGTAAACTTTGCTGTGGTTGGTTTTAGTAAAAGTAAACTCAGTGGTTCCCACGAACGCGATATATCGCTGTATTGCACAGGAGGAATATTTTTGTTTTCACTTATAACTTCAAGCAGATAAGCGGAGTTTATTGGCGAATAAACCTTTCATCGAGAGGATATGAGAAAATGGGAATATAGTACAAAAACTATGTTCTCATTTTCACGCAACCTCTAGGCGAATCATTACTTTTTTTAAAGTATTGGCGGATTAAGCTCTGCCAGAGCAAGTCTTCGGATTAATTATGGTTTATACATTTTTATGGGCATAGCATAGTATGGGTTTTCAGATGTGATACTATAAGTAAATCAAATAAATCAAATAAGTAAAAAATATTGTTATTTTTCAATCATACACAAATAGAATATAATCTTTTCTTCTCGCTTCATCGCTTCTTTAACTGATAAAGTATTTTTTATTTATTATTGGTGGATTTGCTACAATAAGTGGGAAACGCAGGGAATACGTTTTTATACAAATTTGTTGAAATGAGACAGTTACATGAAGCATCGGTGAAATCGTGTCGATATATTTTTAGAATTTCCAAAGGGATTTCTTCCCAAAGGGACAATTTTCTATTTTGTCTCCGACTTTCGCATGCTTTATGTTATTGAGTGGAATATTGTTATTAAATGAATAGAGCCTAAATTATAAATGTAATTATTTATAAAATATAATTAAAACAAACCATAAAAAACAAACATTGGAATTATAAGTTTACAGATGTCTCTTTGTTTACTAATCGGATTCGCATTCTGAAATGAAACAGAATAATTTTATAGAAAGAGAAAGTCGCGGAGATTTTAGGGTGTTGAATGTAACATGTACAACAATAAAGCGTCAATCAATGTGCATTCATAAAACCTGCTCCTGTTGTTAGCAGCCGAATAGAAACGTGCTGGAAGCAGAGAGCACGGACAAATAAATCACACCATAACACTTTGCAAACCATTATGCCGTGGCTGGAATGTCCGAATGGGGTGCGTTTGAATAATTTAAGCCTCGCCATTTCTTATTAATACAAAAATGAAAAGGTTAACAGAGCATAAAGCAAACAGTTTGTCAGAAATCAATGGTAAACAGGCCGAACGCAGTTTTATACCCCATCGGAGATACGCCCTGGTCCAACGCCGCGAGCCAATATATTTTTAAAATAAACGATGGAGGCGCCTGGTGTTTATTGTAGTACACAGGGTTTTTTTTTGTCTCCCGGGCGTTTTTTTTTCTCGCAGGGCTCGGGCAGGTCTGTGCGTGTACATGTGTGCACAACAACACCGCTTTTTCACATCGCTCTTTGTTTGCGCTTGTTGCATCCGCCACCCGGGCTGTTTCATCACCCTCCAGTCGGATGGTAAATCGTCTACCATCACTCATCCATGCTCTCCATCTCTCTCTCTCTCTCTCTCTCTCTCTCTCTCTCTCTCTGGCCCAAAAGCGCGCGGCCCGAAAGCGAATGGGCCTTGTTGCGTAAAGCGAGAGCACAAATAATACACACGAAGCATTCTTTGGTAGTTTTGCAGCAAGGGCGCAACAAGCACAAAAAATATGAGCCTGGCGCTATCAGAGGCTCAGGAAATGCCCGTACATTGAGCAGATGAGCTGTGTACAGCATTTATCTGTCGGCCCCTCGGGTCCCTCAAGTGTTTGTGTATGTGCGCAATCGGTTGCGCCATCGATTCGAATGAAGTGGAGCTCGTCCGTGTGGTCGAACACGTCCTACCAGGATAGCGATGACATAAAAGGTCATAAATTTACAAAACCCGCGACAGAAAAAAAAACTCCCGGCTCTTGCCCACCGAAACAGGCCATTCGTACGTGCCAGATTACTGGCATGGCTGGGTAGCGGAACCGGAACCGGAACCGGAACCTACCCAGCATGCGATGCTGAGAGCTTAACCGAAACGGAACAAAAGGAACAACGAAACGAGACGCGTGTGACAGCTGTGTCTCTTTTCGGGCGTGTTTCGACCAAATTCTAATACCCGTCCATTCCCGTCCAAACAGCGACCGAATCGATTGATTTGGAAAGCCACGTGTGCGCGATGGTGCTGGAATGGATACTCGCGTGGCAGCAATTTATCAGACGACGGGTGGTGGCTTCCAGCGTGGCTTCAAGGACGTGCTGGTGCTGTCATAGCGTCGAGTGAAATGGGACAAATGGAGCGAGAGGGAGGAGCGGATTGCTGCCGGTTGCCTACGCGTTTCTTCCCAAGACTCGAATCTGCGTGGGAAGCGCGTGAGATAAATGACAGCAGCTGAAGTGAATTAATTCACGCCGCATGTCGATGACCTGCGGGGGAGACGATCAGATGGGGTATAGATGAGCTGAAGAGGCCGACGAGTGGTGGTGTCTCAACATAATTTGTAACCATTTTGCCTGGGCGTCCGGGACCTGCTCGAAGCACAGTGTGTTTGTGTGTGTGTTTGTGTGTGTGTGTGTGTGTGTGAGCGTGCGTCAGCCAGCATGTTTGCATCGGAAGCGATCGGCGAGATCATTCGGCTAGTTAGTAATTAGTGTACACACTTGAAATGAGTTGACGGAGCGTTGTTTGCCAAAGAGATACCTCCTCCGTCCCCGATGATGAGAACTCAATCGCTTCCGGGTTTGGTAATCTATTTAGCTGGTTACATTGAGGAAGCTTTATCAGTGTACATGGCATGATTTGTTTGAGTTGCGGTGCGCGATTGGTTTACTGTTGTGGAAAATTATGACGGAAAACTAATTGTAACATGTTCCGGAACACGACAATCAACGATTTCAATTAATTAATTATAATGTTTTCGGACATGGGTAAGTATGTAGTATGACAAATTAATTGAACGATTTTGGAACTAAAAGTGATAACCGAATACCGCCAAAGAAGATATCTGAGTTATTTTTCTACGTACTGCATAGAGTAATTTATTCATAATAGTGTCCGAAGTTAGTGATACCAATGAATAAACTACCGATCGAAGGAGAAATACGTTTCAATGTTTGCAATTAGCAATCTAACTTCTCAGCGTAGAGGTGTAGCTAACTAACGTAGTATTGCACTCAAAATTGCAGGTTTTATTCGATAGTAATAAGTGATGTTATTCTTTTGAATACAGAAGTTTTTAGATTTTGACAAAAACAAATAATTGTTAATTGTGAATTGTAATTGTAATGTAATTGTAAGGTAATATTGTAATGAAGGGATTTTTATACATACAACTAGAATATTTCTGTTAAAAATACTTAGATGGGAGTAACTGGTTACACAATGTCTCCTTTTGTAATTAAGATAGCAAACGAGGGAAAAAAAACTGTTCGGGATAGGCCTCTGTTGTATTGTTCAGGCCGATGTTGAATCGAATGTATCACAATATTAACCTCCTCTTCATTCTGTCCTCTTATTGAATCTGCTCTTCGTTTGAAATCTTCTAAAATTTGTCTGTTTTGGCTAGCAATTGCTTAGACTATTAAAGGCATGTATTAAAATTAAACAAATTTATGTTTCAATCGGACAACCAATTTATAAACCGATTATTTCCAACTAAAATGAAAACTATTCTTTACAAACCATCAGTGTACATACCGATTTCTTCCTTTAATGCATGTTTGTGTTGGTTTACAACGAATCTAAAGACGTGGACTATTAATCAAAACGACCACAATAACAACATCAAATAGATTGTTGTGCTTTATCGGATTTACTTCACTTTCTGCCCACTTTCTTCTCAAGATCTGTTCACTCGTGCAAGGAAATCGTTACGACGAGTATACCTGAAAGTGTACTTTTTTAGCTCGTCCTTTCTTCCGATGTAAATTGAAATACGTTTTTCGCTACAGACATGGTTACTATTCGAAATGCTTGTCCCGGTATGCACGCAAACAACGTGCCGTGCTCGGTAGATGTTTGAAATATTGTACCTTTAGAGTCTTCTTTCATAGCCGGACGAGAGATGTTTGCGTTCGTGCGGTTTGCTATTTGAAGCATCTCCGGACTGTGGTGGTGCTTTTTTTTCAGTCATCCGGCACTTGGAACGCAAGATGACAAGCCCAAAGGAAAGAATTTCATCGGTACATCAATCCCACCCAACATGGTTTGGCCGAGTGTGGATCGGAGGGGCCGATTCGATGAAGCAAAGCCTCAAATGACGATTCAAAAAAGGGCATCATCGTCGAAAGAAAAAAGCAATGGGAGCACACAAGAAACACAGATAAAAAATCAAAACTAGGCCATTTGGCTACCATGAAAAACAGGAAAAGCCTGTACACGGGTTGGGTTTCCGGTGGCAATTTCGCTCCGTATCACTGTTTTTCTTGCGTTGTTACCATGGCAACCACCAGACGTTGTCGACTTTTCATCACGATGCCGGCTCGAACGCGTCGCTGAAACGTAGCTTGACGCCTTTTCCTTTCCAAACGCGCATTTGTTGCATCGGGTTCACGTGTGCCTGTGGGCGATTCCGAGAAAGATTTATCACCATCAGCACTGGAATGAAAATGGGTGAAAAACCACATTGAAACCGCTCGCAGCCACGTCACGTTTGGGCAAGCGAGATGAAGAGATGAACTTAAAAATAGCAGGAGCAGCTGCGAGTCCTTCTCTTTTCATCTCCAGCACGCAATTCATCCCTTTTTCGCGGGAATGCTCCTCACCCGGATGCCTCCCAATTCGACCGAAAGGCCACACAAATCAATTACGCTGCCCGGAGTCAATTCAATGAAAATTCAATTAGGTTCGATGTTGTTTCTCCCGGACGCCAAAGGGGTGGAGTTTTCGCAGCAAAAACCGGGAAGCGCACCTTGGCAACTTGAACACCTGACCCGATGGCGACCGGCCTAACGGACTAACTGGGTACGATGGGATGGGCGCGGGCAGCGATACACTCCCGGGAGTAATTACTCTCGCTTCCTCACCCTTGCGATAAGTCGCCATTATGGTAATTTTATTGACTCCCGCTATAATCAGATTAACGGAAAATTAAGTCCATACGTCCTCAGGGGTGGCGTTTGCCAGCCGGAAAACTTCCGTTCGCTGAACATCCTACTGGACGGTACGAGTACCTTTCCCGTGACAACGCGGCATGATTGATGCTGAGATGAGGTCAGTTTCTTTACGTGATTAGCATCGCAGTCGATGTCGATGTGTCCTCCGGGGGCGCAGATGAGATTATTGCGGATCATGTTGCACGTCGATCAAATAACTTCGACCGGATTCTCGCTCAGAATGGCTCCCTTCAAATTTGATACCCACTTGCGTCGCTGGAAAATGGGACAATCCGAAGCACTGTACGCTGTTTGGGCCGTGCGATTGGGCGATAATGCTGCACAGTTGCAGCAGTGCCAGCTGCAAGTGCCGCACGATCGATTTGTCGCTCGTGGTGCGATTCATGGACTGCAGAGTGCGGCATGTACTTACGCCAATCATCGTTTCAGTGCGATAATTAGGGCCGCTGTCGAGGGAAGAGCTGTTGTGTCAGTGTGCGACGGATGATTGATGACTTGGGAATGCTCCGTGAACCCGTCCCGACAGGTCGTTGAATGCAATTTCACATGATGGATTTCAATTTTAAATAGGTCAGGCACAGGACGCATGAAATATTTTTTATTGATAATTTTTGCTAACAACCAGTGAGTTAAAAAGTGCTACTTCATATACACAAATTCACATTAACATATTGTTCAACATTATTGGCCAACAATAGCCACGTTTTTAATTGATTTAAAACTTTCTTGTTAAAAAAATGTTAAGAAGAGAAGGTATAAGCAGAAATTAAGCATTGGTTGTAAAGCTTAGAATATGACCCCAAACCTCATTTGATCTGATTAAGTTGGTGAATTCAACAACAGCTATTCATCGACAGACTCTACCTGAGGTGCATGATAAGCTTCAGCATAAGTTTGGTGTTAATTAAACGACAAACTTCACATGTGACAAGAGTACTTCGAGCAGAAATTAATTTCGAGTACTCATGCCGTCATCGAGCAGCTATTGTTCGTTTCAGGCGGTGGCGAAGTACGTACCTTATCAATTTATAAAATAACAGAAGTTTTTATTGAGTATGAATATCGTTACTAGTTGGAGTTATGATGAGGTTTTGTAATTCATGGGCATGAGTTCATTCGATCGAGTTTGAATTAGAAACGCTTGATGTTTGAATCGTCTTCCATTCGGATCTTTTGTTGAATATTTAAGATTCTTTTAGCTAAACCTTCTCTTTTATAGCCCGTTGATTTCCGCAAAGAATATTTCCCTCCAACATCGAGTGAAGCATCTCCGCCTAAGAGGACGCATGTTTCACTTACTTCCAGACGAATACGAGTGTAACACGCCTGTCTCCACCGTCTCCGTATGCCTTTGAAAACCGGCAACACACATACGTACCCACACAAACAAACAATCCCCCTAATGAAAGCCTAATCGTACAAATTGGATCGATTCGCACCAGCCGATAAGAACATTAGGAGGGGAGTTTTCGGGTTTCTCAGTACTGTACCTTTTCCCAGGTCTTGAAATCAATGCTCCGATGTAATCATTGATTACAGCGCTTTTATAGCGTTTTCCAATTTTCGACCGGCCGCCTCGGTCTTTCCGTGTCCGATCCACCGGGTGGAATGAACACCCGACCGAAGTGCGAAGGAAGGGTCCGTTTTCCTCGAAAACGGAACCCAACGTTCTGCCACCGGCCTGCGGCGAAACGCTTTTGTGAAAGTTGCTTTTTCGCCAAAATTCAATCAACTGGTCGGTCGGATGGTTGATCGCTTTCGCCTCCGAGATCAAAAATCTTTATCGCTGCCCGTTCCGCCTCGCTAGGTTTGGTTGGTTTTTGTTCGGATTTTGGGTGGGTGGGACCGCCGGAATGGCGGGAACACATAACCCGGTGCGGAGCGGTGCGGTCTGCTGCATCGTTTCGGATTTGTCACCCAAAAACCCGCAAACCTCAAGATCCGTTTTTGGGCAGGGTTGTTTTTCGTTCGCCTCCGCAAGGTAACGATAAGCCAATTTCATCTAACAATTTCAACGCTTCGCCGAAGTTTATTAAGTGGTTGGCTATTAAGATCATTTTTAATCGATTTGGGGTAGGATTAACATATGAAAGTAGGGTTACAGTTTCCTCTTGGTTAGGGTTGCTAATTTTTTAAATGAACGATCACTGCTATAACTATCATCATTTTTTTTATCGGTAATTTTAATAACATTTAGTGACTTCTTTTCCACTACTATAGTTTACCATAGCTGCAAAACCAAGTAAATCACACATTGTATAATTCATGTTTTCCCAGCGTCGTGTTGTTAATTAAAGGGTTAAAGGTGATGTTTCCACTTCAATTAATTTAAAATCGATTTAAACATAACATAAGGAACGAGATACTGGCAGTGTGTTATCCGATGTTAATTGATGTTATTCAATTGGTTTTGCTCTCATTAAACATTCAAGCATACGGTTGGCTGGTTGTACATTTGCCTTCGTATGAGCAGCTCCAATGCAATTACGTCTGTCAAAATGGTGAGGGAGCTTGAATGTGCCGTATATTTGGTTTGATTTCTCTGCGATCTTGGGTCGAGTTATGCAGTAGAGTAAGTATAACCAATTGAGCGTACGTTTTACGTTTAACTGATTTCCAATTGATCTGATTCAATTTGACTAGACGGTTGGGTTTGGCAAAATTTGTGCTACTAATCTATCGGAAATTTATTTTCAAAGGCGAACATCTTTGGCTTCGGCCAATCTTGCTGATACTTTCTACCATTTAATTCTTTTTTTGAGCGCAGGGCAGTGATTTGATAGATCGAATGTCGTGCGTCAAGTTTAAATTCCCAAAACAAAAAAGCATCGTATAAATTTCCAAAACAATGAATTTTGTGTCAAACAAAGTTTTCCTTGTAGAATATCAGGTATGATATTTTATCATACCTGTATAGGTAGTTTTTCTTATATGTTGTTTTTATTTTAAAGCAAATCATTTTTGGTTTCGGATGAACCGTGTTTTCTTTTTCTTGAATTATTCTAAGGTACAAAAGTCATAGTAACCGATAAAAAAAAATGAAAGAACTGATTAAAAATCCTTTCCCGATCATTTTTGTTAGACCACAATAATGGATACTTTTTCAATGCTGAACTACGAATAATTAGTGAAAAATTTAGGATTTTTTATTTGAAAAATAATAAGGATTCTATAGAGTATAACAGATACATTATTCTTAAGTGCCTTTTTTGCATATATCAAACTGAAGAACACACAGATTTAGTACACCAAAAATACGATTCAAAAATAGGAACATTGTTACCCATGTGAGGCTAAATCATAAATCGTAAGCACTGGTGAAAGCTTCATCTCCATGCTCTGACGTCCATTGTACGAGATATCTGAGTATTTTTGAAACGATCGAGCAAATCGCGTGCCTTCAGAAAGTGCTCCGAGCAAAAAAGGCAGTCATTTTTCTCCCATCGTGAACTTCGGCCTAATCCGATAGTCTCTTCCGAAACTAAGCAGTTCGAAAAATGCGACCCGGTTGGAATTTCACCAGTGCCAGCTACAGTTCCTGTACGGTAAAATATTGCTTCTCTCTCTCTCTCTCTCTCTCTCTCTCTCTCTCGGGAACAAGGATCCAGGATTGCGTTATTTTTAGATCGCATGGATTTGGAAGACGAACAAACACTCACAACCAAAAAAAAAAAAAAACAAACGGCGGATAAAATGAGAGGGTTTATCGGGTTTCCTGCGGATAGAAGCCGAACCCAAACGATTCTTCACAGGAACACGACGATGACGACGATGATGGTGATAGTGTCGTGCTGGCGTGATGTAAACGGATTTGCTTCCCACCGGCAGTGGGAACGCTGGTGCATCGTTTTGGTGAGCTTTTTTGGGAAACTGGAGCAATTTCGGTTGCTCGGTTGCTGTACCGAGCCTGGCAACCGGCACTTACCTTGGACGAGTCGGCTTCCGGTGTGCTGGCGACGGATGGTTTGCTGGGAAGGCCGTCTATAAAATCGCAGGATCAGCAGCAACCACCAATCGGGAACCGGGGAGAGAGAAGAAGAGAAGAGAAAAATAACGATCAGATTAGAGTGAAAGAACGGTTATACTCGGTTAGGGAAACTGATGAAGCCATAAACATGTGGCCCCGAGCGGGTGGTGGTGACGGTGCATCATCACCGTTTTGTAGGTTAATAGATAATCGATGGATGAAAAATGGTCGTCCTTCATAACGAACCTCGGCGTTCGGGGCGGCGGCACAAATCGCTCCGCGAAAGGACGATGAATGTTGATGCATGTATGATTGGCAATCACGGCGGTAGCTGGATGGAACGGCCCCGTCTACGTACGATGTGTTGTTTTATGTGATTGGATGGTTTGTGAAATGTGGGTCACGGTGGCCTCCGATTTTTGCAATCAACTACGTTGCCTGACTATTTGATCTCACGTGATTCTAGCCCCGCATCTAGCCTCCGAGCCTATAATTCTGGCGATTGGACTACCGTTTTCGATTTGCAATTCCCTGTTCAGCTTGACGACTACCCCTATGGCACCGATCACCCCGAGAATGGTTCCTGGTGGTTGAGGTTAATTAAGAAACTAATTTTAAATTTCCTTGCACCGTTGTTGGGAAGCGTATGCGAGATTCTCATTTCCGGTCGTCCTGTATGTTGCCTTTTTTTGGTCAGACTACTACATAGTAGCACAAAATGAGAGGAACAAACATCCGAACCTAGACAACGCGCGATGGGGATGGCTTGGATGGGTTGGACAACCGAAAAATATCATTTGACCCGTTTAATAGCATGTATGTATAATGGTTTGATGGAAAGTGCAGTGGCAATGGTATCGGTTATTCACACGACAGAACTGGTACCGCGATAGCATTTGAACCTTCTCATTAAAGCAAGGGAAAAATAACTAGCTTTGGTGATGTAAAATAGGTGAAGTAGTATCAACGTGTTATACATGGCTTCGGTTGGTATACCTTGAGGAAAGAGGGAATTTTTTTACGTTCGAACTATTTCTATAGTACAGACGATCACTTTTTAATTAAATTTTCTTAAAATAAATTTAACTATATTGTTAGAATTAACGGGAATTACATCGATAACTACTAGGAATTCAATCATGGGCATAAACATCCTTGACGCCAACTGCTATAATTAGATAACTACACGAATTATGAATTGTACTCGAATTGACTATTGAATAAACAGTTGCAAACAGAAAGGTGCGAAAGATAGCTCGTGAATTTGAAAACTCCAATATCACAAGAACATATCGTGAACATGTTTCACATATATTTGGAATAAAAACTGCTCTCACACTGTCGTATATATTTTTTGACAAATCTGATACAATCATGACAGATAGTAAACGAATAAACGAACAAACGAATTAATCTGCTGCCTATTTGCTATGTTTACTGTGATTAATTATTTTTGTTTAAGCATTAAACTCTTCCTTGAACAAGCTTGAAAATGAGTTGCTCATATACTATCAATGCAGTAAAACCAAACGCAACTTGTTGCTATTTTGATGCAATTTGAGTCTAATTTATTCAATCAATAATCCATAAGATTAATTTGACTTCGTATGTTTGTAACGTTATCTAGACGGTTATGAGACAATTTAAAGCTTTGGAATAATATAATATACAAATGATTATAAAGAATATTACTCAACGCTAGTTTATTAATTTGAAAACGAAATTTTTATCACTTGGACAAATGAAAATGAAACTGTTGTCTTTTCACTAATGTATTACCACCCTACTGCCATACTATCGTACTTTTATTGACAAAATAGCATGCCACGAAAGACGAATAGTAAAATATTTCAACCCACAATCCACCTCACACTGCCTTCATGTAGTTCGCACCGTTCAGTCGTCCACCGGTACGACGAACTTTCATGGATATAAATTTTTCAACTAATGACCGACCCCGCGGATCCCAGCTTCCTTCGGCTGGAAAATGGATCGCAAAATAGTGCTGGCAGGTAGTCTCGTCTCGGTTTATGCGATAATTTTACGGTCGCACAATTTCGCCGTTATTTGCAATCATATTCTGATTATGGGATCACATACAGGTATACGAGGCGATAGGAGCAAAAGGTAGTGGTATGAGTGTCAAACAATTTCCCAATCGAGTTGCCTCCCTTCGTTTTTAGTACCCACCCAAAATAAAAAAAACCTTCCTCTTACACCGACCAGCGGTGGATCAGATTCCTTCACCCGTTGTGAGCAACGAGCTACTCCTTCCGGTGGAAGTTACGCGCCTGTAGGGCAGGCAGCACACAAAGAGCTAAAAAGAAAGCGAACGGCACGGAACGAACGAGGTAAACCCTTTCAATTCACGTTTCGCTGCTACGTGCTGCACGGTAGCTTTCGGTACGGCGCAATCGGACTGGTAGTAAAAATTTCAAATCACGTTCCACCGTCTTGATATGGAGCCACTTTTCTTTTCTTCGTGACCGAGAAAAGCCAGCGCCCGGGCGAAGGCTTTCCAGTTTTCCCTTCCCACGAACGTGAATGGCAAACAGTTCGATTCAGGCTCTCGGCTGGGGTAGAAACACGAGCTTTTCGGAGCGCTTTTTGCTTCCACGCGAGTCGTTCGATTTTTCTTTTCCCAATCGCAAGCTCTCAAACAGCACCTGCATGTTGCATCCAACGGCTCAACGGCTGTCCGTAGTTTTGCATACGGAGCCCGAACGCGTGGAAAACTGTTACTGCTTGCCAGCTTGCCGGTTTTGAGACGTAGTTATGGTTGGAGCTGCCCACTCCCGCACCATACACCAAGATGATGAATAGTTCCGGCGCGTAAATTATGTGCCGTCGGGTGCCGGGCAAAGTTTCCCGTGCTAAATTTGTTGACTCAAGCAGGTTTTTTTTCTTCTTCCCCGAGACGCTCTGCACTGGACACCGGGCTTGGAGGCTCCTCAGCAGGCAGCAGGTTCCGGTTTTCGGTCGTGATGAGGAGTTCGTGCTTCATCGAGCGTGACGTGAAGATACTGACTACCGACCGCTGCTGAAACGATGAGATGACGCTTTTGATTTAATGACGTGGGAGGAGGTGAAAGAGGATTCGTTTATCACGCCGGCCGTAGGATAATCGGTACGAGCTCGGTGGGTGGAGATAGCGATCCCTTTCTCCCATTATTGAATACTTTTAAGACTTTGAGCCTTCCTTGACTGACGGTGGCACGCGGACGACAGCGAACGACGAAAGGAAGAGGTTCCCCTCCGTACGATGATGCAACTTTTCAATGGATTAACTTCGTGATAGCGTAAGCTACGACCGAACCAGCGTCCTTCTGGGCAGATGATGAGCAGCAAGCACAAAATATGCGCACAAAGTTAGATTATTCACCGTGGCTTCTGGTTTGACGAATGTTCTGTTCTGTGGCCAAATATGAAGGAATCTACTTTCGAATTCTAATGGTAGCATATCGTCAAATAAAGTTCGGATAACCTTTCTAAACCATGATACTTAGTAGCATGAGAAATCTAAGAACGTTTCGAACCATCTTAGAGAATCTTTGTACATTATTTTGAAAAATATTTTTTTCTAAAAATTATTATGCGTATACATTTTCATCAAAAACATCATTCCTCGTAAGATATAATTATAATAAAAGATTATAATTCTGTAAAGGGATGATCAAAATTATTACACTTACAATTAATGGTAGTATGCAGATAAATTAAAAGCAATTCGTTAACACACCTTGACGTAAGCTGTTTTGTTCAAAACTTTCAACTTCAACTCAATTTTCGTTGGTTGTGATTATTTTACAAACATACTTGAAAATGAATAGTGCAATTGGAAATTGAACTATCAATAGGAAATACGTCGCTTAGATTTGTGTATGCGTTTATGAACAGTTAAAAAAAAGTTATGTGATAACATGTTTCAAAACGCTACAACTATAATATATAATATTTACTCATGATGATAGCTGCTGCAGCTTTAGTAGACATGTGAGTCATGCAATGAGAAATATCTTGGAAATTATCACATCAACCGGTTTCCAACGTTTAAGACGAACGTTAAAGCACACGGTGTAACAAGATACCGGGCATCGTGATTTCCCCCGGTCCGGGTGACGAGTGACGGAACGTGCTGAATCGGGTGGAACGCACGTTACCCGCAATCACACCGCAGGACCTCATCAGCAAGTTTGCTCGCCAATCGCCGCCGGACCGAACAAAAACCGGAGACGACCTTTCCGCTAATGAGGTAGAAGTAACTTTTAATGAGATCAAGATAGCGCATTCCCAATCCCGCACCCATTCCGGACTGCCTACCGTCCGGTCTGTGGGCATGATTGATTCTGGCCGGTTCGCTCGGTGGCCCCCGATTGCTCTCGGGGCACGATTTATTAAGCAGTGGCGAAGCACAATTGCTCCGTTATCACCCGGCAACCAGGGGGCTCAATGAAGTTTTCCAGTGCACAAAATGCCGCAATAAATCGCGATTTTATGTTGTAATTTAACTTCGCACAAACTTTCACTGTCCCTTGCCCCCCCCCGGAACGGTGTGTTCCTGCGCGTTCCTGTGCAAACATCACCAAGAACATCCCGAAACCGGTTGCAGCTCGAGGCTGTGTTTGAAGAGCGAAAGTTTCTCATTTGACAACCGTGTTCCCGAGACACAAATGTCCCGACTATGCCGACGGGTTACGGAAGGATAATATCGATAACCTGGTCGGTGGTAACCATCAAACGCACTCGCCGGCGGTGGGTCGCTGTTCGAGCTAGCGTAATTTACCTCTTTCATGTGAAAACTTTGCGGCAGATGGAAAATGGGTTCAAAGTTTTCGTGCGCTTCGTTAATTGAGTTTCGTGCAGTTCGACCAGTCCAGTTTCGTGTATGTTTTTGAGTGGAATTGGATGGGATTAGCAGCAGTTTCCGGACGAGAAGACAAACAACAGTAGCAAAGTCCTCCGCAAGCTAGCCGTTCTAACTCGTTCTAGCGAGGGATCTCATTTACTAAGGGATTTATGGAGCTAGTTCTATTAGGAGGCAATCAAGCGCGTCACTTCTCTGGGTGCTTTGAAGATGGCGTGGATAAGCGTCTTTGGATTAGTTTAAAGGTGGGTTAGTTGATATTTGAAGTTAATCTCTATTGTTTGCATAATAGTTTCTATTAGAATAACATTTGCAATCAGCATATGACATCATACAAACCAGAGGACGTATCTGCACATGAAAAAAGTTACTCTGTTTTGCAATGCCTAGTATTGTTTTATTTACAAAAACAAAACTAAGTACGAAAAAATGAAAATTTAAATCTAAAACTGGCAAACCATATAGACTGAAGAAAATAATTCCTTATGAGATGTAAACCTTATGTGAATCGTTGTAAATTCTTAATCCACGGTGGTGAAAGAATGAATTACTTTTTATACACTGAAACATTGAAAGGAATGATAAAAATGCTTAAATTTATTCCTTGGTCCTTCATGATCCTCAAACTAAAGGTAATAACATTAAGTATAATTATCAAATTAATAAGTTAATTTCAGATTATTCTTCATATCAATTTCTACTGCAGCGTTACTCAGGCTATCTTTTCAGTTTTCTTGTGGAAGTAGACAAAAAAGTAATAGAAAGCTATATGCTGCAAAGTAGAACGTACCCCACATTTACTTAATGAAAGTTCAAAAGGTACATAACTTATGAGATGTAATATTGGGTTAGGATTTTTAAATGAAGAACAGACAGCGTTTAATAATATAAATACTTATTTAAAGATCATTTGATGCAATGTTTTATAATTTAACAAATGTTTTTTTAATTTATAATATTGAATTTTATTAAAAGCGCTGATAAAATAAACTCACACGCATCTAAAAAAAGGTATTTTTAAGGAGATGTTTAAACTGAGATAAGAAAAATAAAACATTAGACAAAAAGAGTGGGATGCTTTTGACCTGACGAAGTAGAAATACATCCTTAGCAATCTGGGCTAATTGTTGCTCGAAAACATCAAAGCATGTGGGTGGAAAACCACCAAACCGGTGTTAGTGGATGTAAAATTAATTTTCCCTTTGTAGGCGTTGAATACAACAAGAATCATGAGGGCTACCGTTGTTTCAGGTAAACTATAATTAAAAACTCAAGAACTCAATTTGACTTGCACTGCGCGTTCGTCGCGTTTTTATAATTGATTCATATTTCCGATTGTACGTAAGTCGCACTCAAAACAGCTTCGTTTGAGCGATGGTGGGCAGGCACGCGGCCTCAGTTCCCCATGCAAAGCTTTCCAGATGAGTTGCGTGCGCTCGACTACAAAGTTGCGGTTGTGTGGTGAAATAATGGAGCAATATTTTGACAGCTGCAAGTTACTCGACCGGCTGCGTCTTGGGTTGCGTCTTGGCCGACGTCCGAACGGTGCCGGCAGTGGCCGGAGAAACTTTCCACACAGCCGCGATGGTTTAGTATAATTAATTTTAATCGCTGCGCCACCTTGGCTTCTCGTCCAACTAGCCGGCTGGCCACCACCGGGCGGACCCGGTTGACTAATAGCTTTGCGCAGGAAAATGCTCGGACTCGGGCGGGAAACGGCGGCCAATGTTGAGTTGGCGTGCGGTAATTGAATAAAATTCTAATGAGCGTTTTAATTTACTTTAATTAGCGGCAAAATTGCCACCGGGCATCCTGCTGGTGCTTGCCGATCGTGCCGGCATGCTAGTGGCAGCCGAGGCATCCCACGTGCGAATATGAGCAAGCAAATTTGTTTCGTCCCCGTCAGGTGAGCCCTGTGCTTTAATGATGTAAATGAGTTACGGTTTGCCAAGCGCTCCCAGCACGACGACCCGTATCGAACGATGCGTCGATATGAAGCGATCGACGGTGAAGCGGTGGTGAATTTCGAGCGGTGGTGAATTTCAGCGAGCTTACCTTCCAAGCGCACCCTCGATGGGAGCGAATGGTGGTTGTTAATCTGATTGGTTGGTAATATGATTTCGGGCGGAAGGGGAGAATGGCAGCCATTTTTTAATATCGATTGTTGATAGTTCGATCGTCGAATCATCAAATGGTGCGTTTGATCTACTTGCTGGAAATTGCGTTACGATGAAGTTCGTAAGGTAATTGAAATTATAATTAAGAATCTCTTCTGGGACGAGCTCGAGAGTATGTTCAAAGTATTAACCACGTTCCAGGTTCAGTGGTATGTTCGAAGGGGATGTTTTATAGAAGTTGTAATATATTTAAAACCTTTACATGAAATTAAAGAAAAAATGTTATCTCATTGATAGAAAATGGGGAATGTTTATAGGCTCATACAGCTGAAATTCGACAACAGAAAAAGCTGTACAATTGCATTATAAAACCATTGCATATGGACTGAAGATATGATATGAATAGTAATAAATTAATATTAAATATTAAATGAAATAAATAAGATCAACTTTGCTATGCCCTCGAAATAAAGTTATGAGAAAAGCATCACGTAATAGAAGTTACATTTTTTGTAATTTTGGACCAATAATGATCGTTCAAGAATGAACAAAATTTGTTGAAAGTTAACCAGAGCTTCAATGTTGTACTAGTTTTAATAACACGTCAAGCAACTTGTCAGTCCGATTAGGATGATGATGCTCCTTGTACCTTCTCAATACAGCTAGCAAAAATGGGAAAAGAAAGGCATTGGGGAAAATAAAATATTCCCACTTCCTCCACTTTCACTGTACGCAGAGAGGAAATTATGTTTAATTTAGCCCTGTTATTGAAAGCGTTAAGCATTTTAAACAGCCCTTATTTTTAGCAGAATCTGCTGATAACAATGCCGTGCTTAAAACGGAACCCTTTTTCTCTCTCTTTATCACCCACCCATAGTCATCCCATCGCCCATGCACATGTCTTGGCACAAACGGACGCATAAAATGAATACAGCACTTCTACCAATTTCTATTTGTAATACATGAGCGTCGTTCGTTTCAGTAAAAAATATCCCTCGTATATAATGAACCCGTATAACTTTACGGGGCGATATTCATATTCAAGCGTACACCGCACATGCTTCAACGTGCAGGCGCCAAGGAGGAAGTGAAAACAAGAAGATTAATGATACAAGAATGGAGTGAAAATTGCATGGCAATATTCGTATTTCATTCCCGCACTCGTTGCTCAAGTGGCCTTTGCGAATTCTTAGCGAATAGTGCAATGCGATGCGATCCATCGGACTTTCTTTATTCTTTTTGCTTTCACCACAAATGTATGTGTCTGTGCAATTTCCTCCTGTAAAGTGGTTCATATCGGTGCTCCGATCGGGGAGAGCCAGGATGACGAACGGGAAAAAGCTCCCACTCGTTGCCGGTGCACGCTGTGCCACATTCAAACCACGCGTGTGTGGAAGAAAATGTTGGAAAAAGAAATTAACAGAAAGGGCTGTGTAGTGAATAGTTTATGAAGTGGCTCAACTTTTCAGCCATCTCGCCTTACGGGCGCGGTTGGCGCCTTTCAGAGCCGAGTTCCGTTTGCAATCTGATGGTGACGGTTTAAGTAGTGTTTTTTTCATTTTATTGTCTGTATGTGTGTGTGTATTGTGTGGGTGTGTGTGAGTGTGCGTGGTTAGTTTCGTTATCAACAGAAAAAAGGCACCCAAAAAGCAATGAAAACATGCGGTGCCGGAATATTCGAGTGTGAGATTTGAATGGAACTTTCGGAAGGAACTGCCGGACGCGTTAGCACATCCGTATTGAATACGTGCAAGTGAGTATGCGAAAGAAACGCGAATATCGATCCGCTTGTGTTCGCAAGCCGTGTTGGTAGAAAAGGAAAAATCCACGCTAGAAACACCACTTCACGAGATTCCCGCACTGGCATGAAATCTGCTTAAGAATCGCCAACTGCCCCGGTAGCTTCCGTATCGTTCGTACATGAATGCCTTTTCATCAAATCATATCTTTCACATCTTTCACCCGTGAGCCATGGCAGTCGCACACGCTTGCATATTCCAGTGTGTTTTTGATGCATGTGGTGGCCTCCGTTTGCTCCAACTAAATCATCGCTTGGTGCGTTACCATGGGCAACGGATTGCTGTACGACGCTGTGTGCGGGAGAGCAATAAATTTGCTTGCATTATTCATACAAAACGGCACGAATCGGCTCGTGGACGTAGGTTTGCCGCTCTTACGGTCGTTTTTTCGGGCTGTACGAAAAGGATCACGAATCGTGTCTCCATGGTAAGTAATCGGTTATGCAATCAAATGACAGCAGTCGAAACAACGGTTGAGACAGAGTGAGTCATTGCACAGTGTATGCAAGCCATAGAAAGTGTGACCTGCAATATTTTTGACTTTCGATTTCTGTATTTATTGTCTATGTTGAGAACGCGTGAAAAACGTAAAACAAATCCTCTCTTGAAACCTAAAAAATCCTGGAGTAGGGTTGTTGGAGCAATAGTCAGCAGTGAAACTGCTGCCAAACTACTGGAAGTGTGTTAGTCAATTATAATGAACCGGCAATCTTTGCATCATTCTCAAACTTACCTGAATGAACAATGAACAATAACTGTGGTTTGAAAATATCCACCTTTTGTTTTTTGATCCTGATGTTACGACAGAAGTATTCCGGAGGCTTTAATTATTTTTTTAATTTTTAATATAAATTCAGACATGAAAATATACAAATAAGATGTATTAATCTATAAAGTAGAAAATAAAACTAAGCTGCTTTGCTTTTTTTTTAACAATTGCTTTCCATGTACCGACATGAACTAAATTATTTTAGCTTTCATGTATTTTTTCCGCTCTGATTCTGATTTTAACAGTCTTATTTACCATTTGAATAAATGTATGAATGTTACGTTTATTTTGAACCATTCAAATAATTTCATGTTTTTTTAGCGAACAAAACTGTTTTCAATAGTCACTAAACAGTAGTACAAATTTCATTCAAATAGAAGTTATCAATTACGATTATAGCTCCGAGAACATTGAGCTGGTTTTTTTTAGTACAAATTACCTAACAAATTACTACACACCGCGAGCGTAGTGTTTGACAGTATTCTGTTGCGGCTTATTCTGAAACCATATCAATGTTTGACATATGTTTATGTAAAAAGTTCAAAACAAACTGTTTAACGACCGATTTCAAAACCAAACATAAAAAAATAACAGTACGCATGAGAAAATAATTTATTATAAAATTTATTAAAGCACTGCGGTATCACTCGGTTCATTTCATGGTTACAATATCGCTCTATAAAGAGCGGATAAAAACGTTAAAAATTTTTGTTCAGTCGCTGGTTAATTAAAGGAGGCGGGCAGAAATGAAAGAGAAAGAAATCCCATTTTAACCAAACCTACACCCACCGTGACACACTGTGCGCCTGCGAGTTATGCAACGATTTTTTGCAGGTGACGAGCTCGGGCCGAAGCGACAAGTTTCCATTTGTACCACCGTGCTTGCCGGGGGCGTGATCAAGCGAGCGATTTTGTTTGATGCTTATTATGGGACAGGAGCAAAGAGGGCCACCGTGCCCATAAGCGGAACGCCGGAAAACTTATGACAAAGCACGGTTCAGCCGGTCGAAAGGTGCTGTGTGAGGCACAGCTCGTGCGGATGCCGATGCGGTTGAGTGAATTTTATTCATGCATATGGTAATTTTCACGCCATGTTTCGAGGTACCTCTCGAAAAGCCCTTTTTGATGCCAGATCACAGTGCGATGGAGCAACAGTCGGGCCCACCCGCTTACAGTTGCCGCAGTGGCCGTCTCAAGCGTGGGGAAGCAAACGGGCTGCGGTTGAGAGTTTCCTCCATTCCGAGCGTACCGGATTGTTTGACTTTGCGTTGGTAGCGTTTGCCTTTCGCAAAAAGTGCACGCCTTTCGAGGTCGGCTGAAGAACGCCTGCCGAACGGTGCTGTCTCGTATGATTGGGTCTGTATGTGGTATGCGCTTTGTTCCTGCCGATGGTTCCTGCACTCTTTGTCACGTTTGTATGGGTTTGGCACGTGTAAACAGAGCATTTCGACAGTGGAAAGTTGTCCATTTATTCCACTAGATAACCGGTATGTTTGGGGGTTCCGATGTTGAATGGATCATGGACGAAATTCGTACAAACTCTCGAGAAACCATAGTCAAACATCCGGTTTCCATTCGGTTTCGTCTATAAAACTATTCTTGGTCTGAAGATACTGCCCGATTGTGTCAAAAGTAGTGTCAAAGGACAAATATTTGCCCAACGGTGCAGTGAGGAGGGCGTCAAGTTGGGAGGGTGTCCATTTTTAGGCGAATGTAAATCCTAAACCTCCATCACTCCAAGTGAAATCCTTTCATCCTTTCGAAAACCACGCACATCCCGCTACCTCGGAGGGTTCTCCTTTGAATATGCTGGTTACAGATACTGTTCGTCAAAGCCGCTGTCAAGGACACCCCAGAACCGTGGTGAAGGTGCTTCGGCAACCCGGTGTGTGGTGGCCATTAAAATCAATTCCGGTCGTCGTGCACGATGTTCGAATCGGATCGGCACACAGATTGGACGCCCACGTGCGTAAAATCCGTTTGTTACAATGTCGTAAAACAAGCGCATATATTGCGTTTCCCGTAACGGGAGCTTCAATCCCCCCCCCCCCCTCTCCCTACGGGCAGGCGACAGAGACACCACGCAACGGTCGGCTCGCGATCCTGTTGCGCCGTTCCCGCCGTGCCTTCCAACAGCTTAAGAAGTAATATAAAAATAATCGTAAAACGTAACAACTTTCTCTCCCATTATGCAATCAATTTTACAACCTACGGCTCTCGCCTCGTTGCCCGCAAAAGCCGCTGACAGTGGCTTCCTTCCGCCCGATGCTTTATGTCACTATCGGGGCTTTTCCTGCCACTCCCGCCACGCCGAGTGCTGTGAGTAATTTCATTAACTCCCATTTATCCCGCCCACTGGCACGTCGCCGTTCGCGTCATTCGCCGTTCATATGCGTACCGGTTCCGAACGAAACAACGCTCCACGTCGGGCGGAGAGCTGGCTGTGGCCCTGCTGCCGTTTGGTGGGTTCGTGAAATATCACACCGTGAAGCGGCCGTTTTCCGTGGGCATCAGGTTTTAGGGCTTCGGCGAAACAAAACAAAAATGACTCCCAAAGTTATGCCACCCAAAGGCTACCGGTGTGCCGGCAACTACGGTAAATCATCGTAATCATTTCATTCGCCCCTTTGCGAGGGCTATTAAATGGTACTTCGTGGGCCGTGGTTATAATGCTGCCAGCGCTTCTTCCGGCCCCGGAGGCCCTTCTGTCAGCGGTTCGTCACCTATGCCGTGGGGGTGGGTGGTGGGTTACGCTGTGCGAACAAAATTTGTGACCACCGGTGGCGGTCGCTCCGGCAGGCGGACCTCATCAATCGTGCACCGTAAATCGTGCACCTCATTGTTGCGCAGTAAAACGGACGTTCCAGAGTCAGTTCCACTTCGGTTGGACGCTTCTAGTGATATGGAACTACGCGAGTGCGTGAAACGATTAAGGAGAACGAGATGTTTTGTATCGGAAATTTGTAAACGGATTTGATATCAGCACAATCGGATCGATGGCAGAATGTCTTCGTGACATATGGTGCATTTACAATCATTGGATAAATCGTTATTTTTGATTGAAAATCTATTTCTTACTCTATAGATAATATATACAGTTAGGAGCCGGATGATACTCGCAAGTGCCATGTGGCATAAAGATCATGTTTTCTTCCTTCTTTTTCCAAAAAAACCCACAGGTCTACTACATAAAACATGAAACATACACAATCTGGCTATTGTCTCCTCATTTTGATATGAACGAAAATGAAACTACTCTAAACAAAAATTTTAATAGTGTAAAGCTGGTATTTCAAGAAAGTATTTAATAGAAGAGATCATGTTCTCAGTACGGTAAGGACTAGCGATACGCAATATTTCGATGTGCTTAAGCATTTTCGCAATATTCAATGTAATTTTTGTTATGTGCCCTAACTGTGCCCTAATTGAAAGTACTCCTATTAATTATGCTTATAAAAAGTGCGTCGAAAAAATCAAAATATTCGTAACATTTTACACTTAATAAAAGATTTAGTCGAAAATGTAATTTAAAGCAAAATGAATCTACAACCAAGTTTGCCTTCAAAAGAGCTATAACCACGCCGGTAAAGCCGGGAATGGTGCTTGATGTCTTACGATTTGTTAGACAGTTGGTGGTGCACGTAAAACAGTAATGAAATAAATCCAAACCCCCCGCAAAGGGTAGCCGGCTGGCAGGCAAAGTTTCACCCAAATGCTTTAACGTGTGGGAAAATAACTCTTTTTAGTGTTTTCTCCCGCTGCTCGAATTTGTGAGCGTTACCATGCCTTGAAGTGTCGTCCTTTGCCAATCCGCGTCACGATGATACCGCCGTTTTCTTCAGAGAAAGATCGTGAAAAAGTGTCCTAACAAACGTCTTTCCGCTTCTCCATCGCATCCGATCTTCGCGAATGGCCGCGAGGCGAACAAAAGCGAACGTCAAAATTGACAAAGATGAGTCCTTCTGGAAAGTGGTCATAAATTATCCCACCGTCATGTTCGCCGCTGCCCCGTTTGGTCGCAAATGAATTTATATTAAATTTGTTTTCTTTTCCTTCCACTGGTGCTGACGGGGTGGGTGCGGCGGGTGCACTCTCCGTCTTGGCTATCTTCCACGTTAAGTTTCAGCTTAGCCATCCAACGCCTTCCAACGGTGATGATGGTGGTTCGGTCGCGCGATGAAGCGCCATTGTTGCAGGGAGCAAATTTGCATAAAGAAGAAAAGTCATCCAAATTGCCGCTGCTACGCCAGGCCCAGCCAGGCCCTGCGGCCACGAAAGTGAAGACGATGGAAACGCACGAAGCGACGTGTCTACACGTCCTACGCATCAACACTTTCTGGATACGCCTTTGGGGCGCCTTCCGACACGATGGATGCACAGTGTTTTTGCGGCGGGAGAAAGGAAACCGTTTTTCGTTCACATCTTGGTTGGTGCGTTCCTGAGCCTAGAGCGAAAGCTTTCCGCTTGCTTGCCGTGTTTTTGCTCGCGTGTGAAAGTTTGCAACCCTTTAGGCTTTTGTTAACAAGGGTAGAAACAACGGTTGACGCTACGAGATGGGCGATGGGCTTATAGCTTCTTATATTATTCATCCCGCACTTCGATATGATGAAGGTGCGCGTGGGATTCGGGGTTTTATGTGCAGCCGAATGGTAAGAAGGATCTCAAATGTACGAATTTTAATTTGCGTAAGCTCAGGCCGAAATGTTGTTTATTTTTCATATTCAAATCGAGTGTTTTAGGGAAAATATTTGCAGAAAAAAAGTCCCTTTTTTGATCCACCTTGCAAAGCTTGTCAGTTAACTAATAAAAAGTACATCGAATCAATTATATCACAAACGAGCTTCATAAATATAACTCAATCGCCTTAGCACAATGTGAGTGGTTGTGTTTTAAACTATTCTAAACATTATCAGGTTAAAATTCTATTGAAATTTGTGTTAGATGATTTTCTTTTTTTTTAATTATATTTTGTTTAATGTGTTGAAAAAACAATTGTTTTAATTTATTTTATTTATTTATTTATTTATTTATTTTGATTATTTTTTATTATTTATGTATTAAGTAAACGTTTGTAAAATAAAGTAAAAATGAAATAATAATAAAAACTTTTAATTCTAACACTCCTTTCTTGCATCATGCCACTCACTTCATGAACATATTCCACAGAGAAATGTCTGGTGTGTCAACGACAAAAAGTACCAGGCGTCTCCATCGTGTATGAAAATGTGCACGATTTTTCAAAACATTTAGAAAATAAAATCAATTTTGTTCATACAGTAAGCTATGGCTTTTTCAAATAAATAACCATAGATAATTAAATCATCTGTTAGGATGATTTCAGGAATAACCTTCACATATGTGATTTACCGTATTTGCTGAATGAAAATATCCTGCATGTATCGAGAATTATAGCCCTCTTGGGTCAGCAAAACGATATCTCTTAGCGTTAAATTAGAACTTCATTTCGTAATATTAATGCACCGTGAGATGTTGTCCCCGGCTGCTGACAGTTCACTTTTCGGTAAGCCCCATCGTGAGTCTTAGCCTCAATCCTACCGGGCAAAGGATTAGACTGCCCGGCCGCACAATGCGCCTGTGTCACATCTAATGAATCATACGTGACAACCATGGCAAATTAATGAAATGTTCAAGGACCAGACTACCAGGCCACCGGGCTGCAGAGCGACCGAGCGCAGAGTTTAGCCGCAATTGTTCAGGATGAGCACGTTCGCGGTTCTTTAGTTCCGTCAGCGTTGAAGTGTTAAGGACGGGGGTACGGTAAACCCACACTGTGAACCCTGTTTTGTGTTCCCTTCGCAAGCGACAATGGGGTAGGGTACGAGTGGAAGATGATTTAGGATGAGCTTTAGCCCGTACTCCGTACGTGCCAGTAGTTTGTTTCTTTGCATCCGTTTGCCAATGCGACCGGGTAAGAACAAAACGGACAAGAAAGAATGGCCACCATGGCCACCAGACGCCCGTACGAACCAAGACATAGGATAATAATTAAAAGATAATCCAATTTAAGTTCTTTTTAAATTTAATTAACTGCCCACCCGAGACTGCCGCTTCCGGACCGGATCCGACCGACCTTTGTGCGAAAGGTTGACTTTGTTTGATGTGGTGCCCACGGGAATGGGCTCGGTTTGACGATAAAACGCAGAAGCCTATCGTTGAAATGAAGCCATTCCGAGCCACCGGACCATCCGACGGCAAACGTTGTACATCGTCGGAACCGTTCCGAGCCCCAGAGTGTAACACGGCCGAAATTTGAAAACCCTTGGATGGTTTACAAAGAGCGCACGGTGCGTTAAAGTTACGGTGAGCTAAAGAGCACGGCGATATAGGGTGACTATCGAACAAAGACCGGTTCGGGATCTTAATTACTGTTACATGTAGATAAATGTTATTGCATAATAATTTCTCTGACAGCTCAATACGGAAAACAAGAATGTGAAACAAAGAGCGAAATCATTAGTCCCACGCAGAATACACGATAAAAACGTAATGTACAGATGTGAAGGATATTATACGTAAACCAACCCTGAAACAACATGAAGGATTAACACATATTCGAGCCACATGTCAAGTTCAAAAGCTCCATAATTGGTGTATCAAATAATTCGTGTTAAACAATCTACTTTTTTGTCCCATGCAATGCGCAATAACATACCGTTCAAAAGGAATGAAAAGCGATCAAAGTTTCATAGAGTATAATCACACGTGATTGATGGTAGCTCGATTACTTTTTCATTTCAATGATTTTAACTGCTATGAGAAAAAATATGCCATAGTACTGTAGAATACTTTATTATGGATTCATAAATTTTCACATGAAACGATTCTGTCCGCAGCAATCTGGATTAAAATATGGATTCAAACATGTATGATTTCGGAGTAAGTAATCATTTTTAAACAATGCTAAATTAGAACAATTGTATTTCGTTTTAAAAATATGTACTGATATATACTTGTAAAGGAATTTTGGAAAAAGGTGGAGAAGCTAGAACATGCAAATTTAGCTTTGTTTATGGGGATTTATTGATTTTTTTTTAATTTTGAAGTGTGTTTGAAGAGTGTTTTGAAGTGTGTTTGAAGAGTGTTTTGAAGTGTGTTTAAAGTTTGAAGGGTGTGAATCCAATAATGTGCATTTTACATAAATCTGAATAGATAAGCGCTTTACCGTGTAGAAACTTTAGATAATCTAACTCTCAAGACTATTATAAACTCAACAACCTAGCGGACAACATAAGTACATCTTTTGTTTCCAAAATTGGCATGCTCGCAAAAATCATGCACGAATGTTACAAAGGTTGCAAATATTGCACGCCCCATAAAAACCCCATGAAAGAGATTCATCTGAGTGCTTGTTGGTATGATGAAGATTGCAAGCCGGTGCAATTTTTATCAAAACACTGATCGAATAACACACTCCGAAAACTTTTTTCCAAACCGTGACCAACCAAAAATCCATCGCTTTGCAGCACGAACCGCCCGGCCCGGAGGATGTATTCATTATCATAAGTGCCTAATCCCAAATCCGCGCTTGAGGACATCGTATCGAGATTCCCCTCCTCCAATTTCAGGTACAATAATAACACAAACAAAAAAAAAAAACAAACAAAAAACGCGTCACTTCATTGCACCCTGTCTGTCCTCCGTTTAGTGCGCTTCGAAAGGGTTGGCTTTGTTTGTGTGCGTACCGAGCGGACGAGTGGGAATGTTTTTGTTTTATCTGGCGAGTGGTTGCGTTTAGGCCGAGCCAAGCGCCACATAATCGCCACCACGTTGTTTGTGTTTGCGGAAAATGTGATAGGCTTTTGGCGAGCGGGTCGGTGCCGACACGACAAAACGGATTGCTCGTTACCATGACAGCACATATCACGCCCGCAAGCGACTGATGCGTATCTCGACAACGGCCGTACCGTATGATTAATGGTGCGAGTTTTGATTCGCTGTCACATGTTTTTCCTTCCACCACGGGAGACGGAAGGCATGTGGTAGCCGCAATACGCTGATGGTGTGAGAGTTTCCTTTTCCCAAAACCAATGGTATTTACCACCGAATCGCGTCAGCCTTGACAGATGACTCTATCTGCCGAGCGTAGCGTTAAGCTTACGATTGAGATTGGCCCGGGAGCGAGGGAATAAGAAGAAGTGGAAAAAACATCTAAAAAACCTGTGGCCTAAAGCGATCCGAGCAGCTACTCACAGTCACACATAAACCGACACGGTGCCACTTGCGCAGAGCAGGAAAATTAAAGCGCAGTGGAAATTACATTCTTCCTCTCCCGTTCAGACTATCGGTGAACTCATCAAAAATGTATCACAGCGTCTGTTACAAACATTGGACGGCATCAGTCCGGCCCGGACTCGGTCGCATTCAATCCACCGGCTGCCGGTGACAGCTCCATTTCGGGTGTCCTTTCGGTCTCTGCCGGTCATGGTCGCCATGACATTTTCGCTTCGCAACATCAAAGCAACCAACGCTGCCGGACGGGAAACGAACGGAAGCGAACGGAAGCAAACAGGCCGAATTTCCGAGCCGAATCGACAGATTGCGTGACCACGGGCTCTTTTGCTTTCAGCACAGTTGTCTCCTTTCCGGAGCCTGTGCTCGTAAATATCACTCAAAGATTCCAATGCAAATGCCACCGGGCACTGGGCGTCCGGAAATGGGCTTCTCGCGTTCGGATCGTACCGTTCGGCCACCACCCTCCTCCCTCCCCCCCTTCCCCTCCCGAACGGTTGATCGAACGGTCGAAGATTTTGTTTTTGCTACACTGATGAAAGTGGCTAGCAAAAAAGCAGAAAAAAAACAAAAAACCAACGAACATTAAAACGAGTCACGTGATTATGCGGCGAGCGGACCCGGCCCGGCGGGACAACTTAGGGCGGAAATTAAGCCAGCGGATTTTGATTCCACTCGGCGGGAGGATGGAACATACCTTTTGCCGTTGTTTTTTTGGAGCATCCAAACGATCGACCCGATAACGGAAGCTACTGGTGGTAGTGGAGAATCGAACGCTGATTCACCAACGGCAAACAGGCGGTAGGAAGATTATTCATATAATGGTTTCTTCTAGCGACAGCGACAACCTACAGTATAGGAAACCGGCTAAAGTCTAAAGTGACATGCTCCGCTGTTTCTTTTTGAAGAAGCAACAAAAAAAAACTACAACCAATCATTTTTAAGCTGTCCATTATTGTCAGCCATTGCGCCGGTTCGGTAGCGAGGAACAGAGCCGACGAACAGCTGCCGTGACGTAGATACTGCCGCAGATAAGCGCAAACGAAATCTGATACATACAGGCAGCCAAAAAAAAAAAAAAAAAAAAACCCTCCAAAAACACAAATTCCGCAGGAAATGCCCTACAGAAAAACCTCCGGATAACGAAACGGATCCGCGCGGGATTTGTTATCTGCCAACGGGAGGGATTCCAACGTTAATTGGAGACAGCTTTGCGCAGATTGATGAATTTCGAGCGAATGGACAGAGTGGAATGCTCATCGTCGGTGTGTGCTATATTTAGTGATGTAATTTTAATGTGGCACTTGCAAAGACGGCGCGTTTCAGTTCGTGATATTACTTTGAACGTTTTGAAAATGTAGCGAATCATGTTTGATAAGGATGTTTGCTGCATTACTAATGACAAGTAATGGGTTTTTTTTCACGCAGCACAAGTATTGAAATGTTTTATAACCTATGAAAAATCTAAATTTAGTAGAGTTCGTAAGAAGAGTTAGGTTAGGAACGAGCGCAGGAAATTTGTAAATGAACACAGATAGAACGCTACTTACGAAAGATTTTTTGTCATTCCATGATTCCCTCAGTTTTTGAAATTCGTAGTAAACTTGTTTACATTGAATTCTTCCAGCTCTAACGGTCGGGTGGTTCGTGTTAATCAACCCTCCGGGTCAGATTATTGCCCCGATTTTGTTAACACGTTCATGGGAATATGTAAAGAACATGATGTTTTTTCTTATTTAATTACATGAAATATTTTCTGATTACATTTTACATTTCCTTTGAAACACTTTTTATAGGGCAGACGGTACGAGTTTTGCCGCTCTTCATTCGAGTTCAACGTTTAACGCTACAAAATGCGCCAGCTTTCCTGGCTGACGAGGTAATTAGTGTCATTAGTTTAACTCTCCTTCACCATCACGAGTTTGGTGTATGTTTGAGACGGCGAGAGAAGGAAGGAGAACACGAGCAACCTTTAACTATTTGTGTAAGCTCGACTTAAACCGTCATGCTGTAATTAATCAGTAGATTTGTTTACTAAAATTAGAGTACCACGAACAGAAGCAAAAAATTGCACAGCCATATAGCGACATGCAGTAAACGATGCAAAAACTACCTCCAAGTCGTGTGAACTCCGAAAAACAAACTGCAGGTTTCTCGGTGGGCAACAAAAGTACCTCCCAACGATGATGGTTCCTCTAGTTGGTGTGTCCTAAGGAGTGTTTGGCTTTCTGCTTTCCAGCGTGTCAATATTAGTTGAAAGAAGAAAAAATAAATGGTTCGAAAATACACCGTTCCGCTTCGTAAGGCAGTGTCAACAACTAAGCTATTTTCGAATTGGCAACGAAACCAATTTCGGAGAAAATTTTACACTTCCCATCTCACTTTTTCTCTTACTCTTTCTATCTATCTATCTATCTCTTTCTCACTGTCACCTCGTTCAACTTGGTTGATTAAATAATTTTCACCATTAACTGTGATGGTGAGAAAATTTACTTTCTCGGTGCTCTTCGTCGCCTCGTATGGCAAGTTCAGATTCAAGTGCTGCTTTCTTTCGTCGCTCACCACGCTTTGCCGCCTTTTGCCACTGCAGAACAGGCAAGCTTTCCGGCGCTCTCACTTTTGCGTCTAATGAACGGCCCTCCATTCGGCTGCGGGGGCTGAGCAGTGAAGGGGAAAAACTTTTTGCCCATACACGAGGCGGCTCGATGCTCGGCTGCTTCATCGGCAATCTTATCACGTACTGTTTCCCGGGTACGAGTGCCGACCGGTCCGGGCAGGCTGAACCGAAACGAAAACGTCGCCACGTGCCCCCGGGGTGAGATGGATGGATTCGAAAGGATGGGTGGACGAAAAAAATAATTAATCTTCAGCAAATGTCGACAAGTTTCTAGTGCAGCTTAAGTGCTTGCGCTCTTGTTGCTTTCGTCTGGCAGAGGTTGACGGGAGCGGGAAAACTTGTGAGACACAGAGTGCAGAAGAAGTAAAAAAGGATCGCTGAAGCTGAAGCTAAAACCCGAAAACAAAACACATCAAAGCCGAAAAACTCACACGCTACGTCTTTGCTTCCGCTGCTGTTGCTGTTCCCACAACTGCTGACTCTTTGGTAACTTCTCACTGTACCCGTGGTACGGAAAATTGGTGTTCACGAAATCTGGTGGCCTTTTATCGGCATACCGGCATACCGTCCCCAGCATGTTGTACCGATGTTTGTTCGATTGTTTTTATTGATTGGCCGTCGGAATTACAGCACAAAGCACGAGCGCGAGGGTGCGAAAAACTCCACAACTTATCGGCAATTGTTCCGCACCATCCCCTTCGTTTGCCTCATCAGCTCCTCCAGCCCCCAACAATGGTATATTTTTGCTTTTGCTTCGAAAATACCCGGACGCCGCCGCAAACTTTGCGAGCACGCCGGCCAAATCCAGCGAAATCCTATTAGAGGATTATGCATTGCAATTATGTTTTGTTTGTGCTTTCACTTCACCCGACACGATTCGTTCATTTGCAGCGCGGTGCGATTAGAACCGTTGTCGATGCGATTGTCACCCACCCGCCACTTTCCATTCCCAACGGATATTTTGGGTTAGAAAGAGAGAGAGAGAGAGAGAGAGAGAGAGAGAGAGAGAGAGAGAGAGAGAGGGAGGGGAGGGTGGCATTCCGGTTCCTATAACGACATCGAATGGAATGTGTTCCATAGACCGCTGGAAAGATGGCGTGCCGATAATCCGTTTGTCAGACCGATCGTTGCTCGTTGGGACGGGCCGGGAAAAAGGGAAAGCTTTCTTTCGCGTGCGGATTTTAGCCACAGCTGGCGAGGAAAAGTGGCTTCGGATTACCGTCGCTTTCGGAGTGGCGAACAACGCCGTGAGTGTGAGTGTGTTGGGAAAGCAAAGATTGGAAAGCATATGGGCGGTGGGTGCTTTTTTTGCATATTTGATTATTTGTTATAACCTATTTGTGGACGTTTTCCTTCGGTACAGTTTCTTGTGTTCAGCACAACTTTGTGCGAAGAGCAAAGCAGTGGTACTGTTTTCCTTTGTCAATAAGTAATAGAACAATATTTGTAACACCAACAGAAACATATCAATTTTGAAGTTTACGACTCTAGTATAGAATAAAAATGATCGATATACATAATTAGTTTTGAAATGAATGTTGTAGGGTAAGACAACTATGAATCACAAAATCACATTTAGCATAAAAACATATAAATAATAAAGAATCATTAAATAACATACTTTTCGTGTACATTGCGAAAAGTATGTTATTTAAAGAAACATTGCGCATGTTTTTGAACAAAGTTGAAATGATTGGTTTTAAAAATGGTTTATTTTTGTTTTGAAAGATCATAGTGGAAAATGTGAAAACTTGTTGAAACATTTTTTCACACGATCATGCATCGTTTTAAACATTTTGTCTTTGTTTATTTATTCATTCGATTTAAAAATCACCCTTATAGAACAGAATTATATTTTCAAATATAAAATTGAGATTATAATAACATCCTAAAATCAAATGGTTAAAAATAATGCACTATAACTACACGTTCACCGGAGGCACCATAATAAACGCAATTAATGGAGGCGCCTGGTGTGTTTCGTGCCGTACGAAAAATAAATCAATTTATCGGTATATGCCGCACCTCCACCATATGATGCATTCGTGCTCATAAATAAGCACTCATCGTTTAGCACACCGTACAAAAATTAGATTTTCATCACCCATACCCCAGAACTTACCGCATCTCTTTCGCTTTTATTGAGGTGAAAATGACAAAATAATACCGCACGTTTTTTTTTCGATGCTCAGCACAACGCAAACTGTGACTGACAAAAAAAAAGCGAATGATTGATGCCAGCAGCTTAATCTAAGCGATGCGAATAAAACAAGAAAACAAACCTTCACCCATAAGTATGGTGCCCCGTTTGTCCGGCTGAGGTAGAAAACATATAATTGAATTCCGGTTCCCATTCGTCCAACCGCGTCCATTCGTGTCCGACATTTAACGAGTGATTTGCGCACTGTTGCGGGTGAGCTTGCCCGCGGGAAAGAGTAGCGCTACAAAGTGGACAAATAATAACACACATCCGGGCAAGCTGGATCGTACAGTCATGCAGCGATCTAATCCTTTTGCTCCAATTGTACCTAATTGCTTACACGCAAGCTGCGGCGGTTCCCGCCGTTTTTCCCAAAGCGGTCGCGCATGGAAAATAAAAACCAACCCAAACCGAACAGTAAAATAGCGCAGACGTTCCGTTTGGGTGCCGTCCGTGTGATGCGGTGATTCACCACAATTTCCGGTCGTCAATCTTTGTGCGCTTTTCCCAACGGAAGCCCGTTCATCATCGCCACCGGTGATGGTGGTATTCGTATTGTGATGATTGAAATTAATTTATTTTTAATTTGCTTTCCCACCGTGCCGCACTTTCCCGTACCACCGGTGGCGTGTGCGTGTTTGGGTTTACGAGCCGTGGTCCGCACGAGGGTGCAGCGAACCGGCAGGAGGGACTGCTTTTTGTGGGTAATATTTATCATTTTATAATACCTAAACTGCTGTGCCACGTGCGGTTCGTGCTCAAGCAAGAGCAAGACGGAGATGGAGCGAGCCATCCATCTTCCGGGAGAAAAACTTCCCGCACCTTTTTAGGGGACAGCGCGACAGCACGTGGCGGTTGGGAGGGGAACCCTTTAGCAATCCGTGAAATTCGTGCACAATCAGGGAGGTGTTTTCAAAGCCGACGAGAGATGGAGATTTAGAGCATAAAGAAGCAATTTGAAAAGGTACAGTGTATGTATTTAAATTGCAGCCACCACAGCCACCGTTATTCCGTATTTTTAGTGATATAAAAAATTAAAAACAACAAACTGGTCTAAAACTTAACAATTTCAATTCAAAATTACAAAGAAAATAAATTTTTGGAATAGAAAAACTGTCGTGCGTATTGTAAAAAATATAATTTATTTCATTGGATTTATCATTTTATTGCTCCTGAAAACATCCTTAATTAAAAAAAAAAATCATAAGATTGTAAATTCAAATCACCATTATTTTCAAAAGCCTTTATAACCGTTCAGGTTAACTGCCGATGTAAAAAAACTTACAAATAACAAGCTTACAGCTTATATGTTTCTAATTCGCAACTAACACTTGTTCTTGTGTTAATAATTGTTTTGTGTTTTGTGTTAAATACGCATTGAATATATGCTACATAATTAATTAAAATAGTTTTTTATCTGTTTTACTCTTGAAACACAATTTCATTCTGCTGCTAGTGATTAGTACTCCTGCTAGGAATTATCGTAGTGTTAATATTTACATAATTTTAATGAACAACTCTATATTTAGTTTTGTTTACCTACATCATCAAATATTATACATCAACCAGTGAAGTTATCAGAACATTTTCTAAGCATTATGCAAACAGTATTTTTTATGTTCCGCTTGACTTTATTACGCCGCACACTGTACAAGATTGTTCTTTCGCAAAAAGGAAACCCCATAGAAAAGCAGATCCCCGCGCCTTTGCCACACGCGCCATGGTTGAAGAGCACAAGTTTATGAATTTATGAGCTTATCCATTCGCAAAACGGTGGGAACGAAGCACGATGGGATCGAAGAGCCTTGGCACAGTAGGTGCGCTGTATGTTTCCGACTCAGCTGTCCCTGCCTTCCCGGCCAACCCCTCCCGAAAATATCATAATTTTCGTGTTTTATGAAAAGTTACTCGGTTTTGTGCGCGCGGGAGTTGCATTATGGCGGATTGCTGCTGCACTGTTTGACGGCTGGCTGGCTCACGGGGGAACAACAACACGGTGGCTTTGGTGGGGTGGGGATAGGGAGGAAGGGGAAGGGGAGGGGAGTGGGTACGCATCGTGCTGGGGGCAATGAATTCGCTATGAAATTTAGTGTCTGCTTTTCGTTCGACAGTGATTTATGCGGACAAGCGACAAGCGAAACAGCTTTTCGCTGTGGCTTCTTCGGTGTGCCTTCGCTTCAAAGCTGCTAGCCCTGGCAGGGCAACCACTCGAACGAGGACGGATCGAATGTTAAATAAAGTGAGCGCACACGCACGCATGTACAAACACATGTGTGTATATGGAAAAGAGATAGCAAACAAATCGAGAAAAAAACCCTCACGAAACGAATGGTTCGCTCGGTTCGGCCATAATGTGAAACGGCGGCACACACCATAACTATAGATTAGCCATTCCTGACAGCTACTCGTGCGTGAAGGCCACTCACGGTTGCGATTTATGAAGGTTGTCCGTGTGTTTGTTTCGCTTTTTCTTCTTTGGCTTTCCTTGCGAGGATCGCAAATCGAAGACAATATTGCGGTAAGGACGAAGCACGGGGCCGTCCCATTGCGACCCCGAAACGGCAGTCAAACGCGCCGGCAAAACCCTCCCATCGGGCGGGGGGGAACCTTTCGGGGCGTCTTGCCGGAGTGACCTCCGCGCGCGGTTTGACGGGACCCTGTCCCGGTCCGGGGGCGGGTCGGTCGTCTGCATAATTGAACTTTCTCAGGCCACCACGCCCCGTGCGGGTCGTTTCATCATAAATCGAAATGGCTGCCGTTTTTCTCACCCCACCCCCCGGCCCGGTGGCGGAACGTGACTTGAACTGGCTGGCGGGTTGTCCGGCCATGGTACGGGCGTCGGTTAGACTGGGTGCTGCTGGCTGACGGCTTCAATCGATAATATAGCAATAAAGGCTCGTGTTTGTTTCTCGCTCGCGTTTCTCGTGTACCCGCCGTTCGTGCGAAAGGGTACCCGGTTCCGGTCCGGTTAAGGGGTTTTCTTTTTCCTTTTTTTTTGCGGAAACCCTGTCAGGGAAAGTTCATCACACTGCCAACTGAACCGAAGCCGAACGGGCAATCTAAGGCAGCGGCAATAAGCAGCAATCATACAGCAATCACTTTGCCATAAAAGCAGCAGCAGCAGCAGCAGCAAAACACCATTACCCGTTTGATTTGATGAAATGAAGGCGGCGAGAGGGTATTTCCTCGCGGTGACAAATCCTTTCCAGGCGTGCAATTCGATCAGACGGGCGTGATAGATGGAGCGAAGAAGGCTCGACGCCATTCGCTGAGGAGGACTTCTTGTGCGTTGAATTATTTATGACACGACTTGTGTAACAGACAATCGACCGGCGAGGTCGAGGCTTCTGCTCGTCAACCTGAATCTACCATCTCACGGCTTCACATTCCACATATTTTGGGAGTTTTGATCTATTTTGTTCCACCAATTTGCCGCCCCTCGGGATGTGATCGCGAGCAACACGCGGGCTCAATCCTGGCAACGACCTGGCAAAAGCTGCCGCAAATGGCCGTACGAATGAGCGAAGGTGGAAAAGATTTGTCGGGTGTGATTGATTTGAATAAATCCACCAATGCCCGGAATCGATCGTACGACAAACGAGGGGAAAAGCTTCGCAAATGAAGTCGCAAGTATGCTGTCGAAATAGCTTCCATATCAAGCAATTTTGGGTACCTTGCGAATATATAGGATTATAGTTTGCTTATGGAGAACATGTTGCTTGACATAAATGGACTGGATTTTAAATCGAAACTAAGATTGCTTTAGCAAGAGGGAAGAGATCGAAAAACCATACAAGCAATCTGTACTGGTACGAGGAATGACTTCCAACTTGCTCGTTAAGCGTTTTTAAAATATGTGGTCGGGTTTATTGACGCATTTTCTCCCTTGGAACAGCTCCAGTAAGACATGTGTAGATGCACTTGGAATCGCTTCTTTGTAAGAATGTAATGGTACAAGTTCTACTGACAAGCATTCTACTGACAGTAAACAACATGTGAAGCATGTTGTAATCATAGCTCCAGGAATAACTTAACGCTTTTTGGCTCAGTTGATTTTTAGAACTAATGGCAATTGTTTAACAGCAACGGGTTTTTTATTTGTTACCAACGTGCTCAAGCGGTAGGAGGTTTGCTAAGGTGTTAAGGAGTTAACAGTTGCTAAGGAGATTTTATAGTAAATTCGTCATGGCCGTCTATGAGCAGTTCGAAAAAACTTGACAAATTAGAATAAATTAAAACTCAAATGGAATGAATTAGAATAGATTGATTAGGGCAAAATTTAACATTTATAAACTCTATTTAAGATGCACAAATTCCTGTTAAGTTACAAACAATGTGTTAAATGGGGCAAACTGTGTTACTTTAAACTGTTAAAAAATCAATACATCTCAATATTATGCAAAAAAAAATAAAAATGTTAAATCCAAACATCCGATTATTGGCTATATGTTCCCATCTATTCACTTTTCAAGTACGAGCCTTACCCTGCAATATGGAAATGTTACATGAACATGTGACCAAATTCTTTTCATTTCACTTCATCGTCTCCGTCTTCACCTCAACCTTTCATTAGATTGCGGTTGCTATCCGTATCTGATTTCTCATGATCCTGCCAATTCCCGGTACGGCAAACAGCTTCCCAAAAAATCACAAACCACCACGAAACCTTCGTTCTCGTCACGATCAATGCACGGTGCTACCAATCCGGGTGGTGCCACATCCATCGTCACGCACGCCACGCACTCCGGACGTGCACATGAAACGCTCAGCCGCCCTGAAATGTAGACAGCTGAGAGGCTCAACGCACCGGTCCGGCCGTTGTCTTTGCCCCGGCAAAGCTACTTATCGCATTAGCAAGGATTTTCGAACACATCTAATTTACTTCGTATCACTTCGACGTTGGATCTTTTCGTTCTGACGTACGGATCGGTGTTTGTGTGTGTGTGTGGCAGGTAGGGAATGGGTGCAAGCTCCCGCTAACAGGACCGTATGGGAGGCTGTTAGCTAAGCGCACGTGTTAGCACAAAACCTCCCACCCGGGGACGGGCTAATACGCTCGGGGAGAAAGAAACGCACCGAACAATATTCGAATAACGCACCGATGCCCGCAAATTTACCGTGTCGCTTTTACATGGGCCGTGAGGCGTGAGAAACGTCGAGCTTACATCAAACGCACGCGGTGTTGGTGGAAAATGGTTCCCTGTGAGGGCCACCGTTGGCCGCCACGGAGAAACCGCCAGCGGTGGGTGTGTAATTAAGCTCAATTAAGCATTTCTTTCCTAACGCGCTCACGGTGGTGTGGTGGCGAAAGGAGCCCATTAAGGCTAGAAACGGCTCGCGATAGGCATCCAAACTCCGGTACGCTCCGACCACATGAAAAAGAAGAGCAACAAAAAAAAATATCCCATGCAATATAAACAATGGAAATAACATTACACCGGTGTTGCCACAGTCCACAGTCCCCAGCCCACCACCCTTTTCTGCTGGCGGCGGATGGTAATCATCTCGCGGAAAATAGGTTTCCCAGGGCGCCGGTCACTCCGGTTCGCCACACGGTGTGTGCGGTTTGGGAATGTTTTTTCTCCACGTTCTAAGAACGACGGGAAGGAAGGAAGGACAAGTCACTCCTGCTCTAAGCGCGAGTTTTCGGCCGAAACAACACGAATCCCGTACGGGTGCTGAAAAATATATACCACCCACCAGTTTGGATGGGGGCAAGGGGTGGAAGAAAATCTCGTTTTCACCGTAATGCCCACTCGTGAATAAAAAAATAGCTCGGGAAGATTAATTAGTTATTTATGATGGCCCCCAAACGGTCCCGGTTCGGTTCTCGGTTCGAGCACATGCTGTCGGTAGGAAAGCAGTTAACCTTTTTCAGTAGAGTCCTTCCTTCCACACCTGGAGAAGGGTAGGAGGAGGTGGGCATCCCGTTGGCTACCGGGGACGAGCGATAAATTTCACCCAAAAGCAACTTATTTTCATCCGGTACAGCGGTACAAAAGCATGGGAAAGGAAAAATAGCGCGAGACTCTACTCGCGATGGTGTATACAAAATAAATAAGAATGAGTACAAACGCACACCCCTTTTCCACTCACCGACCACAGAGAGAGAGAGAGGGCCAGAAACAGAAAATAAAACAAAAATCTCTACGAATCTCATTTATTTCTGTCCCACCAGCTCCAGCAGCGCGCTAGTTGCGGGTTTAATTGCATAAAACCCACGAGAAAGCCGCGGTAGAGTCCTATCTCGCAGGACGCTTCCACGTGGGCTCTGCCGGCGCTGCATAATTTATGACTCGATCCCGCCCCGTAAGCAGTTAATTTTTTCCCCCGCGAAACTTGGTCAGGTGGAGGAGGATAGGAGCGGACAGGGCGACAGGTGAAGCAGGGCTGTAGATCAATGCCGGCTTTACTATGCCCGTTCCCGTCGGAATCGTAAGGGGATGGATGATTTATGTCGGAATCTGGTTCGTTATACATCATGTGGGACAGGGTCGGTACACGGTGAAATTTGTTTGAACCAAGGGTTGTCCGGAAACTGGACAAATCACGCGTTAATAAGTATGATGTTGGGGCAACACAGATGAAGCCATGAAGCTACCATGGCCATTCGTAAACGCATCGCAGTGTCCAAGACCGTTTGTTGTGCGGATTGCATACATTCAAGCAATTGAAATAGAGATAAAAAAATCAATATTCATCACAGACACGGCTAATTAAAGCGTTTAATGCCAGTTTATCAATTGCCGACTAATGAAGAATGTATTATGCGTCCCGCTTCGTACAACAGACAAACAAAACATGTCTGATAAAAACGATTTTGAGCTCGCTGTATCATGTGAAAAAAGCAATCACATGCCACAACCATTTCATTGAAACTAATGCCTATGAATTTTAAATTCCTCGTGTAAAAGCTAGCCAAAGCATGTCACTATTCTGTTCTATCTGTGTACTATATCACACACGTACGGGTATGAAAAATTTACCCAACAAAAATCTTTATAAGAAGTATCATTTTAGTTAAGTTGCTCCACAATATTACGTTAGTATACATAATATACTCACACTTTTGTTTGATACTAACTGAATAATTTATATCCGTTTTTTAAATAATTATTCCGCAATTTCAACTAAAACCGTTATCCCATTTTTTATTAATTTAAAGTTCTTTTTCATTACACGAATGGTGTTACCAACGTTCATGAAAAGGTAAAGCTTGCTTTGATGTTGCTAAATGTCAGAACTCAATGTTGTGTACTTTACCACAATTTACTGTAAGGTGTTATAAGCTTTGAAATGAAATTAACGTTCATATTGGGGGAAAAATGTTATTTAATACACAAAAAAGGTCATCTGTTGCATCGCAATCCAGTTCAAATGTGGCTATATTTTTTCAATGGCTTTTTCCCACATTTATCGTACGGGCACGAACGGTGTGGAGGAGTGATTAAACATCCGTACAATCATTATCGCAATATCTTTCCTGCTAATGGATACTGCACCATGGCAATTTGAAGCGTGCATGGCAATGAATGCAAATTAACGAGATTAATTTTTCAACGATTCTTTCCATCTGATACACGGTATCATCATCATCATAAGTATTTACCGACGGTATTGTGTGTAGACAAACACACACACTCACGCAGCACGCTTCCGTTTGTTTTGTGCTTTGATTTTTTTGCCATTTTACATTCACCCACCCACATAAAAGCGTCGCATTGGCCGCTCTCAGTATCGTACCATACCAGGCAAATGGTGCGCCATCTGATGCGTAATGAATTAAAATTAATTTTCAACAAAACTTAGTGATGCGTATATTGCCGTCGCATACACTCGCCGTCGCATACGCGCCCGGCCACCCACCGTGAGCCGTGAGTTTCCTATCATTCTGAATAATTTTCCACACGTTCGGTACAGCTGAAGCTGACAGGATGACAACTTTTTTTCCCCCCAAAACGAACGAGTAAGAACGTGCCAAGACTTTTGCATGCGGCCAAAGACGTTAAAGTTTTTCCTCTCACCTTTGCATCATCACGTCTGTCTAGTGGCCTAATGCTTTCCACTCTCCGAACGCGCTAATAGTTAACGTACAAAAACAAAAAAAAATACAAACCGCCCAGGAACAAAAACACACGCTCGCTGAACTCATGCTGAGTGCGTTGAGTCAAAATTAAACAAAAAGTTGCTCCCCGTTCCTCTTCCTCGGCCCGTTTCGGCGGCCGGATTGGGTCGAACTTTTGCCGGGCGGCCGCACAGGTTTCGCGCAAAACACAACTGTTGGAATGCGATGTTAAGCTACTTATGTTGAAGAACTTTTTCGCGTAAGCAAACCCATGGGCATGTCGGCAGGCGCGAAACGAAACATAAATTTAATTTGATCGTATACTTTTTCGCCGTTTCGGTAGCGGCGCGGTGCAGACGGTGGAAGGGGGTGGTGCAGAGTGCGAGGGTTTTCTTTTATTTTTGATTAAGTATCCTGATTGCTTTAGCGAAAAGAAGAAAGACAAACTTACTTATGCGGTGTTAATTCTATGAGCGATCTGCTTTAGACGAGCAGCGTAGTTATCCGTAGGTGTATGTGTGTGATGGAGTGTGTTTTATTCACGATTGAAGTGTTCGTTAGTCAAATTGTCGCAATTGCGTGGATGGTAAATATTTCATGTTGAATAATGAGCATTATCTAAACTATTGATTGCATGTACAACTATAGAGCGCCTTTCGTCTACTTTCGGCTGACATAAAAAAGGATCTCACATCAATAATATGCTAATATTTTAGGAACCATTTCTTAGAAACCATATTTTAAAAACCATTTCTGGAATTGAATTTTGTACTTTTTATAATTAACACATTGGTTAGTGGTAGTAATGATAAATATGGCATTGACGTTAAAATAAAAGGAAAATAATAAAGTATGCGCGTGCTATTAATCGAGCTATTGATTAGCCTGAAAAGGTAGGCTATATTTTTTTTCATTCTTATTTTTTTCGTTTATTACTATTATTGTTTGCAACAAGGGCTTTACAATAGCGTCTAATAAAAAACAAATACTGCTCACAAATAAACGAGGAAAACGAGTAAAACGTTAGTTTAAGGACGTTAAGAGACGGAAAAGAACACAACTTAGGGAGATATCATAGTGAAACAAATCAATTACAGAGTTAAAATCAGATAACGTGCGCTACCAGAGATTGCTGAGGGAAAAACGTATGGAAAACAATATGCACAACAAATCCGATTGCAATCAAAATCTGCCATATAATTGGATGCAGAAAAGCGTTTATGATGGTTCCCCGAAACGATTTCGGTCGATTTCGTTGGATCTATTTACTCGCAAATCGAGTCAGGTGCAGGGCGGAACTGTGGAATCGGATATAAGGCACCGTAGCAGGATAACGTTAAGTCGAACTAATTACCCATTTCCCGGAAAACGGATCCACGAACCGTCGATATGAGATGTCCGTTGCCTTCGAGCGGTTTTTCCGAGCCCCATCCCAACTCCCTTTGAAAGCTGCGAGGATTTGGGTGGGAAATTTATCTGATTGAGTGATAAACTCTGGTTTCCGTGCGGAAAACGTTCAAGAAATGGCGACAGACGTTTTAGTAGCTGGTGATTTTGTAGCCAAAAACAGAACGGTCTTGTAAGACCAAGATCAATGGAAAAGCTAAGCTCATCCCCAGGGGTGAAGTAGAAATGATTTTACACGAGCCGCTCCATCTAGACCGTGTTTTATCCACCTTAAATTGCGTGTTAAAAAAAAAGATTACCTTTCGGCACGACGACGACGATGGTGGCCGTGTTGCTGTTGCTGCCACTGGTGCCGTTGCTAGTACTGCTGATGTCGCTGCTACTGCAACAAACGCTCAAAATGTTGATCGCCAGCAGCAGATGACAGACCAGTGCCGACCGGGGACGACTTAGACGTTTCATGTTTATTTTCCCGCACACATGCGAACGATCTACCACGGCTAGCACAGCCAGGACACGCTCACTCGCTTGTCAAAGGCAAGCCAAGAATACCCACACAAACACACGCACACACAAACCCAGAGCCACACTCGGACGTGGGCACACGTTTTCGTAGGGCCGCTTTGAAGAGATCACTTCTCACCACACACTAAGCGGAGCGACGCACATTAGCGCGGGATAACAGAGCCACCAATACGACAAAAACACACCACAAACACTCAGCCGAAGCACAGAAACATCACATCCATAAATCGGCAAACGCGTGGTTCAAGTGTGCACCAGCGTGTAATCGTCGCTTGCTGCACCGTCGTCGCTGATGCTGTTCACCCACTCACGCTGACGGTGGTGGTACGCGTTGCTCATGGTACAACCCCACCCGACACACCGGGGAGGAAGGGGACAACGTGTTGCTGTGTCTGTTACGGCGAACCAATCCGCGTGGCACTCGGGGACACTCGAACGATCGGGGAGAAACCGCTTGGAATCACTTGCTCGCCCTTGTCGTCGGTGGCACCATTTGTCCACTCAAAGGTTGAACAGACCGCGGAGCTTCTTCCGGAGGGGTGACCCGGATCCGGATCCGGATCTGGATCAACAGATTGTTGATCTGCGTCGTTAACTCTCGTGGTTGCTGTTCCGCAGGGCACGGTGAACTTGAGCGTGTGCTCGCTAGAGTCTTGGCCAGCTTCCAATATCCAATATCCCGACACAGTCCTCCCGACGAGTAAAAACAGAAAAAAAAAATCAAAAAACAAAATCCCACTATTTGCGCAGCTTTAAAAAATCTTCCTCTCTCATCGGCAAACTCGGCTTTCCGCAAACTCACACCGCTGACACAGGGAGAACACCGGTAGCACCGTAAAGCTTCCGCACTGGCCGGAGTGCACTGCTGTAACTGATGGCGCTGCGCGTACGTACGTGACACACGACCGACCCGGGACCCGACCGACGGGTCGCCGGCCGTTCGGCATCTCCCGAAAGCCCGAAAGCTTTCCCATCACGAGCGGCACGAGGACCCGAGCCGTTTTGAATGAATGAATTCCCCTCGATCCACGCACCCGTTCTCGGATTGCCGGCGCCGTTCCGTTCCGGATTGCCCCCGAAAGGTAGGCTAACCGTGCTGCACCATCATCGCCAACCGTCATCGTGGCGCGGGCGAGAGCTTTGCGTAGGCGAAATCAATGGCGAACGTGAGACGAGTCGGGTCGGGTTTTTGGTAGTTCGCATGCGCACCGCAGATTCGCGTGTGTGTGTGTGTGTGTGTGTGTGAGTGCACGGGTGGTCGATGTGTGCGTGCGGTAAGCAGCTGGAAGCGCGTTTTGTTTTGATTTTCATTGTTGATTTCAATGTGTTGATGATGGTCGATGTGTGATCGCCGCCACCGCGAGCTTTCACTGGCTAAGGAGGGGAAAACATCCGATGCAGCCAGCTTCTCGCATCGAGACATCGACGATGCAGCAGCAGCAGCAGCAGTGATGGCGTAGCTACATTGTATCATTTCCCGACAACAATCACCCACGCGTCCTGTGCGGGAAAGAGCGCACTGCCGACGTTTATCGACGCAACCGAAGTGTGCCCTCGGGCAGAGGACAAAGCACACTGCAGATCGTGACTGCGGTGGGATAAGGAAAGGACGACGGTGTACCAAGCGACCGCCACCGTGCGTAGGAGTGCACGGCCGGGAAGTGGAAAACTTGAATGAAAGCGGACACTCTTGCCGCTCTCTTGGGGGATGAAGCGTCTGGGGTGTGTGGTGTGGCAAGGATAACAATGACGCCCGGATGGAAACGTGCGGGCGGACGGTCGTGATTGTGGAATTCATCTGATGCGCGGTCCGTGCCTGTGGACGAGCGAGACGAGGAGCTGCTGCGGGAGACGAGAAAAGGGAGTAAGAGGGAATGAAAAAAAAAAAACCACCGGAAGTGCGCGAGCAAGCGTGGAATCGAAATTTGAATCAATCGAGTGCTCATCCTCCGGCGAGTGAGATCGATGGTAGCAAGAACTGCTGCGAAACAGGCAGCCACTGTTGCTTTGAGTAGGCGGTGAAGTGGCGAAATAGCGATTTACGTTGCTATCGGCAGCAGGCTGCTGGATACGGGATGGAGAACGTCTCACACGGGGTGGCATGCTGTCAGTTGGGTTGGAGAGGGGTGGAGGGGAGGGGGAGTATGTCTTCTATACGATAAATTCCAACCATCTCCAGAAGCGGTCAAAGAAAAGCCAAATAACTTCCCAATTCCGCCTGCGGCATGGACGCGTTATCACGCAGCGAAAGGATATTTTATTAATTTCCCGGCATGCCGTGCAGCGCATCGGAAGGCTATCGGTATGCGCTCGAAAGAATTTGCAAGCCAAAGAACGTCTGCAGCGTTCAACCAAATCCTGGCAGCCTGGCTTTTCACTGCGTGCAGCAGGAGCGAATGGGAATGCCTCTGTACCGGAAACATTGTTTCGACGATTTCGAACAAGCTCCCCGGTGTGTTCTTGCTTTTTCTTCCGACTACTTTTGGATGTACGTGCTACCGGATGCAACAGTTTGTCCCGTTTTTCTACACCGCAGAGAAAAGGGAAGGCCACTAATACGGTCCGGGGAAAACGTGGGGACGCCGGGAAAGGGGGAAAGTTTTTCGTCCGTTCCTGGGAAGCGGATGATTGAAATCAGATTCTATCGATCGGATTCGGATTCCGGGTTCATCGAGTGGAAAGATGGATAAATAATCGGTCTCCGGACTCGAACGGTCGGCAGCATTGGAACGGTTCACCACATGCCGTCCCCATCCGGTTGCTTCACTCTTTGCGACAACCGGCCTACGCAGTTTTATCCGGTTTGGTAGGGTGTTTGTGCGAGCGAGTGCTGGTTTCCTGCCCTTGCCCTAGAACGAGCGATTAATACGATCAGCTTGCTGTCGTAGTTGTTTCGATGCATAGTGCCGGACGGACCTCGAGCGGGAACGATGCGGGAAAATGGAGCGGGAAAAAGCAATAAACCTCCCACCGGGATGGGTTGAAATAGACATGTAATCCTGCTCTCAGCAGCAGATCCGCGGTAAGAAGATGATAAAACTAGGCAGAAACCGCATTGATACCGTTCGACAGGCACGGCACTGTCGTTGCACTAAGGAACGGACTGGGACTCGGTTACACGCCACTCGATAGGTTGGCCGCAGGACGTAATTGCTTAAATTATACATCCTTTCTCGAGCTGGGTGTTCACAATCAACTTGACGCCTGGGGAGGATTTTCTATCGTCTGTTACAGCATCATCGACGACGATGGCCCGACGAGCAGTGGCTACCAGTTTCAACGAGATCCAATGTGATGACTCTGAGATGGTACATAATTTCACGGATAAAAAATAGGTGTTGCAGTGAGATACACTTTTGATATCAATGCAGTTTCATTTATTTTAAATACCAACCATCACAAAATTTTGTTTTATCTGATTTTGTATCGTAAAATGATCTTCTATCAACTGTTCTCCAGTGTTAATCCTTTGAACCGTCCTACTACATATTGGACGAAATAAAAAGTTCTCTTCCCGTCACTATACATCGCATAATGTTTAAAACCTGTTTTTTGCATCGGTATATCCTTAGCGTTGACCTTTACTATGATGGAATATGATGGCGGAAAGATGGGTTAACAAGCAAATTTGTTATCATCTAAGATTTTTTTAAGTATCACAACTGTTGAATATGGAAGTTCGAAAATGACTATGGTGGATCAAAGGGAATGGATGTCTTAAGAATAAGAATAAACAAAGCTTGTCATGCAGAATAGTTAACGGTTTGATCTAAAATCGCTCATTTCCCTAAACGATAGGCTCTCCATCGACCTGGTTTATAATAAGCTGACAAGACTCTCTGGATTTTATTTGTAAGTTATACCAGATCTTTTGTGATGATGGTTGATTTGTGATTGTCCGATAAGCAAACAATAGTTGTTGCTTTTAATTTGATAAGTAGAGGACCATGTTGGAGCACTATTATTAATATTTATGGTTTAATGGCTATGAAGGTGGTTCTGTGATTGTAAAATAAAATATATGATTGTACACTCGCTGGAGCACATCATAAACCCGATACATAAAATAGGTGGGGTTGGCCCAGGAGCAAAATAAAGGATCTTTTAACTCTCATTTGCTATACATATTGGCTTCGTACAAAATTGATCCTGAGACATAGGGAAGAGCAACGCTACCGATCGTGAATGATAGGTGTTTCAAAAGGATAGACCCGCTCTTATCATCCCATATTCCCATTTTTTTAGTGCTGCGTCGAACCATATATGATTATCCTTTACCCACGTAGAAGAGAACGGGAACTAATTCATCTTCTTTTGCCCCATCATTTCTGCTTCGTTAGCAACCTTCCTAGATTATTTTATACCATCATAGAAAGTTTGTTAGTTATAAGATCGGTGCTACTATATCTACACCACCGAGTTAACCCGAGGGAGTGAGTAGAGCTCTTTGATAAGGATATCTGTATTCCTGGGGTGCCTATCAAAGGCGTTAAAGAAGATTTTTTTTTAAATATAAAATATAAAATTACTACGAAAATGAAATACTGTTTAAGATAACAGAAATCTCTTTTAGCTAGAAATCCTGCTGCCAGCGTATTTATACACCCATAACGCGTTTCTTCTCGCAAACGGCAACAGCAATGGCTGATTTTAATCTACTTTGGCAACCTCGTACAATTTCTACAGCGGTAGCAGAAGATCGTTTTTTCATTCCCATCTCCTGTAACCTACCGGGCGCACCAGCCTCAGTTGGGTGGTGAATTCTATTCACCGAAATTTTACGACACAACTGCTTATCCGCACAGCCGGAACGCTGACCATCCGCAAATGGAACGCTCGGATATGGTCAGCGACGCCCGATGCAAACGGCATCCGGACCGGTTACAGGATGGATAGAAGATTGCGCGTGATGCGCTCGCCGCCAACCGTTCAGCATCAGATTAAAATTAAATTATCCGGAAGAAGCGGCCTACGTGACCGGGATTAGCAAAAGCATTGCCCACGGGAATTCAGCTGGCTGTTTGCTACGTGCGCAGCAAAAGCGAAGCCGCGGGTCGTACAATTGTCGGGAGGTTTTGGTAGAACGAGACGAACAGATCTATTACCGCTTCGGTCACCGCTTCTGTTCATTGATAGTTGCGCTAAATCGCGCTAAAATAAACAATGAAAAGGATGAAGCAGGATTGAGAGATGTTAAAGTAGCGTTTAAAGCGAGTATGAGCATCCCTAATAAGTCTTGATGCTTCATCTGTAGGGACAGATTTATGGTCCAATCGTTACTATCACTGGGGTTTTACGAGCAACCGTTTTACATCTAGAGACGTTAAAAGAGTTAGTAGATAAAGTACCCGATTCAATAGCATGAAGTATTATTAAATGAAATGTTTTTAATCATCAGTAGCGCTTATCAAACTAAAATTTGTACAGCTGAATTGAATATTTTAACCAGTATTTTTAGACTTTCATTGACGTAATGAACTTTATTTCCATCTTTACATTGTTTTAAGGATTGTTGTTCAAGTTTAAATTTACATTCTGGGAAACATGTTTGCGCTTAGCGTAGGATGTCGATAATGTTATTAACTTCCGCAGTTATTTTTAGTTCAATTCTCTTTAATTTTGGCGTACCATTCAAAGAAAGGGTACCGAAGTTATACCGAGAGCTATACCGAGTTTATAGCCACCGAGAGCTTTCAAAAAATTATAAAGGAACAATGATAAATAAATTAAAGCTTTATGAAGACAGAGAATATAAATTTAGAACATTTTACTTTCAAATTGTGATTAAATTCACTTGAAAGTTCATGTAATTTAAATTCATTTAAACAATTATGTAAAGGTTTCCTCCTCAATAATCTACATGACAATTACACCAAGGCGAAAGTTTTCTTTCAAGCAAATGTCAAAATTTGTGGCAAAAATATCGATAGATTTGAGTATTTATTATTGTTTTATGTGGTAACAATATCATAAAACATGATTTTCATCTGAAAAATATGAAACGTTTAAAGGACGCAACCTTCGAATGAAATTAATGAAATTATGATATTTATGAAATTTTATGAAATTTGCACATAACTTGTTTCTTCTGGAAAAAAATTATCCATAGAGAAACGTTATTTCTTACATATTATATGATAGAAATAACCACATAATACAAAACAAAAACCCAATCTAAAATGGTCAGATCTCTGTACATTTTTTTCGAATTTTTGAAACCAACTTCAAAATTCAACAGAAAACGATCAACAGAATGCAAATTAATTATTTGCTTCTGCGGACAAAGATAAACTACAAATGTGTTTTTAGTATTGAAATGAGTTTGCTAAAAATGAGTTTGAAATGAGTTTGCTAACGTTATCATGACCAGTGGTATCAGTAAAACCGTTCCATTAAATGGGTCGCCCAATGGAAAAGCTTGCGCGGTGATGAACATGACACAGCCTCCAAGGTCCGGGGCGTTTTCCGTTTTGCCCTTTGCAGGAAGCTAATCAATGTTCATCCTTTAGCGTTCCCCATCGAGGAACCTTCGCATGGGGTAGCCTGAAACACCAACCACATTGACACGTACGAGGGGACACATACAAATAGCATGGCTGGAATGAACCGAACGTTGAATCGTCCATTTCCGGTTCGATTGTTGTTCATGTTCATCGTCGTCTGTCCTGTCCATTCAGTGTCGTCGCAGTCATCTTTCTTCATGTTTTTTTTTTGCTGTTGATTTGTTGTTTGGAACCTTTCCATTTCGGTCCGAATGGGTGGGAGCCGCTGGCGTCGAGCTTCTTCCACAAAATGTCCGTCCGGGTTCGGAGCCATGATCGATTTCGAACCAAACTTTCGCACGTTACTCCCACCGGGAACGGAAATCAATGGCTCGGCGGGATCGAGTGTCTTCTCGAAGGCAACCCAAACCGCCGGTGGTCCGGTCCGGTGTTGATTTACGAGCTCAGCCGTTGCCAAGTGGCATGCCACCCAACCATGCCACCGTTCCGCGCACCTGCCCGGCCAAACCGGCCGCCAAAAGTGTCTGCCCCCGAAAACGGGATGCGATGCACGTTTGGTGCGCTCTCCCGCAAAACGGGAGACGCACTGCACAGTCTTCCACGGCACCAACCGTGTGGCAAAGGGAGAAGGTCAATAACGGCGCAATAAATAATATTTGCTCGGGTGCGCCATCTGCCGCTGACCCAGATAGCGGCAATTTCCGGTTTTAACACGGCAACCGTCCCTGTTTCGGTTTCTGCTTTGCGACTGGTCGTGGTGTTCGTGTGCGACGCTCCAACACCGGGACGCACCGGGAACACCGCCCGGTCGGGACGGGCGGCAGGGACGCAACGGTGGCAGCACAAAATGGTTGTCACGCGAACCGGAGGTTGGAAAATCCCACACCTACCCACACCGAAACGCGCGAAACAAACCGGAGCGGAGCGCCATTTGCGTTTGAAATGTTTCATTTCATTCATTTCACCGATGATTGGTTTGATTATTGTGAATAATGTTTTCGCACGAACAGGGTCAGGGGAGGGGGAGGGTCTGCCAAAAGCGGGCGTCCTTGTGCGTAGACACGGATTTAAACTGTTTTTATTTCCCTCCCGCTCGGTCGGCACGCAGCTGTATTTTTGACCTCGTGGTGACGACGAAAGTGGAAGGTTTCGGTTGAGGGAAGTGACAATAACGATTCATGCTCGATTTGCAGCATGAAGCGAAGAGTCGCGAAGCACGCCATTCTGTCTGTCTGGCAGCTTCTGTTTCGTAAATGTTTCATCGGAAACGTTTTGCATAAATGCGATAAAAAAAATATTTTCAGCATGATAATATTTTGTCAATTATTAACATTATACACTAGTAAAACTTAATTTTTATAGCCATGCCATCGCCATTTTTGCAATATAGCTCACATCTAAAAAGACATTGGAGGTCTTTGTTGATAGAATTTCATTAATTTTTTACACATAAAAAAACTATTTAGTTTTAATTTTAATTTAAAATATTTTTACTTTTTATATAAACATGGTTATACAATTTTAACAATTATTACGAATTTGTTTTAAGGTTCATTTGAAATTTTGTTGAAATTAACGGTAGATTATTGATAAGTTTGAATTATATTTAGATAACTTAACGAATTATGGACGCCAATACTGCTGCTAGACTAGTCAACTGCTCGAATTTTAATCGTACTCGAATGGACACTAGAATAAACAGTTACAAAATTGTACAAGCAAACGAAACGAACGTAGTATCGGCGGGAAAATTTTCTAAAACCTATTTGCGAAAGAACACACACAGTTTAAGTGAAAGTTTGTACTTGTTTTTAAATTTAGATTTTCATTCATACTAGGTAGTTTTCATTCAAACTTGTAATCTGAACTAAGATGTATTGAAATTAATAAAAAAAAATATACTTAGCAAAGCGAGTGGAATAATTATTTTTTAATAATTCCAGTTCATCAGCGAAAAACATCAGCTCCAATGCTGCACGATGCATAGCGTATTCTTAAAATAAAGTCACACAAACAATGACATGAGAGATGTGCGCAGCATTTCCGCTCGCGTGTCCTATTTCTTTAATTTAACGTTGAAGTGAAAAAGGAAAAAAAGTGGAAACCCTTCATCCCACAAGCACCAGTTTCGCTTTGGTATGCGCTGAGTGTAAGCTCCCGGGCCACGGTATGGAGCCCTGGGTTGGTGGTTTTGGTGGTGGGAAATTAATCGACTGCCCATTACAACGCGTACCGGATGCGAGCAGCACTTTCCCCGGGGGTTTCCATTTGGCTTTCGCCACCCGTCCACGTGGGTGATAAATAATCCCACATCACTCTTTGACAGCGCAAATCTCGATGCTCGCACGGGCGAATGGGCGATTGATGGACCGAGCCCGACAGGAGAGCAACAGGAACAGCGGCATGGCATGACCCGCAACACCCGCCCGGAGCGTACACGGTTGGTGGATTGGCCTGGCAGCAACAGGGCTAGCAGTCAGCACAGCTTGAAGGGCGTAAAAAATCAACATTCTCGTAACGAGTTTTTTTTTATCGAACGAAACGCCTCCACGTCAGTTCGGTACTGGACTTTGTGTGCTTCCGGCTGGAACGATCTACAAGTTTCTGGAATTATTATACCATGGTAAATGGAAACTCTTTTAAAAATATTACAAAGAATCACTACGAATAATTCGAAATTTCAGGAACAAAAAGGTGAGCAATTTATTAGAAGAATTTTTACTTTGATTGATTTCCAAAAAAAAGTTAATTTTGTTCGTGAAAAAGATTAGCTGGTTAGCAGCCGAGATGTGGCTATTGTTCTTTGGCTCATTTCTCCTGCCCACTTTGTACTGCATCTGGTACGGCTATCTGACATGATACCTAAAGACGCACAGAACAAATCCACGGTATTAAGATTACTTCGACATCAATCGACAAAGTCACGAAGTCTGCACATGGTTGTAAATAAGGATGCGAGAGAGGAAAGGGATTGAAGGATGAGCCAGTTGTCTCTGACAAAATGGTAAATGATCGTCATGAGCCGAAGGAATCTGCTCATCAAGATATAGCGTGTGCCCTGAAATACCCGGTACTCACTACTGGCGTTTGCCCAAAAAGTAAATTCTTTCGGCTTCCGATTCCTCGCCAGAACTACATGAAATGGTTCGTATCGTCTATTTCTTCAAGCAATGTACTTTTGATAGAGCCAGATTTGTTCGATGGAGATGTGCATCCGGAGCGAAGAGATTCCACCGAAAATCCTAACACTGACGTCCGATAACAGCAACGAGATTTTAATCATAAAATAGCCTTTTTTCTCTATAGCTATTACTGACTTCAGAGTTTGTAGCGCGTACAATATTAAGACAAGTGTCGTTGTGTGATCACCTCGATTCATGAGAACACTTCGTTTGTATTAGTAATGACACTGAAATCTGTCTTGTTATCTGAGAAACTTGTAGTAAAGTATTTAGTATAGTTTAAGTATAGTTTTTAAACTAACGTACATAATATTCGTCTATTTTGATAGAATTGACCATCAAAGTGAATTTTGCTATAATTTCTCCAGTTGAATAAAAACAACATTATTAGATCATCAATGAAAATTTCCTCGTTTATAGCAAATTGTACTACTTTCTGCTTCGAACCTGCCGTCCTACCGGCTTACTAAACTACTTTATACTTCTTAAAAATTGGAAAGGAACCGGTGAGGTTGAAGGATTAGATTAGTAGAATCGTCTAAGTAAGTATTCAATCTGATATGATAAACACCTAGAAAGCATGCTAGAAGAATGATAGCTTTAAATTGGAAGATAAATTTCGATTGAACGATAAAACTACTGCAACAAGGGTGTAAAATGTTCGGAAATCAGTTAAACTCTCCAATGCAAATATAAATTTCACGGATAAGTAATTAAAACAGCTCGATAATTGAAGCATTTTCTAACCGAGCTTTGCGAACCGAAAGCATTCGAGGTGCCTTGAATTTATTTATAGAAAGCAATATTCTTTTGCCCTTCATTATCGGAATCATCATTTTGTTTTCCCAGAAACATGGGGGGTTATGCGTGCTTCTGGGACTGACGAAGAATTATATCAATCGGAAATTGGCGAACATATTTGGCATAAAAAAAAACCTCACCCGATGGAAGGGTGGCTCGAGCTCGAGCTGGCTCGGGAACCTCGAATCTCGGATGAGGGAATTTTTTGTTTGTTCGAAAATTGCATTTGTGTTCGATCATTTGATTTCCAGTGAAATCGAAATGCTTATTCTCACTTACAGTACGACACACACACACATCATTGGGCCGAACCGATCATTGTTTCGAATCACGCTACTCCTGCTGCTGCTTTCAGTGTGCAGACATTTTTCCGTAGACGAGTATTTCTCGGGTTTGTGGAACGACACGGAGCGGTACCGGAATTCAATTTAGTGGATTTGATTGTTTGTGCCGCTCAAAGAAAACGAGAAAATTACCAGCAATCCCATGTTGTGTTCATTGCTCTCTCGCTCACTCTCTAGGTGACGATGGCGCGGTGGTGCTCGAGAAACAGAACCAAAGCAGGCATGGGGAAATTTTCACTTCCCTCCACAATCGAAACCGGAACGGAAGCGCACATAAACGTACACCGGAACCACGTCGAGCAGCCGTGTTGGCTAAGCTAAGCAACCAAACAGATCTGATCGAAGTTTTTTTTTTTTTTGTTTGCACGATGTAAAACCCTCAGCCCTCGGTGTCTGTGGCACAATCGATGCAACGTACGCGGTTGTTTGGCTTACGAGCAGCCGAAAAACAGGCCAAACCACACTGTTGAACATTCGAAAATATTGCAGCGTCCGTGCACAGGATTCCACCGTTCACAAAAGGGATTAAAAGAAGTCGCCACGAACTGCGTTTGGACGGGCCGCTTTTGCAAACGGACTGCAATTCGACCGCACTTACTCACTAAGCTACTAAGTGCTCTGTAATCTCTCTGTTAACGCAATGGAGCTAATCTTTTCGCGCAGCGTGGCGTGATTCGCACCGCGAAGTGATGCGTTGCACAGTTTTGCTATCGCGTCAGGATTTTCCAGCTTGACGAATTTCACACGGCAAGTTCGTTACACTGGTATGGATAGAGTAAATTGAATTTATTTAGGCACAGTTTTGGCCCGTGGGAATAGCAGATGGGAAATAGGTTTTCCACAAGTGCAGGCTCAGTTTGGAAAAATCCAAAAGAGGCATACTAAAGATCGCCATATTCCATTCCAATGATCTTTTTTTGTTCATAATAGCTTGAAAATTGAAACTGTGTGTTGGGTATTATGAACACATATTACTCTTACTGGTAAGAGTTCTTCAATATAATTGTTGTAATAAAATGGCTATGGCTCTTTTGTGTAAACTTAAAAACGAATATTCGAAACTATGAGATGGGAAATAGCAATTAGTAATGCAGCAATTTGTTTTCAATACTAGGTAATAAAAGATAATCTAATGCATTAATGTTTTTATTCATTTCTCCTCAAAAATTTATTATTATTTTAATTTATTTATTATAATACGTGTTCCATGTATTTCTGTCGAAATGGCATCGTTTTGTTTTTCACGCAATTATCTTACCTTTTGCAGTATGGTCATTGATTAGAAATCATTTATATGTTAATAATAGAGTATGTCGTGATTTGGTTAGATATAAACAAATTTGTATAATTATTTATAGTGATATGTGGAAGAGTATCTTATGTCTGGTTTATACATGGAATTTTGGTGTTCGAATAGAAATTTTGTTTCGAAAAAAATGTTATTTTATTCTATGATAATTTATGTGATAATCACTTCATAGCCGGGTATAGTCAAGAATGTTTCAGCAATTTCAAGTGTTTGGTGACTAACTATTCCTTGCATGTGGGCATGATTTTAAAAATCGGACCCACAGACGGACGCTATTTGAAGTGACGCTAGAGTTTTCTATACGTATTCAATTCTATTGTGCATCAACGCGACCAGGGAATAAAAGTCAACGCTACGCATGCAAAATGAAAAGAATCATGAAATTTCCCGTTTTAGTTAAAATTACCAGACTCGTTGTCATTCAATCCGCCCAGTAGCAACCCTTTTTGTCCGATGTCGACACTCATTGTTATCATTATCAACGGTGGTGTAACCACTCCCGCAGGCTGTTAGATTTTATTTGAAAGAAATAAAAGAAGAACGAATAACAAAAAAGTAACAATAGAAAACGCACACAAGCAGAGTGTGCGAAAATTTCTCAAATTTCACCCTCCAAGTGTGGTAAAACTTGCGCGCATCAGGCGTTTTGAAATGATAATACCGGTGGATCTTTATGTGATGGGAAAAAGACCAAAAAAAAAAGTGAACTGAAAATATACACCTGCACCATCTCGTCCACAGAACAATGAAAGAAACTTACAGGGCCAAAACTTTGCCACAGTATTCCGGTTTCCCGGTCCATCACGCACTACTGCCGCCGGAGTGGTGGAGGAAATGGGATCATTGATCAATCCATTGATTGGCAATAGGACGTTTTTCTTTTCGCCCCAGCATCGTTGGCGGAATCAACCAGTTTCTCACTTCGCAAAATTCGTACGCCATTGTCTGTGGTGCGGAAAGTGTCGTCAAAGTTGACGGCTTTCCATTTTACCATTGCAGCGTATGCCGCTCTGCTAGCGCAGTTTGAACGTGGGTGTGATCAATCGGTTGCTTCCGTTACATTCACTCCAGGAGTTGAATAAAAGCATGGAAAAATCTAAAGGACCTCACAAGCGTCGGTGGATTTATATGGCTTCCGCGGAGTTTTTTAACAGGCAAGTCAAACATGCGGTAACCACACTCACACACTCACACTTGCAGAAACGTAAAATTAATAAAACAAAATTCAAACCCTGTGCTGAAACTGTTTGTTTTCAAGATGCATGATGTGCATGAATTTAATGTTTTATTACGTAATTATTCGAACCAAAGTATAGGCTAATAATTTTTTCATTTGTTGAAATATTTAGACGAATCGAATCGAACGAAACGCTTAGACTTCTAGATTCGTCCTAATTCTTAGAATCCTAATAATTTCAAATATATCCAACAAAAATTTTAAACAATTATTTTATAAAACATATAAGTTTTATTAACAATACGCTTAGGCCGTTCCTAAAAAAAAAGTTGTTCTGGTATGATTTGATTTTGCCTGACATTCTCGTTGTATAACACAAATCAATTTTGTATAACAGTTAACTACCTCAGCATATAAGCAATACGGCCAGGCCGTTCCTAATAATAAAAAAAAAAACTACCTCAGCATACAGTATAAATACTTGCAGATATTTATCTGAAACTATTTATTTTTAATGTTTAATTTTATTGTAACAAACACAAATATCATTCAAAAATTCCCTAAATTCATTTGAGGACTTTTTAAACAATATTTTAAATTTATTCATTTACTATAGAATAATAATTAATAGAAAATTTTAAAGAAACATAAGTAGACGCATTAATACCTACCATGGTGTTCGCAATTCCCCAATTGCTCAATCGGTGTATAATACGAATAGCTCCATATAAATCCTAAAAACTCATCCCATTTACCATACATCCCTCTGCTATCGACGGTGAACTGTAGCGCTTTAAGCGACCCATTAAAGCGCTTGTGCGTTCCAATCAACGACAACACCGACAATGGTCAAGAGTGTGGTGCGAAGGACAAAGCGCTTCATCGTAACTAGCACACTCCGAAACGGTGTCCGTGAATGAACGAAACCCACCGACGGTCCCGTTGGCGGTGTCTCTATTGTTACAATAGCAATAGCTTTCACTTGTCACCTTTTCCGCTTTTCCTTTAGCTAAGTCGACAAAGCTACAATTATCCGTACCTTTCCGACGGTTCCCAACGTGCCTGTGTGTTAGCACCTCTTCAGTACACTCACAAAGCAACATCCACACATACCGGGGTATCGTTACGCTTATCATGCTCCTTGCAGTCGCACATCGGCCAGCGATGCTACTAAGGACGACTGACAAGAAGTCGTTACGCGCGAATAGTTTTCCCACCGTGGTGGGAAACGCTCATATGGCTAAGTTTTAATCCGCTACGTGAAGAAGACCTGAACTTTCTTGCACAAACCCTGACCCCGTTTCGTCGGGGAACTTGGACTTTATTTTCCGTTCCAATCGGTTGCCATCCTCAACCGACTCCCGGACCACGTTCTCTGCTATGGGTGCTTTTCTACCTCGTTTCGTTTTTTTGTTTTTCGGATAGTTGCCACCGGTCCGTTCTTTCGTTGCAATTGTCCGTACTGTGTTTTTTCCTCCCCGTGCTGCACGCCAACGATGCCCGGTATCCTCCACCAGCCCACTGAATATTTGACACCGCGGCATACTAGTTACTCGCTTCATTTTTTGTTTGTTTCTTTGCTCCCCTAACAACCATGATCAAACCGGGTAACGTGTGTGTCTTCCGAAAGGCGATTCCGCCAGCGAAAAGTTGCACCTTCCAACTCAATTTTCAGCTTTCACGTTTATTGACTTTTCGTCGATCGCGCCGGGCGTTCGTTTCGCTGGAAAGAGGAGCCTGAGTCATGCGAATGTTGAAGGAACAGATGGTGGTAGACCGGGGCCGGGTAAGCTGTCGTGGTGGTGCGATTGTTCCCGCCGGTTCCGTATCGTTTCGCGTGTGTTTAATCGTGTCGCCACCGTTTCGTTTTCGTCTTTCGACTCCAGACTTTCCCAGCCACACGGAATGTGCGCCTACTCCTGACAGTGCGAATGCAAATGAGATCGAATCTCAAGCGGATTCGGTTGTTCGCTCCGGTTTGCGACTTCAGGGTTCTTCTTATCTTGTGTGGTTTTCTGTGTTCTCGGTAAGTGGAGAGGGAGAAGCAATGCGAACGTAATGACAGTTCGTAGCACGAATCGTCTAACCCAGTGCTATGCATATAATAGCGTATCGTGTTCACCTCGGTTTACCACATTGTTTGAAGGGTATGTGACACGAACGGTATCATCGCTGCTGTTACGGGGAGCGTTTGCATTCACCCACTCATTTCCGGCAATCAATCGCTCGGGATGCGCCGATGATATACCAGTCGGTTCGATTTGTACGCCTGCAGGGTATGCAAAGCATCGCATTGCCGAATCACAGGAGCTCCGATCCGTGCACGCGCTTCCCAGCAGCAGAAATTAATCGGTCCGGCATCTTTCGGTTCGGATCACGGGCACGCTCACAGCGTGTGCAGCAGCGCGCACCAAAACACAAACCCCGTACATATGTATGTAGTCATTATTGTTCATGTTCATTAAACCGGCATGATGACAGTATTATTCGGGTACGAACTTCAGCCCACTCCTCCACGTGGGCTGTTGCCAGCACCGCCTGCTTTATGCTAATGGCGACCGTCTTTCTAGCCGTGCATCTGTTTGTTTTACCTACACGGGTCACTAGATCGTCTAATCTCAGTCGCAATATACATTGCCACGCTTGCACTACAAACGCTGAGTAAAGCAGTATATAACTATGCTACTAACATAAACGTGCCAAACTGTAGCTCACATAAACCGCTCGACACTATTCCAAACAACAGGACCGTTTTAAATATTTCGTCGGTAAACAGCACAACGACAACAACACACAATAATACTCCTCTTTTAAAATGTGATCCCTTGCAACGCGGGATCCATCTATGTTCCTAAAATATATCTCACTTTTGTGTCCTTCTCTTGCCGTCTCTTACCGCCGCCAGCAGTACTGTACAATTCAATCTGATTATCCCTAATGCTATATAAAAAAAGCTATTCAATGTCGTGATTTTAGTTGCGCTCATAACGTGCTGAGGTTATTTTCCTGCTACCATTTGCCTCCTACTCTACTAACTCTTGCTACTACTACAACTATTATAAACTCGTGCTGCAGAAGCGCTGCTCACGAACCACTCCACGTAGGATTTGGACAGTCTTGATTTGTGTATCCGTTTTTCTTTTGTTCTACTACCGACTTCCCGCATTCGCTCAGCTCAACTTTCGTCACGGCACGAGGCAAGTCAGCAGGTCATGCAGCACAATCGCTTCCAGAGCGGTCGCTTCCGCTGCTTGCACTCCTGCGATTGCAGCGCGTCCCAGATCGCGGTATCGAATACTTCCTTGATGTGTTCCTGGAAACAAAAACAAAGCAGACGGAGTTTGGTGTGAATTCTAATGCTATATTATATTGCAGCGCAGGAGATGGTCCTGTCGATCTGGAGTTTGTAAATGACGTTTATAATGTAACCAAAAACAACATAAACACTTTTTTATATTATTAGAACTTATAAATTTTTACAATTTATACAACACTTTTTTACATTATTCGAAACAAATCACAAACAACCGAAAACTAGTTTGGGCTCATATACCAAATACATGTATTTTGTTTTCAGTTGGAAAACCACCACCAATTGAGTGATATATATTTGAAATAATAAAAATCATGTTTATATAAAAAATGTGGATTGAGCATGTAAGAATTTTGTGAAAAGAACTCTATCGTTTACTTTTATTATACAACAAATACACAAAACATCGTTGGTAATACAATAATTTCGCACGATTCATTTTGTATTTTCAGTAAGAAATAGATTCGTTTAAAACTGATAAACATTGCCAAACTGAGCACGCCATTATCATGATCTTCAAAGTACACAAAACAGTGTTTTTAGCAACCCTCCTAACAAATGAGCACTGTGAACAGACTGGCAAAATATTTGCTACACCCAAGCAACAAAAATACAGTTATTCCTGCTGCTGAACTATAAAAAAAACCATCGACTTCATTCGTAATCCTCAGGCTAACTGTTTCGAATGTCCGCAGAACGTTGTTGGGTACGTTAGCACCACCTTCAACGACCCCTAAACGATTCACTCCATGGTGATCACGTCTGAAACCTGCCTCCCTGCGATGAAGCAGTGTGCGGTTTTCGAACAAACAGTCCCATTGGTTCGCTCTTTCGTTGACAACTTGTTTCATTGCCACACGGGGCCGACCGATTCCGCTGGTCATTCCGGACGCAACCGTGTAATCTCGAACAGGTGGCGAAAACGAACGAATAACACCGTACCGAGCCGTGGACAAGAAACACACAAAATCTCACAAACGGTACAAGCAAACACACGCGCTTGTCGTTCGTCCGTGAAGGATGACCTTCCCAAAAATCCACCGTGGAGTTCATTACGCCCGAAAGCACGCGGAACGAACGTGCGGAAGTATGGATACAAAAACAGTACCAAACAAAACAAAACACGCCTCTAATAAGAGGTTAAGAATGGGGTTATGCGGTTGGTAAAAGTTGAAGCACGTGTCGCGAACGTGGCACCGGGACGTTCCGGGTCCGAAAGGACGGTACACGTACAAGGACAGTTCGAACACGTGATTTATACGCTGTAGAACTACGTAAGGCGCACTATTTTCGGTTGATTGTTTTTTACCCTTTTTTATCTTGAAGTTTTTGTACACCAGGGTGCTTCGAAACCTGGCCCAGGACGATTTTAACAAATGAAATGTTCTAAAAATTAAGCTTTCGAGCAGAACCTTTGACTATCTCACGAAAAAGCTTGTCTTGTAGGTATAGTTCAGTAAGCCACTATAGCTATATATGCATATAATTACATCTGAACATTATATTCTGAACAAAAATCATCGATTATCGTTGAGGTATAGAGCGATCATGAATTGACAATCACTGAACTACACAACACAGCTGAACTAGACATTTTCTCTGTTATCAAACCATCGCAGTGCGAACCATCTTACATAATTAATCAAATGGAATTATAGCCAACATACTCAATCGAATGCATTAGTTCGATAAACACAAACATATGCTAGCTTGTTGAGTTTATTTCAGAGCAATCCAACAGCAAAACTATGAATCGTAAATTTTAACTAGATTGTTCAGAAGAAAACAAATAGGACATGAAACATTCTTAATAAGTTATTAAGAAATGTTGGTATTTCAGGTATGTGGTAGAAAGCAAATTATATAATAAAGCTAGTCTTTTATGATAGAAATACATATTGTCGTACTATATATGTAAGACACAGCAAAATATACATTAACCATCGCTACCGATGCAAATGACATCAAAAGACCTATTTGCGTCTTACCTTTTTATGTGACGATGTTTCGATGTACTTCGCGCCTATCTTCCGTGCAAAGTCCCAGGCGGATGAAAACGGAATGGGCTTCTGGCCGTGCGCCTGCAATCGGGGGAAAAAAGAGGATACGTTCGTTAGAAAATAATTGAAAGTCTATTACGGAAAGCAGAAGCCGAACCAACTCCCGCTAACGTACCTGCAGCTTGTTGATCGTGTTCTGATCGTTCCGTAGATCGGACTGGGTCCCAACCAATACCACCGACACACCCTTCAGCTTGCTGATTTCCGGCTGCCATTTGGTGGCGAGCGACCGGAAGCTGTCCGGCTGGACGACGGAGAAGCAGAGCAGGATGACGTCAGACCCGGGATAGCAGAGTTGCCGCAGTGTATCGAGCGCATCCTGTCCGGCCGTATCGCAGAGCGTCACACCGATCGGTCGTCCGTCGACACTGACGTCCACTGCAAGAAGTCGAAACGAAGAGAAAGGAGTTGCATTAACAGATTCGAACGTGCATGGGCTATACCGTAGGGGGATCGGTTATTAATTCAAGAACCGATTCCGCCCGAGAATCTCAAAACCATCAGCTTTCAAGGATTTTCTTGCAACTAGCACCCTACTTGTCGCTCAAGTGGACAAAATGTCTAGGCTCGAGTGGGAACTACCTGCTAAAGGGAGCCACACAGCGGCATCATAAAGTGGAATAAAATGAAACGGCAAAGTTGAAGCTTCACAAAAAATTCAAAACCTCAACTATCCGTTCAGGCGTCGCGCATGTCTTGGCATACAGGAGGAAATAAAATAACCTCTCCAAACTTCACACACCCAAGTCACAACTAGGCGATAACCAGCAACCCGAACGTCGGCTTCGAGCTTTTCCCGCAGAGAAAGGAGAAAAATAAAGGTGTAGATAGTTACCGCTGCGTGCTATTAAGTTTAAAATTTATTTCCCATTACGGAACTAGCCGTAAAATGATCGACACATTGTGCTCTGTTCGCCTACGCGTTCCCTTTGCCAGTGCCCCTAAGGCGGCTGGTTTCCAGGAGACATAGTGCGAACTCGGACTTTCTCGAACAAAAAAAACGTATAAAAAAGTTTAAAAAAAAACACTTCGATACCCTCATCTTGGCATCAACCCGACCTTAACCTTTTGCTCCGGACCTTATCAGCGCCCGGTACGAAATCTCGGACGCTTTCCCCGCCCGGTCGGTCACCGCCTCCACACCCATCGGCAGCGATTCGACGTTCGACTCCGACCGACGAAAAATAACGAAGAAAAAAAATGCCATATTTTAATCTAAATAACGATCCGAGGTCAGAATTGAGATGACCGCCAGGCATGCACCGTTTCCCTTTGGCTTGGTTTTCGACGATGGCCTCTGATGGCGGGCACAATGAGTTCCGGGAAGGAGCGTTCCCTCCCTTCGAGCACAGGTGGTATTATGCGTCGTTAGGGGTGGTTTGTGGTACTGTTTCGTTGCGTCCTCGGTTCGCTTTGCTTGTGAGGTTTTTCGTTTTCGAGCTCATTTAATGAAACCGCTGTCATGCTTGGGATCGATAAGGACAGTGGGACTTGATTGTCAACCCAAACTCTCTACCAGCCTTATACACTCGTTTCCATAGTTCAAATTAAGCTGTGACAATGAAGACCGGATGCTTGCTTTTTTGTCGCCGGGAAACTTTCCTAATGGCAGCCCCTCGAAGCAGTCACCCACCCGCTCGGGGCAACAGAAACACAACCAAAATGTTGCATTGATACCGGAGCAGTTCATCGCAAAGAGACAGAATCAAAAAGCGATGATAAATTTTCGTTGTGAATGAAGCCTCTTTTTTGTCAATAGTTTTCGGTTAATTTTTCATCGGAACGACTTTTTGGTAAAATGGAGCTGCTTCCGTGTCAGGATGACCTTTGAATCTTCGTATAAGTGTTGAAGTTTTGACAAGTTTTGCAGATAAAGAAAAACTTCACATTACGTTGTTATTAATTTTATGTTTTTTTATAGCTTTGTGTTGCGTTGAGATGTGCTATAAAAATTTTCCTCAAACAGATTTAGGTAAAAAACATGATAAAACAGAAGTTAAAAATATAATATAAATTATAATAAGATCATAATAATAGTAACTAAAATTAAATATATGTGGATATATGTGGCACGACGGTTATATTAGCGCAGATAATAATTAAAATGCATTAAAAAATGATTGCCAAAAAGTATATTACATGTACTTACTTTAACTTCAATCACATGTTAAAAGCAGTTTACTTGGTAATAAATTAAACTGCAAAAAATATTACAATTTCAATCAAAAGAAAACGTTATAACTATTCATTTCTTCTGCCACACATGGATTTCAGTTCTTGCTCGTCTCTAGACATGCACCAACTCCAGCAAACGCTGAAACCCGCACCAGACAAACCGTCGTCATGAGCTGAGCATGAGCCAGCACGGCATGGAATGGAGAAATGGAATTAAAAAAGACGCTGTGAACAAAAACTCAAAAAGCAACTCAGCCAAGATAAGCTCAACATCTCCACGGTGTCACGGCGGAACGCTTCAACAGCAACAACTTTATAAACCCGGCCAAAAAACGGTGAACGCGTAGGTGGTTCGATTATTGGTGCCGCCGTGAGTCAAAGCTACGGACGCATGCATTCTAGATAACGAAAACCCCTGGAGGAGGGTGGGAAACCGGTTCGGAGGGTTTTATTTATACCATCCCAGTTTCTGGTGGTTTCATCCGACAACGACGGCAATGCTAGGTGATATCTTAATTATAAACATTTTCTGGGTTATCACCTGCAGGTGAACCCCGGGTGAAAAGCATGAAAATCGAAATCAGCTGAACTCGAATGACCCCTGTTATGGCGAGGGGCACGCTCAAGACACCGCAACTCGTTTTTGGCATGCACACTCGCAACAAAACACACACATACACACACATACACAAGCAGCATGATCGACGGCAGGCGAAGGGAGAATCGATTTTGCATCGGCATGAGCTGCATGTGGTTGCATCACCGGTTGGCTGCAACATGGTCAGCCAGAGGTTCCACAGTGGTATCGCAATGCAATTACCTCCCCCTTTCTCAACCCCACACACACACCAAAGCACACACACACTCACTCTCACTCTCTCTCTCTCTCTCTCTCTCTCTCTATCAAACGGTCTCGTGCCGTCCCAGTTGTGAATGCACCCACCGTGCGGTGCAGCACACTCGACCGAACGACGACAAGTGTTTTCGAGTGGCGCCTTGCATTTCGTTCGATGCGCGTTCGGGGTCAGCTGCAGCTTTGAATTGCATTGAAATAGATATTGAATTATTTCGCTCAGACGGCAGCAGCAGCACTTCGTGCGGTGGTTGCACTTGACGAGTGGGGAGGTATCAGAAAGGATGCCACCCTCCGTTCGGTGCTTGGGAAACGAATGAAAATTCATACGACCAACGCACGGGTACGGTGTGCGTGAAAAGAGAGTGAAAAAGAGAGAGAGACAGAGAGAAAGAGAGAGAGAGAGGACGCGCGGCTCTGTATCAAATAATGGAAAAAAAAATGGAATAAACTCCTGCTGCCCGATACTCGATGAGCCCGATACCATCTCGTCGAACGGATCCGATCCATCGAGACACAATTGCACCCGGTTTCAGATTTGCATAAACGGGTGCAACGAGGCAGGTTGATTGACGGGAGAATATTATCGTTCGGTAGCAGCAGTTGCAGCCACCAGGCGGGACCGAGCCGGAACATCGCTTGCTGCAACGTGGCACTCTGTAGTGCGGTGGTGGTTTATGTAAGCAAATCTTTTCAAGGACCCAGAACCGCGAAGTAAGGATCGTTCAAACCTGCCCGAGCGTGGCTGATGTTACATTTTTGCATTTTTTTTTTGTTTGAGTATCGCAACATGATTTAATTTTCATGATTTTTGATTTTTAATTTCTCCTAACGTCATCGATGTAATGTAATGTATTGTAATGCCGAAAATAAATTAATATATTAAAATAACATAACTATGATGGATATAAAAAATAAGTACTGTTGAGTTTACTAGTACTCTAGTAAATGCTTACTCTTATGCTTAATCCTTAAGTTATATTTTTGTATCGTAAGACTGTTTTAACAGCTTCTATTCCGGGAAACATCCGGGTCAACGAATTAATAACAACAAATGTCCATTGCTAAGAAACTTCGACCCTCACTGAATAGCGCCATCTCTTGGAAAATTATGTAATTAATATAGTTTGTAGTCACTGTAACTGTCACTTTTCACTGTTTGCTGTCATCCGAGATATAATTTAACTGTTCTACCATCATTAGAAGCTCCTGCACGGATTTATGAGCCCTGGCTCTTGAAGATCTGTACCTGTTCTCATTTAACGATGGATATAACGATCCTGCTTCCGTTGCAAACTACGCGCATGAAGAATAAAACTGAATCACGAGCGAGCTAAGCTGTTTGGTGGACCAAACTTCCTGACATCACAGCTCGTTGGATTTCACCAAACACGATTTCGTCGTGATCGTTGTAAAGAGTTGTAAACCGCGAGCGGACCAAGCGGAGAAGCCCAAATGATAGCAAAATGAAACCAAAATAAACGTATTACCAAACAGTTTCGATGATTTTGCGAAAGAGATTAAACATTCTCGTTACCCAAGAAACATGATCATAACAATACAAAGGGATCTTATGATATTATTGACAAACAACGCCCGTGAAAGCACACTCAATATTTCTCAGAATTTATGTATTTGCACCTGACTGTTTCTGCTCTAAATCAACAAAGCCATCTCCGGTTTCGCAAGAAATACATCACCGCCTGTTTGCTAACTCAGATACCTTATCTTATATTTTTACTTTTAAAATGCCTCATACCTCATACACCACAGCCACCAAATTATCTTCGTCCCAGCGAGCGTCTAGTAAAATGAGTATTTGAACGGAGAAAAAAAAACAACAACCGCGCCTGTTACTGTTGTGGGAGGTGCTACTTTCTATTCGCCATTATCGGTACAGCTGGCTGCGTTCTCAGCCGTTCGTGGTAACCTCGAAGCGGTGATGTCCAGCAGGCTCCAACGAGTCGCAAGGAAACGTCCAGAAGAAGACGGACCGCCCACATGTATCTAAAGCTGCTTTTTTGCTTGAATCAGTAAAATAACACCCTAGATCTGCCGTAGATGGCAGCATCGCCAGCCGCAAATTCCTCGCGAATTTCGCCCTTCCCATTTGTCGGCATTCAAAGCGTCCGTTTCAGCTTCTGTCCTGCAGTCCAGCGTTTGCCTTTGCCAACGCAACAAGCGCAACATAAAAGAACGTTTCAATTACGACCGGCCGGGATAACATCCGTCCGGACACAAACAAACACAAACGGGGGAGCGACGACAACCGATGTGGCGAAACCTGGGGCTGCTGTTGCCATTCACCTTCTCCTGTTGATTCACCTGACCCTGTTGGTCGTCGGCTTGACCATCTGTCTTAATCTTTCGCAGCGCGGTTTATCGATATCTATCGCGGGCAGCGCTTGTTTTATTTGTTTTTCCGTCAGCAATCGTCCAGCGCTTCCCTTTTCGTGGCCGTTGCTTTTCTCATTTCACGCATTCCGTGTCGTTGCTTTATCTGCTTCGCTAAACCGTTTCCGTCATGCTGTTTGCAGACTTTTGTTCGCCTGGTTTTGGGGTGCGTCTTGCCTTATCGATATCTCCGGTTGCCCCTGCGTAACGTGACATGGGTAGAAAAAAGCCCTTTGATAGTATCGAAAAACGATAAGCAAACGCCGAAAATGCTTCATTCATTTATCCGCGAAAACGGATATCAGTCACCTTGGGGGGTTAATTTTTTTTCTCTTCAACTGCTGACTTCGGTTGTTATTGTTTGTTTTCGTGGGACACATTTCCCGGAAGCTTTTCTCCTGCCGTCATGCTTTCGCACGTTCGCGGTGTGTGCAGGTTTATTTTATTTCGCCATTTCGGTTCTCTCCTCCGCCCCGCATGCTAATAACGCCCCCACGGAGGTGACTCGATAAATCTTGATAATTTAAAAGAATCCATCCCTTGCGAAAAGACACACGAAGAAGAACGCGGTCGCGTAAAATCTCGTCGCTTTTTTAAATCAACATAAAACTCGTACGATTAGAACCGATTTCCGTACCGGATGAAGGTAAAACACGCACGGCTTTGCCAGCACCGGCAGCATAAATTCTGCCGGAATCGAAGGCATCCCTTCCCCGTACGCCAAGGTGTGACGCCATCGGCCGCAAAAGGCAAAAAGATTCTGATTTATTTACCTTTCCGTGGCGAATTTCGGCAATTTTTGATTGCAATTTAACCGCACACAAATACACGCACTGTTTGCATTTCATTTCATCAGTCTACCAAGCATATTTCATCACCGGGCGCGTGTGTGGGAGTGCGTGCGCACGTGATGGTGAATTAAATTTACATTTTTATGATGCCGATCGCGCGTTTGTCGTTCGTTACGGATCCATGAAAGCAAATTCGCTTCCAATTTTGATGTGTTTTGCGTCGTTACAGTACTATATGTTCTGGGTTCTAGTTTCATGAGATTATTTCCCTTATTTACTACTTCACGAACCCATACGCTTAACCTTACGTTATAATTGTGTTTATAACTGTATGTGTAAAATATGGTTTAAGTTGCACTTTTTATTATTAAAAAAGGAGCAAAAGTTATACAACCGATGTTACCACCGTTTCATTCTTATTTCAATCCATTTATTCTGTAATGTCGAATTGAAAAATACACAAAAATGGCGTACTTTACTCGTACTCCAAGAAGATACAAACCATACTAAATATTTAACAATTTACGAAAATGCGAAAAATAACTTACAGACAAGACTTGCATTACATTTAGCAGATTAGTGTATGTAAATAAAAAACTCCTAAAAACTAAAAAAAAGCCCGTGAAATATGACCTATTGATAAAACATTGTATTTAATTTGCTTTATCGAAACGAGCATGAGAAAGCACCATAAAATAGAATTCCGGGCGTAGAAACTGTTTCTTATCCCGAGCGGTTTGGTTTCCTCGGCAGCAGCTGCATTTTCAGCTGGCCAGCTAAACCGTATCTGCTCGAGGACCCTTCAACCCACCCATCACATTCTACGGGCACGGTTGTACGGTCGAATCACGTTTCACTGCGGTATCAACCATTGGTACGAGACGAATTTGCCACCGAAATATATCACGTTCCGTTGGTCTTATCACTGGTAAACCAGTACCGCGGTTCGCGCAAGGACTCGGCCACGAATCCATCCTTTGCAGCATTGGCTCCGTAACCATGGTGTTTCATCTCAACCACGGCACGATAGCCCAACTCAGCTCGACGTCGGCCCTGGTGGCATCGTCCCCGCTTATCATCGCATACGCAGCATTTGTGCAAACAGCCAACCATAGGAGAATCCTCCGAAGGGTGCTATAGTCTGTTCAAATATTTGGTACTGCTAACACGGCCAAGACGGACCAGAAGCTCCCGACGAGGCTTGCTTCACGCCCGTCCGTCATCGGGCCGTCCTAGAAGTGCATGTGTGTGTGTGCGCGCGGGCACGCTTTTGATCAAACTTTACCTTCCGGAATGGGCGCTTCGAATTCCTTCGAACCAGTATGCTACAATCGAGCACGGGACCGGTTGGACGTGCAAACAGGATCCACGGCTGGTGGAACAATTATCCCCTAATTCTACCACGAGTAATTCGAAAGCGTTCAAACGTTTCCGCCCCACCATCTCCACCAACCGCGATTCCCGGCTAAGCGGAAGGAAATCAAATCAGAAACGAACGGTTCGTGTGATACCCACTTTCGCCGGCTAGTTGTTTGCAACTATTTGGGGACGCTCCTTTCATCTCGAAATTCTTCGCCAAGTATGAAATGAAAGTTTGCGCTCTTCTGCGTGTGCAACGCAACGAAACACGCAATGGGCAATCCGTGGCCGATCTGGAAGACGAGCGAGCGAAGGAAATCAAAGCGGAACCGTTTGAGGAATGTTCTATATTAATTCGTAGCAGGCTCGAAGGAGGTGCGCGTTTCATGTTTGACGACAGTTGCCAGAGCTACGAATGTTGGATAGCTCGTGGTTTCTATCGTGGGCAAAGAAGAAGAATGACGAAAATTGTTCAGTCTTTTCACGTAGGGGCACTCAAAATGGGGATTTAAAAAAATAAAATTAAAAAAAGCAAAATATTATAAGTATAAAACGACGCATAAGATTGCGTTCAAGTATCTGAGCTTTAGGTAGGAAATTGTTTAACCAGTTATCAGCAAATTATTCCAAATAAAATATTTCAGAAATATTACAGTTTGATGATATTTTTTCATTTAAAAATTACAGTTATCTAATTCAACAATTAACAAACATTTACAAACACTTTAATTTCATCAAAGGTATTGCGATTCGCTTTTACTCTCTATCATGACTAAATCTCTAGATACACGCTAAAACAAGACTAAAAATGTTGAAATCGTTATTAAAGATGACCCAATTAAACAGAGAGTTGATGACAAAACAACAACCATAATAAACATGCCGAAAAACTAGATTGTAGCCTTTTTGCATATTATGTTCTAATTAAATTTTCGCTTGCTCACCAGCATGGCTGATTACGAACCAAAAAAAACATTACAGAACAAGAGGTTTTTTTTCGAGGTAGAGCTTTTTTTAGCGAATACGAATATTTACGTGTCTATAATTTAAAAGATATAGAAGAGAAAAATACCTTTCCTACTGACAAAAAAAAACAAGCTCACCAGGTCGGTGCTCCCGTGCTCACCGCTGAACGCGAAGTGGCTGTACAAAGGATGCGTTAATTAAACGAACATCCGCGCGAATGGGAATCGGAGGATGTAGGAAAAAGAGGCGCCGCAGAACAACACGGAATACACATTCCAGAAAACGGTTCGTTACACAGACGCACAGAGCATGTTCCCCGGCACCGGTGTGATGGTTAAGATTATCGTAACACCCAACAACCATGTTCCCGAAGATCACGGTGATGGTGATGATGATGATGATGATGATGATGATGGGGATGAACATGTTTTTAACCACAACGATGAGGAGGAGGCGGTAGGCCGTATGCGCTCGCACAAGCACACCCTGTGAATGGTGCCGACGTGAACGACCGGGTGAAATATGAAAAGAGTGCACTACTGAAGAAAGAAGAAGAAATAAAACATACTATCACCACCACCGCCACCCAACCACCGCAACGAGGATTCAGGTTAGCGTCGTTGTTCGCAACCAGCGACACCGCACCACCTCGGGCACAAAATTGTGCATTCGACTGGCGTATGAATATTTATGGAAAAGTGGTACGTCACGGTACATACACACACATACACATCAGCACGCACCTGCCTACGAGCGGACCAAGTGCAGCCGGATGCATAATGAAACGCCACAAAACATGCGTGTCGGGTAAGCGCGCGCGTGCTCGATCGCACGCTGGGAGACATTGTGGCGCGCCCGTGCCAATGTTGTGATGCAAAAAAGCTCACACTCACACACACACGCATACACACATACGCACACTGTAAAATCGGATTCATTGGTGTTAGCGGCGAGCAAGCGAACGAGGAAGCAGGACATTTCGAGCGCCAGGGTCGGTAGTGCAGAGAAAAAACAAAAACACACGCAAAGAGCGGAGCCTGTAATAGCGCGCAAGCCCTGCTGCAAACATGAAAGGGAAAAACGAGAAAACTCATTTTCGAAATTAAAAATTTACGCCCCAACTGTAGGCGCCATTGCTTCACCTTCTCCCGCCATCCAGCGAAACCCTGCAATTGACCTCAATATATTCAATAAATTGCGTTTTTCTGTTATTTTTTTCCCCCATCCTTTCCTTCCTTCCCTCATCGCCTTTATTTTTAACGATTTTTATTTGATGCACAGGATTGCATTCGCAATCCTGCCGACCCGGGATCGGGAACGGGTTGACATTTATTATACTTGTCACCTGAGGCATTTATTACACTTATCCCCCACACGAGGCACGAAAAAGGGGCTGAACGTGAAGAGGGAAAAGATTTAAACGTAAATAAACATGAATTCCCGTGGGTCAACTAGGGGTAAGGGGTGAGGTAGTCGTCAAAAGTTGAAAGCTTATGTAATACAATGTTTTTGTCGCTCCGCCGGCAATGGCACTGCTGCACAGTGGGTGAAAGTCCGTCGAAATACTTGGCTAGGTTACGTTTTGCATTCGATTCACGGTCAGTTTTTAAAACGTTGTAAATATATTGAAGGCAGGATGAATTATAATACGTGTGAATCTTACAAACACTCTGGAATAAGAATAAAACGCAACGTTTATCATTACAGCTAGGCCACGGGACTCTGTCATAAGCCTGGTTCAATTTTAAGGAACGTTTAGTTTTTCCACCGAAAAACATTTACAAACATAACCGTAAATATCATTAAAATGAATGTAATAATTCTGTAGCAAAATATAACAAATAACATAAAAATATAACCACATTCAAGTAACATCTTCAACAAACAACAAATTGGAACATATTGAAAGCAAATAAGATGCAAAGAGCAACTAAGCAAATTGATATTTTTTATCTAACAATGAATAATCCACAATACGATATAAAAGTATATTTACAGATTAACTATGGATCCTTCGCATAACTATAAAAAAAGAAGTAATTTTGATGCAACGTTCGACATTCTCACCAATCACCAACTTTTGGTGTTATGGAAATAACGATGCCCCCGTTGAGTCAGTGTCGGTCTGTAATTTGACGCATATTTAATTTCTTACAATACGCAATTTTCAAGCAAATTTTCGTCTAACTATCTTGCTTACGACACTCAAGATGAGCACATTACAATAAACGTTTCGCCTGTTGAGCCGTCCACTGTGTCAGTGAGACGAAATGCCCCAACAAAAACAAAACAAAGGAGAGAATTCCCATTCTAGGATTAAAAAATATAACCCGCCAGCCAGATGTCCTACGTACTTCTGGAACCATACTTATCGGACGAGAGAATGTACTAGCCGAAAAGCTGCTACAAAACCATCCTGGGCTGTTTCGCCTCTTTCTCTTGCATGAAAAAACTTGTTTTATTTTCTTCTTCTGCTTGTAATGCTTTCCAACTTGCACCAGTACACGAGCCTGGGAGTCTGATTTGCAAGGATTCGCCTTCACCACCTCACTCGGTACGTCCGCTTTCCACACCCTACACCAAACAGGCTTTTCCCAGTATATTTGCGCAAACCAGACAGTGCCACAGGCTGCACACTTCATAGGACGATAAAATGCAATGAATTTACTCCCGGCACGAAGGGTTGCGAAACGGAACGTTGAATCCTTCCGGTAGCCGTCCGCAGAACAAAATGTTCTGTTCCCTTCCGTTGCACTGCAAAAGGGCAGAATAAAATGAAGAGATATAAAAGTTGACCCTCCCAACCCTGCCGCACTCATTGTTCGCTGACCTCTGGGAACTCGGCTTTCGAGAAGAGTTTCGTGATTTAAGGACCTGACCACGTCACCGACGGCTTTTGTTAGATGTCTCACTCCGTGCCTCACTCCCGCACGGCATGAGTAATTTCCATTCATGATGCTGCGGAACCGGCCAGTTCCGACATAAAGCGCCAGCAGGATGGCAAATGACCATTATGCTCGCTTTCGTTCTAGCTGCCGCCGCACACTCCGTACGTCATGCTTTCTCGAGAGGGCGTGTAAATAGCTTCCGGCAGCAGTTTTCCGGCACCCGGAGATAATCGCAGAACCGGCCTGCTTTTGCAGGCAGTAAATTTTCCTCCCCCCCCCCCCACCCTCCCCCTCAATCGACATCATTTCCCTGTTTGCCGTAGTGGACGATCGGATCGATGTCCCGGAAAAGTTGGTGCATTTCATCGAGTGCATTGAGATTTCGTGTGGAGGCATTGAGAAGACGTGTGGATGGGTGGATGGGTTGGTGTGTGTGCATGCATAGGTCTTATGCAACATCCGACTCAGTCAAGGAAGTGATCGATGCCGTTTCGTTGGTGGAATGACGCATGAGACAGCCCATTCAAATATTGACGAGAAAGTTTGAAACGCTACGAACAGGAAAGGATATTGTTTTCCGACATATCAACGTGCGCTATATGTCGGTTGCCATTGCTTACCATTGTATTTGTCGAAAGCGGTCGGGACGTATTCGTGCGTGAACCGGTCCTGGATGTAGGTGAGTATGAGATTGGTCTTCCCAACGGCACCGTCTCCGACGAGGACACATTTCACGTTCGGCGGTGGCTTCACTCCAGAGGTTCGTTTTTCGAGCTTCTCTTTTGATTTTTCTTTTTTATCTGTAACGAGAGCGAAAGAAAGAGATTATGGCATTTTTAAATATAGAATATTAATATTATATAACAAAAATATATATTATATAATATACTATTTTTAATTTAAATTTTAGTTTTAAAATTTTATTTGTTTCGAAGTTTTTAATGCCATGGGACCAACAATCTCATTTCATTATATTTATTTTTACAATTAACATCCCTTATTAAAATTTACATAACATTGCTCAAAGTTTTGACAATTTCCTTTATTAAAAATGTTCATACGGCTGAAATATTTCTTATATCGAACAAAGATTGAAACACGAAATATCACTTTTAAGAATTAGTGTGAGTTCATTATATTGTTGTTTTAAAAACCCAATTAAAACATGGATAACTATTTTACAATCATCACTAGGTTTGCAACAGAAAGAACATGAAAAAATACGTTCGTTAATTAAGCACGATGATTATGCTTTCAAACTCACAGCCGACAAATGCAGCTGCACAGCTGCAATGGTCAGCTTTTATATGCACATGATTTAATTAGAGCTAGCATACTAAAATGAAACCACTAACAGCCGATAGGAACCCGACACTTCACTCCATCGTTTCACAGCTTCAAACCTATCGTGCATGAACACTCCACGCGATGCAGAATTCCTATACACTGTTTCTATTTGTTTTTATTGTTTGCATTCAACTAAAGGGAAAATGGGGGCAAAAATACAACGGCCCGGAACGGACTGTAACACGCTACGAAGTGTTTCCGTTTCCGTGATAGTGGCCATGAGTGGCCGTCAGCTCCTTTTTCCCATACCCTTCTCTCCCCAAGCCATTCGAAACGAGCATTTGCATGTACCATTTTTCCCTCCAGGTTGCCATAAGTGCCTTCTTACATTGTTGCAATCCATTGAGGCAACCACGAATCAGACCATGAAACAACTAAAAAATCTGCCCAGAATATTCCATTAAAGAGCGTGACAGACCATCCTCCGAACGCAACGCACGAACTGCAAAAGAAAATGCACAAACATTAGAAACGAAGAAAATGCGGTGCGAAACATTTCGCTCGCCCTGCAATTGGAAAACTTTTACAACATCCCAATGCGCGCACAGCAACTCTCTCTCTCTCTCTCCCTCTCTCTCTCTCTCTCTCTCTCTCTCTCTCTCTCTCTCTCTCTCTCTCTCTCTCGCTCTCCACCTCCCTTACGGGAGCGTTCTCGGAACGCGAGAAAACCAGACAGCCGGGTCACAGCAGTTTATAAGCTCGAGAAGAATGCGAGCAGAAACAAATTAATTTTTAAACTCCTTTTAATTTGTTCCACAGTTGACCAGCACACGGTGGTCCCGGGAAGGGGCCCGTGGAATTGATGGTGTGCACTCATTTAGCACAAAACGCGACCCACCACGCGTTTCACCCTTCCCACCGTACGAAAGTTTTCGCCAGACGTAGCCTTTTGTCGGAATCGGGTGTCGGTCTGGCTAATTAGTCAAACCGCGCGTCCTCAGTCCGGCGTCCTCTCTCCTTCAGCGAAGCTTAATGCAATAAGCTTTCCACCAAATCGGTGCTGGCATTTGGCACATTGTCTTTCCGCTTGGTTTTTTTTTTGTGTTTCGATTTTGCGGTTCCGGCGGCAGTGGCTACTCGAACGCATATACACACAGCCACACATTCGATTTGCAGATTGAATTTGACTGCTGGCAACGAAACGTCCAGAGTCGATGGTTATGTCATTATTTTGCTGGCCGTCTTCCAGCAGCACCACCGTCTCCGTTTCCACTGGTCGCGACGATACCGAGCAGAAAATAACTCCAGTCGGAAACCATTGTTGCCAGCCAACAAAAAAAAAACCTGCTGACGGACGCACCGGATCGATGACAAGGAGCTGCTCGCTATACGATGGATAAACTGTTTGTGCTAGGTAGTTGCCACTGCCAAACGGAAGAACTCAATCAATCGCAGCAAAACGCTGCCAACCGCTTGTTCCTCCAAGCCGGAAAAAAAACAGTTGAGCACGGCAATGGCTCACACAAAAACAAGTCCAACCGTCCAACTGCCAATCACTTCATCCTGGCAGGACGAAGAACCCGATGTGCCGGCGAGCGAAATATTCGCTGTGTATGGAAAAAGCACGAAATGAAACACCACAGAGCTCGACTGCAAGTCGCTCGCCGTTCGCTTTGCATTCGATAGTCTCGTTTTCCACACGCAAAACAAAACAGCAACAACAACAACAACAAAAAACAGCACAAAACAGCGTCCGGATCTTCAGTGAGACGGAAAATTGAAACAATCGTGTGCAAGGACGCGCTCCGGGCACGATGACGGATGATCGATTGCCCAAACGAATGGGCTAAATTTGCATAATAATGTATTCCACTGCCTCTCTTCCCTCCCCGGTGCTTTCTCTTGCCCATTGGTTGTTGTTTTATTTTGTTTATATACCACCCGCGGAATATGTACCATCGCAAAGACCTTTTGATATTTGGAATTCGAGAATGAACCATTCCTGCCCACCCTCCCGGGGCTCCCGGGGGCATACAGATCCACCTGTGATTTTCTTTTGCATTGCCGTACCAATTTATTGCACGAACTAAAAGAAAACCACATGGTGGAGGAGAATGGACGTCGTTCGGTCGGCGAAAAGGTGGATGTTCTACACGAATGGGTTAAGTTTCTGTTGACTTAAACGTTTTACGGAATCGCACTCTAGCCAATGCCAGGGAAAATCGTGCTTGGAGGAAAATAAGAAAATATATTAAGAAAATATATATTAAAAAAAGATCTTAATACAAATTAAGTTAATATTCATACAAGAACTGTTTTAAAATTAAATATCCTTTTTTTACTTTTGTTTCGGTATTTGATAACATTTATATAATAACAAAGTATTGTGTTATGTATCTTTTTTCTGTTTTTGGGAATTTTTCTAAAAAAATTAAAATGAAATAAATTAGAAATATGTGTGTAATGGTTAGTATGAAAACAAAACAAACATACTAATCTTCTAAGTATAAAGGCTTTAAACTGTAACATTTCAACATCAGAACAACATAAAAAAAGTATAAAAAATAATAAAATATAAAATCCACATTCTTAAACCAAGCTAAGCGTCACATATGCATCTTTATCTAAGAAAAGTATGCAAATTTACACGATCGACAATTTCTTAAGGCAATACTGCTAGCAATAGTCCCGACAGTTTGTTCTTGTATTCGATGTTCAGCCAAAAAATATTATTTCAAAATTTATAGGTATCCCACGTGCGACCCGGAGAAAAATATTTTCCTCCTCACCGAGCCTTCTGGTGATGGTTTAAATAGAGAAATGGTCTGTATGTGTGTGGAGGTTTTTTTTTTTGTTTGGTTCCTTTACTGCCGTTTACGTGCAGCTGTTCTATCCGTAAATTCCGCCTGCTTCGATTTCTGTTTCCGAGAAAGGATCACAAAATGGGACACCATTATGCTGGTCCGATAAAGTAATCCACAAAATCAAAAGCCACCCGAGCGCGCGCACGCCTTTACTCCTTGCCAGTGCTCGCAGTTCACCGGTTATCGTTTTCTTTACTTCTTTCTTGTGATTTTCCTACGATGGTAAGGTCAGCAGATGGGTCGCTCTATCCCTGCTCTGCCAAGGATCATCCCAGTTAGGCATCGTATCGAAGCGAAGCGACGCATTGGGAGCGAAGAAAATCAAAAGCAAGAAAATCGCTTATCCAAAGGGCCCGGGACTCCCGCAACGATTCTCCCGAGTGCGGCTTTTGAATCGTGAATGCGAGGGACAGATTGAGGGAAAAACCAGCCAGCCTAACCAGCATAATAACCCAAAAAAATATTGTCGCTGACCTTTGGTAAGGGTTTATTAAAAATTGTATTTTCCTTTCCGGGCGCGGGTTTGCTTCGGGGTGTTGGTTCCTTTCGTTGCGCTAGACATATTCTCTCCCATTCTCTAACCCAAGACTATACTAAAAAGGATGATAAAAAATGAAAAATATGTACGAAACACCATTTACCCTCGGCTTGCCGCTTCTAATAACCTTCACCATTAGCTCCCGGTTACTTCCGGTTGCTCCTTAGTTGGGTCTGATTTTTCTCACCGGACGGTTTTGCGCGCAAAGTAAAAAATAATCCCGGCGATGTGTTTTGGTGTTTATCGCAAAAAGCGAGCGCATTTAATTAATAACAAGACGAACGCCCCGAACTTCCGGAAGAAACACAATCACCACCGTTTCCGCACTGACCAAAAAACGAGGTTAAAAGACGACCCCGTGCTGGGTTGCGTTTTGTTGGTGTTGGATTCGCTCATTGCTTTTGGACGGTTTTGCGTGGTGCAGCATCATCCGTTTCCGGTTTTTATTCTTACCACTGCTGGCCTTTCTGGCAAATGAAAACGAGCTCAAGCAAGTTGTGAGAAGAGAAAAAAAACCCGCAGGTAAATTGTTCGAAAGGTGTGGGAAAATCTTCAATCAACCGCTTGTGGGAATCATCTCGGTAGAGGTCCTTTACCGTGCGTTCCCTTCACGGGTTTCTTTCCAGCGAAGGGTACCGATTAGCAGCTGCCCCTTCTTTCCGAAAGCAATTCAAACGCACCTCACCGGCAGGCACACGGGAACGGAACATGCAACAGTTTGCATTCTGTCCGGGCTGGAAGATAAATAGTTGGCTCAGCGTTGGGCAACCCCGCGGACTGGCGGACATATTTGCTAGCCACAAATGTCCATGTCCGTGTCTGATTTATGTGCACCGTTTGATGCTGTGCCGCTTGCAATGCACGATGGGCCTAGAGTGTGGCCCATTTCTTCGACACACAAAACCAATGACTGCGATCGCGTGGCGATGGGGACGCATGCATCCAGGTGGGGAAGGAGATAAATTTTAAACGGGTGCAAACACAACCCACTATACCCGATAAATGCTGCTGCTGCTGCTGGTGCTGTTGCTGTCGTTGCCGCAAATCTATCTACTTTCTCCACCGGTGTGTTGATAAAAAGCGACCGGGCACGGGCAAAGAAAAGCTGGCAAACGCTGCCAGTGCCAGAAGAGAAGTTTTATGATCCTTGAAGTTATTATCGGGACTCATCAAGCCGGTGGCAGTTTCATTTATCTGCGCTGACAAATTGTGGCTCTTAAGTTATGTTTTTATCTTCTGAAAGTAAGTTCAAGTGAGGATATTCGTAAAACGTGAATGGAGGTAAAACATTATAGTGAGAAGAAGATGGAAACAAGGTCTTCGTTTTTGCACGATTAACTACTCACTTTGAGCGGATCCTCCAATTCACTCTGAGCGTATTGTACGCACGCGGACTCAAATCTCTATAAAGGGAGTGAAAGGTTAGAAAATTACTCTCACTCGATTTTTAAAGCAACTCTGTTAAACAACTGATGAACAACCCAATTTGATGATAAACTCATCTGTTTTAGTTTGTTATTGAATTAATTCAAATGATATTTATTACCTCTTTTTATCTATCCACAATCCAGCTCCAATTGCTCATTAAGTTGTTGATACATAACATAGAAAGTAAAAACGAAATAAGTACTTATGTTACAACTTTCTATCCCCATTTTCCAGACACATTCAACGAGCAATGAGTCTGCATAAAGTACTTCTGTTGCATTCTTAAGTACCTAAATTTTCTATTTCCACAAAAAAACATATTTTCATGACCAATTATATCTCCAAATCTTATGTGATGAACGATCATTAATACGCTTAAATATATAAACTGCGGCCAAATTGATGCATATTTGCGTTACAAAACATTATATATCAACCGCTGACAAATTGATGTTTCTCCGTTTCGCCCGTCCCTCACATCCCTGCTCCCATCCGGAAAAAAAACTTACCGCTCTTCGTTCGTTTCGAATTTTTCTTTTCCTTCACCAGTGCACGGCGTGATTTCTCGCACGAGCTAGTATCGCTGCTGCTGTGCTGTAAGAAGAAAGAACGAATCCATCATTAGCTTCCATTTCGCTGCAAATTACAGGCTACAAAATAATAACACACACACTCACAAAAAAACAAAAAAATAAATTTAACGAAACTGCAGCAAACGGAGGTGATTGCGCGATCGTGTTTTTGCGTCCTCCCTCGAAAATCACTCGAAGTCAGTGGCCGTGGCGCGGCACCAAATTGAGTCTGCTCGCGTCAGTCGTGCCCGTTGGCGACAGACGGGATTAAATGATAGCTGGACTGTGGAACTTTTTTTGTGTTTTGTGTCTCCCGGGCCGGAATGGGACAAGACTGATAAACTCAAGGTTGTGGGAGACGCGCTGTGTGTACGTGACGAGGATTTCAGTTGTATGCAGAACACAAAAGTGGATAAACGAAAGTATGCTGCTTTCGTTGCTTTCGTGCCAGCTTCATATGCATTAGAAGGTTACACTGCACTGAGAATTGACGTGCAACGGGAATGAACGAAGAAGATATCTGAAATCATCTGTTTTGAGACTCATTTGTAAACATTCGAAAAAGTTGCAAACATTAATCCATACAAACTAAACCGTGCCCAGCAGTGCATCGAAGATTTAACATCGCAAATGAAAACTCAACATGCTGAGGCTATTTTGCATAGGCTTTTTTCATGTCATGTAGTTTGCTGCTCTAGTGCAAAGGAAGCTTTTCCTCTTCTTGAAACCCGTCTGAAGAATTCCACTGTAATAAGCACCACCTCATGTGGGTGCAAGTTCCTACAGGAACTTGCAAAGATGCATCAAGCTAAACCTCTGCAACATGCAAATACTTTCAACTAATCTTCTCGTTGAAATCTAGTTAACGAGCTTGTTTACCAAATGCATACACCGATGTGGTGTACAATCTGTTGCCATCCGTATGTTTTCTGATGGTACTATTTGCGTCGCTGGTGGAAGTCAATTGAAAACGCAAATCAATTAGCAAGAACGAGTTCAGAAGCATCCGTGCTAGCAAACTGATTGTTTAATTAATTAAAAACATTGCGGTAAAAAAGATAGCTAATTTATTGAGATATAAAAAATAAAATGATTCTGCAATAATCACAAGCACAATTTCAAGCAAATGTAATGTTGTTTCTAAAATAATTCAAATTAGAGGACGCAAATAAAGATAAATTGTATTTAAAAAATCATTCTAAACATTCATCCTCTGGCATGTTCTCGGTACGTTTGCTTCCATGAATGCCACGTCCCACTATAAAGCGCCATCTTAGAAAAAAAACGCCTTCAAGTGCAAAACCAGCTATTTCCACCGACACAGAACCATGAAAGCACCCCGCTGACGGTAGGCTGAGCGAAATTGGTCGTCATTTTTAACGCCAACATTACAGCATAAACCCACCCACTCAGTCCCGAAAGTTCGTACTCTCACCTACTTGCACGCTAACGAAGCGCAAACAACTACACCGTCGCATCCGTCATCACGCTGGTGTTGGGAGGTTGTGGAGCATTTCTTTTTATGTTATTTGAAGTTTATTCCATTCCGTAGTGTGCTCTTAACCACACAAATTAGAGCCGCTAGGGAACTAGCTGGAACGTACGCACTCGTGAAACTCGTGAAGCACCACCGCAAGCAATGCACGTAAGCAATCGGGTGGAGCTACAAGTAAAAACGGGATTCCGGCACCGGGAAGAGGAGAGAGGATTGAGCGTTTGAAGTTGGTTGGGAAAATGCAAATTGTGGTACCGGTTCGGTGAAGCATACACAGCACAGCCCAGCTACCATCATCTACCGCTGAGTGACTCATTCAAGTGACCTTTGAGGAGGATTATTTCACAGGAGTCTGGACAAGATTTTTGCTATACAGTATTTTCAGGTAGCGTGCTTTCTGCACCTAGCTGCAGCTGGTTTACGTTGGAATTGATGCGAATTTAAAAAGCACACCACGTTTGCGATCCTCGAGTTGGGTTTATAGTGAATTGGAACGTTGCTTTTTCACTCACAATCACAATAACTTCCGTTACGATAGAGCATTCGCTGCTTTGCAAGACATGCACACAAACTGGGATGTATCTGGTTATGTTATGAAATTCGTACAATCATATAGAGAACATAATCGGAATGTAAAGGCATTAACCTAGTCTAATTTAAAATAATATAAGTTGCTTGTTACATTACGCTTCCAGAAAACTAATAAGGACTTCAAATCTGGTCAATATCTGAAGTATTTTTATTATTTTTTATAAACAACATATCAACTTATAGATCAGAAAGAGAAATGCGAAAACTCACTGCTATCCAATGCTAAAATTATTCCTTTTTATTCCAATTCATCCGAACATAAACAAATGTTCCATTTCAAGACACGGAATCATTTCAGCAAGTTCATGGCTAATGACTCATGTAACACTTGACCGTCACTGGATGGCCCTTGAAGGGCAACTGCCTTATCATCATCCCCCGGAAGGAAGCTCTCGATTCACACGTTCGCCTAGTGTGACGTCTCAGAAATACGCTCAGCAGTCGCAGCGATAGATGCCTCCAGTGCCAATCTCACGAATTCTTAGAATAAATAGAATGTACGAATAAAGCATGATAGAAGCGTATGTATTATACGAGGAAATAATTCACTTCCTACTGTGCTGCACAGATGGTACCAAACACTAGCGCTGCTTTCAAAGCTTTTTCTACGCGCGAATGAAACATTGAATGCGCTTCGTTTGACATTCCGTTCATCGCATCAGTGGGTCTCCCCGAAGCGAGTGTAAAATAATACCACTGAAACGACTTGTCTGAACGAGCCCGGTAACCGCAAGGATGCTGGCTCCAACATACTCACACACAAGCACACAAGGTATCCCTGGAGAAAAAGGTGGCAATTATTTAGAAAGGATCCAACCCACTCCATGCCGTTACCGGCTCCATCCCCAGCCCGGTTGCTTTCGGATTTCCCTAGATTGAGCAAACAAAAGCGAACATAAGCTACAGACAATCGCATCGCAGAGAGCAAAGACAAAATTTCCATTAAAAGAATTGCAAACGCTTTTTCGGTTTTTTTCTCTCGCACACATCTTGTTGTCATGGAGTAGTAGGCAAACAAAAACAAAAAAAGAAAACTTATATAAATGTAAACGCCGCATCCAGAAACCTTTTTCATAAATGGTGATCCATTTGCCTGACCTACCACGATTCTTATAATCCAAAAATAAAGTATCCCAATCGTGTATTGCCATCACTACACACTAATTGACGTCAAGTGATTGTTCCATCGAATCCGTACATCGACACGCGTCGGCATTAGACCACGAACTTTACAGACACAGGATCCGATGGAGAAAAAAAAACACTCATTGTTCCCGGAACCAATTTCTTTACTTCCAGTTTTTCTACTTCAATCGGTAACGCTTCGTTACCGAAACCGAAACCAGATGCTGGTTCACGGAAAACACCCTGTTCCGTCCACCACCCCTGTGAGGCTTTCTAGAATTTGCACGTCTTTTATCAGCTTCGGTACCGGTGATTTATCACCCGTCGGTCGAATTATTGGGCGCCACAATCTTCCATACGCAGTTGTGCAAATGGCACCCAGCGGCCTGGTGATAACTCCACTGCTTAGATATTTGATACGGAATTCTTGGAACGAAGCGGGCAAGGGTTCATAAATATCTCACAACTTTCGTCAAAAATCAACGTTCGACATTCGATCGCGCGTATGTCGAACGATACGCATAAGTATGTCGAGCGTAGAATTTGACGGATCATTTGTGACAGAATGTGTCTTGCAGCCTTTTTTCAATAATATGCCCCAGCCCTACATGTGAAACTGTTGAGGAGATCATGTTTAAGGTAGGATGAATCAAAAGCTTTCGGGTGTTTTAGTGATGGCTTGCTGATGCTTTGATCTATTAGACATTAATAGCGTAAAAGCGGATTTACGAACACGCGACTACTAGATCATAAAAAACCGGCTTATGGCGAAAGCTTATAAGCTATAAAAGTTAAATAAATTTTTCTATAAACGTGCAACTAAGACTGTAGCAAATCTAAGTAAATTTTCATAGAAAGGTTATTGGAAATATTCAGAACCAACATCATATCTTACATTCAAACACATTTATTAGAAGTGTCTGAACATAACAAATATGTTTTATAAGTACATAATTTCAATTAACATTGTTAAGTTGAAGTAAAGTTTAAACATAATATATGATGGTTAAAAAAGTACATGAAATTGAACTATAAAAAAACGCCTTGAAAGAAACTAAGCATTTAGACGGCCAGAATGCTTGCGAAAATTGCGGAAAATGTGGAATACGAGAAATTAATTTACAAAAGATGCTATTACTATTGCATGCTTTCAACAACTGAAATCGTCACATAAGATTTGACTGAAATCGTTGCAAACTTTGTCCCCGTCCTTTCCATGTATAAATCAACATATTCATCAAAGTAGTTAAATGAAACTGTGCTTACTGTTGACCTGCTTATATTTGAACACACATATGTGTTTAATGTACCGTATTCAAAGAATACAAATTCTATCCTACTTAGGAAATTTGCAATTCACAACAAACAGCTTCTAGGTGACTGTACCATGAAGATCCGTCGTTTGAGGTATACTTAGAATGCACATGACTAATATTACGTGCAAAAAGTTGAATTTCTACCATCTCAGCTAACGCTACAGCTTCAAGCGTTAAAATTGCACTCTCACGACAAACTACTCATCACGACGAACTCGTCGTACATCCCTTCACTAAGCTTCGGTTCATAGACGCATAAGCTACCTTGAAATGGCGTCGCAGCGACTACCGCTATTCGTGAGAGCCACCTGCCCGTGCAAGATGGCCGCTGGAACCTCATTCGTTTGGGGGGACTTTGGAAAGACCACGGACAAAAGCCAACCGCACCACCAAACCGGTTTCAACCGAACCAACCCGCGCGTTTGTGTGTCTGTGTCTGTCTGTTTTCCTTGAAAGGTGCAGCATGAATGGGTTGCGTTCACCGCACAAGCCACCGGTTAGCATCCGCCACCAGGTCCACGAGATTAAAAACTCATCCTTCGCTCGCGCGTAGAGAAGACGATTAACATTTGACCTTTATTTTACATCATTTTTTCATTTCCCCGGTTCCGGTGCTTAGAGTCGCAAAGCCCGGTGCTACGGTGCCCAGGATAATGGATACACCAGCAGCAGCGTCGTGAGTTTCGGCCCCGGCAAAGATAATCTTCTTAAGAGCTACAGAACGTTCCTACCCACGACAGGGCAGGGCCAAAACGGTTCGGAGGCAACCAAAACCTGCCCTTTGGTAGCGAACGCGACCACGCGATAAAATCGTAATAAAGGTGACCACATCAGAACGTGTTCTCTCTCTGTCTCTCCTCTCTCTCTCTCTCTCTCTCGCAGTCACGCATACACACTTTTTCCCATTGTCTACCTTCCGCATAGACTTCATTTGTATAACATCACAGGAACATGGAGGAAAATAAGTTAAAGTTCAACAAATCACAAATCGCCGAAGGAAATGATGGGGCCACGGTTTCGTAGCAACCGGCACTAACATTTGTACGCCCTAATCCACTTAGCGTCTAAACAACTTAAACAGCGATAACTATTATCACTCCGGTTATTATCACTCCAGCCCATTTTACGATTGTCTCTGAGTGCTGTGTGGTGGAGAACGCTGTGGAAGAGTCGAGTCGAGAGCTTGGTGGTACAGAAGTTGAATAGCCGTTCTTGGCAACACAAAACACCCCCGTGTAAGCAGGTTGTCTGCAATATCCAGCACGACGAGCGAGGATGCGGCTGCCAGGACCAGGAGACTGAAAACAGCAGCCGGCAGGAAGGACGCGGAAAACGTTGCACGGCAAGACATGAGAACCGTCCCGAAGCGGGTGGGCCGCTTTATCATCCGGATAAGAAAGTGCCTCCTGCACATTCTCACGGCGCATCAGAAGTCCAGAGAAGCAAAAGGCTCACGCAACGCGGGCGGTGTGCGAAGAGACTTTAATCAGATTATAAAAATTACTTTCGCAACCAGCGAGTTGCTCCGACCGCCACCACCTATCCCGCCTTCTGGGCGCTATTCAAATTCAGTTCCCGCTGACGCAGCATCCACCGAGTGTCGTACGAATATCTCGAACCTCGCGGGCAAACCGGCAACATTCAGTAAACGTTCGCCCATAAATAAGAACTCATTTGCCAGCGGGCGCGCGGCGCTCGTGCGACCATAAACCTGCAGCCCCTACACCACGGTCACACGAGATGATCATCCGTAACGAATTTTTCGTGGCTTCGAGCGGAGCTGGTCGTAGTAATAAAAGCGCGTTGCTTTAAATAATAAAAGCCACATCGTGCCTCCCGCGCGCACCATTCAATACGTACGCATTTTATCCGGCAAAAGAATTCGGCCCTTCAAACCGGATAGAGCAAAGTTTGTTGAAAAATTGAAAAGATCCCAAAGTGCCGCTAACAGTCGTCTCGGGAAGGCAGAAGATACCGTCGGAAAGTTCAACGCTAAAACTTCAAACCACCGCGTTTTGGGTGTTATCCTTTACCCTGCGCAGCGTGAAATGTCTTCCACCTTCCACAACGAGCCGTCTGGCGATTTGCATCGAACCAGCGTCGAAAGCAAACGTCGAAACGAAAGCGGGTTTCCATCTTAATCTCTCGTACTGGTTCTGGTTCCTGCACGAATGGTTCGATTTCCATCGGATCCGCGAAAACGAGGCCTCTCATTATGATGGAATTAAATTCTAAGCGAATGAGATTATCATCATTAACGCCGCTATTGAATCGATCAACGCGGGAAAACCGGAGGCTGTCGGCTAGCCGCTCACCGTTCCGATTGTTTCCGTTCTGATCACGTAATAATAATAATTTCCACCCTCTCAGAAATACCTCTGAGAATTATCTGATTTGTGGCTGAGATTTTTAAGGTACATTTTACAAGAAGGAACGATGAATGATACCTCGAAAAACATGTTTTTTAGGGATGAAACGTTACGGCGCTATTATTTAGCGCTTGATTTACTTAAGAAATCAAAGCAAAAATATACAAAAGGAAAATCTATAATTATTGGTAACTCTCCAGCAAATCAACGATTCGAAATACACCAGGACTTAGAAAACAACTCAATTCCTTGTAGCAACTCTTAACATTAGAGTTCTGACGAAGAATGATAAATAGACGCATTGTATTAATCAATTTTGTGTTGTCAAAATTTGTTGAAAATAATTTAGTGAAAATACTACTAATTCCTTTGTTCTCTACGAAGCTAAAGTTGCTAGCAGTAATGAATGCTGAAAAGAACCAAACAGAAAAAAACCGCAACCTGCAATTTTCACCTAACCATTGAGTCAGCGAAAAATAGTGCGCATTATCTAGTCGTCCCATTCCGAACGGGCACGCTAAAATTCGTCTATAAACTTTTTAATAACAAACAGAAAGCAATTTTCATTTGCTCGCGAAACTATGTACCATTTTCGTAATAAAGTTAGTTTCCGAGCAAATAGCAATAATATCTATAACATTGCTCGGAAACATTTTAACGTTTGCTGGTGGTGGTTTATGGTGGTGTGGGCATCAGTTTCTCCAACGCCGCACCCGCGCTTTCCCGATGCCGGTAAACGACTTTTCTCATTTACACACCCTTCCCAGCCAGCCACGACGTCTCTGTCATCGTATCGGTTCCGGGCAGGTTGCGACCAAACTGCACACTACAATGGGCTAATTACATTTCAGGCTGTTTTCCCCGCGGGCGGGAAGCAGTACCAACATTTAATCGCCATTTTCAATTTGCCTACCGCAATGGGCTAAAAATGAGTTTGACGTCAAATTGAAACGAAGCAGCACCGAAAAAAAAAACACTCACACACTAATAAAACACCCAACAGCACCACACCACGGCGATGTTGCAAACTTGCTGGCCGGTGGGTGCCGGAGGGATGTCGAAAAACCACCAACGCCAACCGCGAATTGGACCGTGTCAGACACACGTGTCGGTGTGTCGGAAACCTCCTAAAACCCACCCCCATCCGCCCTCCCTTCCATCGTTGGCACACTTTTTCCACCGGCGGTTTACTCGCACCCGAACACACTTTAATTGAATGGAGCGAGTGCGCACTATTCGCGGTTTTTCGGTGCTTTCCATCATGCAGCTTGTCGGACTTTTGGCCGACAGCAATCGTTAAACCTTCTGATTACCAGGCGCCAATGGACCGCCGGTTCGAAATGATGCCACCCGCAATCTGGAGAGCTGCAGCGAGCTTTCAAAGGCAGCGACTCTTTTTCTTACTCTCACTCGCGTCTCAATCCAAACTGAGCCTTAGTGAGTGAGTGGCCTGGTCGGCAGAGCCCGGGACTTGCCACGACGCAGAAAGACGCTTGACTATTTAACTACGCCTGCATGCACACGGCGCAATGCTGCAATCCTGCCGGCCCGTTCCCGTCAACGTCAGTCACATAATTTCTTATGCAAACGGAACAAAGCCCCGGAACGGTTCCGGTATACTTCAACCTTGAAGCCCGCCCAACCCGTGACCACCAACAGCGCGCGCTCAGCAACAAAACGATTTGAAAGAAGAAAAAAAAATGGGCACCATTTCGAAAGAAAATAGCTCGGAAAACGGACACACAAATCGCAGCCCACACGGTGGCAAGCACGGTGTGGCACTCTCAAACCTTCTCCAAAACCGAACAACTCTTCCGCCGGCGCGAAACGTGCTCAAGAACGAGAATCCACACAAGGACGCTTTTCGCTTACCGCATGTACATCCGGTTTTTGGTCTTGGATTTTAGAACGGGAAGAAGGGGGCTCGAGGAGGAGAAGGGAAGGTGGGGGAGACCATATGTGTTCGCTCGTCCTGATCGTCCTCATGGCGCAACCGGTACCACCGGCGTCCTTGCCTGTCACTTCGGTTTAGTCACGCACACACACACACCTACAAGAAACACAAACCACCCCACACCCATTAAGCGTGTCACCGGAAATGAAGCCTAATACACAGCAGCGCAAAACCGTCAACCAGTCGGCTAATGGGCCACTCATTGTTACCTTCATTACGCACAAATTGTGCCGCCGCGTGTGTCAAACTTTTCCACCTTCCGGGTATCGGCGGGAGGGCAGAGAGAAGTTTATGTGTATGTGTGTCTAACCGAACATAATTACCACGGGAAATCCTCCTCCGTGCTAGCCGAACGCCTACGAGGCCGCATTGAATTGCCAATGATTTTAATTAAATTGTACACCGCAAACAGCAAACCGGAGAGCGAGAGAGTCTTCAAACCGAGTTATCGTTGCTGCTCCTGCTGCCGTTGTTGTTGTTGTTGTTGCGGAAATTTTGGCTTTGCGCCGACGGTTTGCTACGAGCGGGCAAAAGACACACCCGTGGCACGTCCGTTGGCAAGTGGGGTTTGGCGTGTAACCTAAACGCCGGATAGAGATCGACCGATGCGCGTCTGTGTGGGCTTAGATATGGCGATAAAGTTCGGTTAAGCGAGCGAATTAGCATTGCAAACATGCTGCGGCTGTGAAGTGACTGCCGACTGGGGCTGGGGCAGCACGCGCGCGAGCACAATTTAGCGGCGCTCAAATGAATTAAATTTCCCAGCAGAGCAAACTTCTTCAGGCGGTACGCGGGAAGTATGTGGAAGCACACCACGAGTGTTTTAAAAGTGTCACTTTTCATACCGAGCAATGATGGTTGTCGTTTGACACGATTGTTTGCGGTACGGAATACCTCATTATGTCAAATATTAGCGATCACTCGTCCTGTTCAACTCTTAGTATCGAGCCAGCTAGGTTGAAACATAGACCATACAAATATGTACACTCTCAACAAGAGACCAGGTTAAGCCGGAAGCAATGGATGAAAGCCATCCTAGAAGGCGCTTTGCATTACTAAATATGTTCTCCAGTATTTTTTTTACTTTTTACCGACCCACTGTTTCATAGATTCATAGATTTCATAGATTCCTTCTACATTCCTCGTAAGAAACATAATCCGAAGTATTACTTTAGAACAGTTTTTCCGGAGAATGTTTGGTATTTATTTTCAAACCATCTGTTTTCCAAGGACGAAAACAGATGATATGTTGGAACAGAACGGAATTCTGTTGCTGTTTTATGTATTATTCCCCCAAATGTACTTTTTTAAATTATCATAGTATCAGTCAGAGGGCAAATATCCTAATATCTTGACCGTATAAATAATATCTACCTGTTTAAATGTCTTAAAATCAGTCGGCTGGTCATACTTAATTCTGAAAAAAAGCTTATCTATTCAATGAACCTGTAATGGATGATGTTCAAACGGTAGCCTAAGTAAACACATACGACTCTGAAACATGAATCCTCTTCAAATATGACGAATCTTGGAATCCCTGATTCTTCTTAGTAGAGTTCAAAGTTTCTCAGCACTGTTCGCTACATCTGTGTGGAAAGACAACGGAAGAGGGGTTGGTTGGGCTTCAAAAACAAGCTATAGTTGTACGATGCTGTCGACCAACCTATTCTGTAGCGCATCAGACTAAGGATCTGGTTCCTGATAATTTTTAATCTTCCACCAAAAACGTGCAGCGGTTATCGCACTATAGCAGATTCATATGTAAATAATATACGTTTGAATTTCTCTCCAATCCATTTAACAAACGGCGTCATTCCTTTTCTGCGTACCGTTCATCCGCAAATGGTATCACAAAAATTGTCAAAACAAATTTGCCACCATCGCCCAAAAACGCACTTATTTAGCACCAATAAATATGGGGCGATGGCAAAAACGTCGATCGGTCGCCACCAACGCTATCCACCAATCGCGCTCGTCGGAAACCATTGCCATTTACGCACACGGTTTGCACAACAAACTGAATGCTACCGCTGCCGATCGAGCTGAGGCGGCGATCACTGTTTCCCTCCAGCGACAAGGCGATAAAGATGATAATATGTCGTGTAAGTAAATATTCCTATCGCCTGCTTGTGTGCTAAGACCACCCGAAAGAAGTGCCAAAGAAAAACACTCGTTTCATTTAGCAATACCTGTTAAATGCTGCACAAAGCGCGCGCTCGCATTTAAGCGCACCTGACCCGATCCCGGGGGTCTAGGTAAATACGAAACGAGCGGGATGTTGTCAACATCCCTGGTGTGGTTTGGTTGCGAATTGGAGCTTTGTTTGTTAGGTGCGCAAACATGTGTTGCGAGGTGCCGACAGTTGTGTGAACGTTGTTAAGTTAAGGGTTTTTTTTGTTGGTATTTTTGAGACACATTTCGTTACCGAAGATGAATCACGATCTGTTTATCATATCGTGCTTATGCGCTCCAAAAAAAACGTCTCCTGAACTAACACACTGATATAGACGATCAAATTGAAATCATTGGGATACGATGGAACTTTCTTATAATTCATTGGAGGCCCTTGACAACATCGGTCCACCACCTCACCTCGTACCCTTGTAACCACCTGCTTGTAATAGCCGGCAATTAAATTTGGCAATCAACGCACACAGAAGCTAATCGCGATATCGCACTTTCTACCTATTTGTCCAACATAAGGTGAAAAAAACACACACAGACGCGCGCGCGCAGGGAAACTAAACGTGACAGCGATAAAAAAGGAAAAAAAAAGAAATTGCAATCAAACGTCATATGTTGATAAGAACGTCGGACGTTACGCACAGCAGCGCGTAGGTATGTGTCGCGGCTGTCGCAATAACAGCGGCTTCACGAACAGACGATGGCAGTCCGTGAGTCAACCGATAACATCCCGCCATGCAGGTGCGGGCACGATTGTTGTGCCGAAAATAGCAGCTAGGGTTCTGATAACACGGGCTTCCTAAATTTGCACCGCTCCACGGGCGAATTATTTCACAACATCCCGAATGCAGCGGCATTCCCGGAAGCCAGCGTCGCCTGCTGCAATCCAATTCAATTACACCACGACGTTCCGGGGCGGCTTGTTCTTGCCAACGAACAACTCGTTTTTTTCCCACGGAACCGGGCTCAATATCGCATGGATTATTAAACGAGGCCGAACATCGTCAGCCCCGCGCGCAAAAGCCTACCAGGCTGTTCTGCAGCGACAGCAGGGGTCTCTTCGTTCGTTGTCATAAAAGGAGCAGAACAAATAAACGAAGCGAATATGATTTGGTCCATGGAAAGCCCTACCCGTAACCCCTTTGCGGACACACGAAAAGCGAGGTGCAATTTTCTCGTGCACTCACTCGAATCGAACGAAAAACAAACTTCCCATACACATGGACCGGGGTGGGGTTCTTCTCTTCAACGTTCCGATAGTCACCCTCGAACCGTCAACCCTCATAAATTATTGCTCGCCTTTGTGGAGTACACCGGGGGACGTAAAAAAACCAACAACAACTCCCGTTTTTATGTCTGCAATAGACAACCCTTACAATGTGTCTCACTTAAGGTATTTTTACAGACAGATTTTGAATAAAATTTAAATTAAAGTCAACTAACTAATGGGAACTTGTTAATATGTTTCATTAATTTCTAATATTAATTTTTTAAAAAGCTCCAATGTGACGACCTGAGAGTTTAAAAGTTCATACCAAGCATATAAAAAGTATAAGCTTATCGGTGTAGTTAACACAAAAGATTCTAACCAATTGAACTACGCTTAGAACCAAGAAACCTCCGACAACAAGTCTAATGATAAAAGAGTCCTACAAAACAGCAAAGAGTTTTCAACTTAATAGATGAGTAATACGTGTTATCACACAACATATTAGGTACGGCTGTTTATCCAGTGAGTTAAAAAATCTTTTACAATTTGGTCCGTTTTTCAAATGAACAGGTGTAAACATAGACTTGTAATAATAAAAAATGTTAACATAACGTAGCTAAAGGCGACAATTATCCAAGTATGGTTATTAAATAAAAAGGTGATATAATTTCCACTTTTACTCCGAACCCTAAATGTGTCTTAAGCATTGGAAGCCTATTGGAAACAACGCCAAGATAGCCTGTGATGGTTTATGCAAACTTGCAGGGACTTTCCCAGGTAGCAAACGGTATCGGTGTCGGCTTTCTGACCGTTTTCAAACAAAGCAAAGCACCCCTGCCAGGTAGTACCGCTGGGTGATTGCTTGCTTGTTTTACCGTTCTCTCCCACAATAAAATCTCTTTCGCGCCCGGGAGTAGAATTGCACCCAGGCTGAAAAGTGAATATTCCGTATATTTAAGTCGCAACGCCCGGCATTGTCCGGGTAGTGACTGTGTGCGCTAGTGACGTACCTGGCTCGAGTCGGGACTGGTCGCATCCTTGCAAACGCCTAGCTTAGCACCGGCTCCGTACAGTGTTGTGGCCGCCTTCGCCGTCCCGTACGCCGGTGTGAACGTGTTCGGATGATGCACCCCGAACACGAACGGTCCATCGTTGTCGACTGCCGGATTGGTGGCGGACGGTGGTGAGTCGGTGCGACGGGGTGGCGGTGGTGGCGTTTTATGATGAATCGCGACGGCGGTACGCTGCGGTGGGACAGGTGGTGGCGTCGGGGACGCAGCGTCCAGCAATCGGCGCCGTAGCTGCTGATTGGCCGCTTTCAGCCCAGCCGGTCCCGCCGCCGCATTGAGCTGGTTGTGATGGTAAACCAGCTCGTCATAATCGTCTTCGTCGTCGTCGTCGCTGTTGTTGCTGTTCACCGTGTACTTGTGCAGGGTTCGCTGATGGTGGCTTGCAATGTCCGAGAACTGAAAATCGGGATGTGGTGCGCCACCGGATCCAATGTCCGCCGTAGGTGACGGTGGACTACCGTACGGGTAGCCGCTGTGCGAGTGGTTTGAGTTCCACGCCGAATACTGCCGGCTGATCAGGTTGAAGTCGTTGTAGCCGCGAGTTGTCGGGATCTTCGGCAGTGGATCGTGGTGAGATGGAGCCTGCGCACCACCGTACTGATGATGGTAGTGTTGCTTCATGGCGCTGCCCAGTATCTGCGGCTGGGCACGGCTCAGCAACGGCCGGGTCGACCGGTTGAACGGATGATCGCGCGATTGCATCTTCTTGCCCGTGCCACTGCTGCCCAATATCTGTGGCAGTATCTGCGGTGGCATTTGCAGCCAACAATCACTTGTCTCCCTTCGGTTACAATTGCAAAACTTAAATAGACAGATTCAAATCACCTCACGGAAGAAGCGAAAACACCATTCTTCCCCTTCCTGTCGGACGTTACTTCCCCGGCCCCCGGACGTTCCGGTTACTGAATTTTTCCGCACTTTCCGACACACACAGACAGCAGACAAACACGCAGCAAACAGACACGTTTCCACCGAGCAACACGTTATTTTTTCTCGCTCCTTTTTTTTGGTGCTACACGCAACAAGGGAAAGGTTTAATTTTCATCACACGCATACGCACACTGACACAGAACGGCTTGCTTTGATTCACTCCGGTGCACCGCTCCCAGCTGATGCTTCCGCTTTTGCACCACCTTCAAATGATTCAACTGCTGCCGCACGTTATCGCAATTTTTTATGTATGCTTCTTCTTTTCGCCAGCGATAATTGATTGCTGGCTGATTTCGCTCACTCACAAAAAAGCATCAATATCGCGAGCGCGCACACACACACACACACACACGTTCGAACCGAATTGAAACCGGAACTGCATTCGCTGCTTTCGCGAAGTTTCGTCGACTGGTTTGTATATTTTTTTCCCCTGTTTCACCGCTCAGGTAAACGTTTCGCCTGGTTAAGCTTCGCCGGACGCACCTGAAACGGAGAATGGAAGATAATGAAAATGTGAATTACCAAACACACACGGGAGCGACTAGCGTTCGATTTAAGTAAACAACGCTCCGAGTGACAGTCATTTGACAGCGGACAATTCGGATGCACCTGTCACGCCCAGCCTACTACCACTACGACGGATGATGTAGTGTGCGGTGTAAACAGTGTTTTCTTGTCGAGTGAAGCCATTTGGAAGCAATGAAGCCTTGTTCGGCACAGCCGACGACTTGCACTGGAAGCAGAAACTGTTGTTGCTACTAAAGCCGATAACAGGTAAAACCGGGCGGGGTAACACAAGCGTACAACCTTATCAGGCAACCCGTTCCACTGACTCTCCAACCCGTGTGTGTGCGTGTGTGCAATAATGAAGCCCGGCCGTATCTTCCCGAAAACAGCAAACAAAACAAATAACAAAAAAAGCGTCACCAATATCAGTTCCCCTCCCACTTCCAGTGTGTTTTGGTGAGGTTGCCGATGCATTTTATGAGTGCGCGCACACACGATCAAACGCCGGGCGCCCGGTGACGACCCCTTTTAGCGAGTAAAATACCACCCTGCTGCCTTTTTCCCATTCCCAGCTCACATCCGCAGCCACACTTTCCCACCGTGTGCAGTGGGTCGTACGAAAAGATAAAACACGGAGAGGTTTTTTGCTTTCCCACCGAAAAGCGAACGTCAGAAAACTGGGAACGGGTGGAGGGGTCGCGTTTCCCTTCCGCTGCGCGCACAGCTGACGAATTGCGGCGGTGCATCTTCCCGAAAAGACGACGATTGCAGGGGTCGTACATGACGTGAAAGAAAATTATTATTCCACCGGACGGTGTGAAACTGTTTCCGTCTCGCTCGGGTGGGAGCAACCATTGGAGGGTGGACTGTCACAACTTCCGGCTTTGTTTGGTGGACATTGATGAATGAATCGGAATTAATTTCACTACCTAACTAATCAATCAGGCGATTGGCAGCGGTGTCCGAACGTTTGAAAGTTTTTGTTATTTTCGCACTCCTATAATCTTCGAAAGCAGATGCGCAGTTAGCCTTTTTCTTAGAAAATTCTTCCACATTCGCCATTACCTGATGTGCGCATCCAGGAGGAGAATGCTTCGAGAAACAAAAAAAAAACAACTCACATCTCATCACCCCGGGCTCGGATGCATCGTGTGCGAGAGAAAAATACTCGAAAACTGCATTGAAAAGCTTGAAAGCATAAGGAAGGAAAAAGGTGAAATCAAAGCGTAAAAGCGCAAAGTAGAATGGACGCGGAGGAAAAACGAAAATCTGGCCCAAATAGCAGTACAGCCACCGGACGGGCGGCAAGACATAGGAGAACGGTCTCGAACAAAAAAAGGTAAAAGTAGGCATGAAGCGAAGTCGGAGAAGGTATAACATGAAGTAGAGGAAACATAAAACGAACAGCAGTAGAGAAGGAACTTGTTAGTCTTCGCCTCGGTTCGATCCGCGGAGCCAAACGAGAACATGTTAGAAAATGAGCATCGAAGCGAACGATAAGGAGAACGGGAGAAGATAAAACACAAACAACCGGCCCCGGGCAACCCGGAATAGAAGGTGGAATAGAAACAAAAGAATGGCAATGGGCATGCCTGGAGGGAGATAAAACAAACGTTAAATCGAACGAAACGAGGAGTAAAGTAAGAGAAACGAAGTTAAAACATAAACAGCAGCATCATCATCATCATCATCAGGAGCAGCGGCCAAAGCGAGCAGCAGCAAGATGAGCTAAGAAAGGAGGAAAATGAAGGTAACAACAAGATCACACACGTTCCGACACGCAGCAGCAGCCGCAGCAGATCCGTACGAAATGAAACGAAACGAACGAAAAAAGCTCGATTAAATGGAACAAACGCACACACTGACGGGTTGAAGCTTTCCTTCTCCAAGTGGCGACCGTCCTCCGAGTTTCGCGTTGAATGGGGAGTGTGTTACGCAGCGCCCAATGCGCGCCCCAAACCGAAAGCACACAAACCACAACACCGCACTGCACACAGAGCGGGGTGGTGAGCGTTGAGTAAGCCCAACTTTCAAGCCCAACTGCAACGGAGGCTATAGAAATACCACAGATCGCGTACTCGCGGCCAATTTTGCACTGGCAACTGCACACACCTTTGTGATTCATTCGGACACTTACACTGAAAATTCTAGCTATATCGATTTTTTTTCACAACGCACGCCACAGCACGAAATAGCATGGTTCACGATTCGTTGTAGATCGGAGTTAATTTCGGTCGTAAATAAAAACCACACACCGCGGGAAAACGGGCACGCACGAAACCCCAAGGCCTACTTGCGCCGTCGTCGAGCTATGAGAAGAAACTGAAGCCCGAGCTGTGCGGAGCAGGAAAAAAACCGGCGCAGCTAGCTCTGCCTGCGTTTCGAGAGAGGGTGACCTGTTGAGCCGTGTGGTTGCTTCGCACGAACACACGCACACACCGGCAATGCAGCAAGCTGTGCGCGATCATCCCCCGTTGCGCACCCTTCGTTTCATCGTCGCCACCCGGCAGTGTGGTCTTCATGGTTGAAAACACACCTCGATCAAGCGGCCGTACGGTCATTGCCTACTTTTTTTTGTTGCTGTGTGCAAAGGTATTCTCGTGCGGTGTAGTGAAGCTTATTAGGTTGGACCAGTGCTCGTTAAAGCAACGTCTTTTGCACTCTGGTGTTGGGGTTTTACAAATTTCAAATAAACTAAAATGCTGCAGTTTACTCGTGATTACTTGTACACTAGTTTTGTTTAACTATTTTGGTTTTTTAAATGATGTGCGAACTGTATGTTGATATTTTTTCTTAGAAAATAATCGATTTTTTACATCATATTAAACTGTTATTATACTTACTAATACTAATTGTTCGAATATTAATTTTACCTTTTAACATTGAAAAAGATAAAATTAATGCAAAACTCAGTGTACCTAGTGAAATTCCAAAGCTCTTTATGAACATTGTTCACATTATTTTACATAATTTCATGTACTCATGTGTTCATCTGGAGCGGTCAAAGTGTACAACTCGCTTGGTTTTATTTTGTGTTTTTTTTTTTATAAAAGCTAAAAACACATGAAATCATCTTTATTTGTTCGACATTAATTTTTCCCGACCACTGCACTTAACTCTCGCTCTCTTCGCTCTCATGCTGCAGGAGATGAAGTATATTTGCTATGTATGTGTGTGCACTGAGAAACGTGAAGGGAAGGGTTTCTTCTGTCCATTTCGCACAGCGTTTTATCATTTTTTATCAACCTTTATCGAGCTTACCCTGTCAAAGCAAAAAAAAGAAAAAAATGTGTTAATAAAATACAGAGTCTTGCCACTCTTGGATTAACATCACAAACACTTCGAATTGTTTATAATTCACGCGTAAATCCTAGACGATTTAGATATTGTTTTAAGCATGAACACAGCTTGGGTTTTATGTTCACTGTGATGAGTTTATGATATCAAATTCACCAAACAATCACCAAGTCTAAATCAATATTATCAAACATCTTTGTTGTTTTTTTAATTACATATATTTTGTATGGTAAAAATAAATAGATTTTAATTTGTAAACATGTTAAATCATAAAGAAATCTTCACTAGTAAGATAAAGCTACCCAATTCAATGCGCCAAACATAAAGCGTTTAAAAAAATCAATATTTAAACATTTATCAAGTAAACCTAAGAACTTTCCTCAAAGCAAAAGCCACAAACCTGATTATTCTCGAACGTAGCAACCCTGTATGAGATGGAACAAGACACATAGCCAACAGTAAGCTAACCGTGCGAACTGATTCATGCCGTCCACCATCCCTCTCTGGTATACACCACCAATATGTGCCGAACACCCTTCGGTTCAAGGTTCCCTTCCATCAAGACGGCAAACCACAGCAGCACCTAATCGCACAGGTAGAGATGTTTAGGAAGCTGCCGATTTGCCGCACGCTTTGGGACGAGCCGAGCAAACGAAGGAACAAGGAAACTGGAAAGATGGCGACACGACGACTTTCGGAGATCGACACAACGATGATCTTCTCCCCGGACGCTGCCCGCGCGCACGTTCTCCGAAGGTTATGTTCCGTCGAACACTTTGGACGGTTATTTAATCTTGTTCGCTCTAAATTGTTTACAACCTTCGGACGGGATCGGTGAACCCACGAGCCACCGGCAGCAAATAAAACCCCTTCGAACGCGGGGCATACCTGCGGGCACGCTTTATCGCCAGGCCAGCGGCTGAACCGATTTCGGTAAGACAGCTTTTAAATCGCCTGCCGTTCTATTTGGAAGCAGCGCCCGAAAATCGTACACCGAAAAGTGAACGCTTCCGGCAGCCGAAGTCCCAAGTTCCGAACTGTTTTTGCTTAGTTTCCCTCCCATCCCACTGCGAAAGGTGCTAAGTAACATGGTGTACATGCCGGCCACTGCGAAGTAAACAACAACATTTATACGTTCTCTCGGGGCTGAAAGGTGTTTACCAGCAACAGGTTGTTTTAAATTATTGCACATCGTGATTGAGAACAGAGTTTGCAAAACATAAAGGCTTGTAGTATTTCAAATGATCAAAACCGTGTTTAGAACTACATGATAGAAAATATGTAATACACATGTCAAAATAATCGCATTATTGCTGATTGCACCTGCAATTTTCTTGTTTTTTCATCACACAAAGTGCCTAGTTTACTGCATGATAGAAAATATGTAATACTCATGTCAAAATAATCGCATTATTGCTCATTGCATCACATAAAGTGCTTATTTTAATAGAACGGAAAATTTCTAATTGAATTAGATTTAATTAAGTGTATCGCTGCGTATACAAATTGTGTTATTCACCTGCTAATTAAATTATTTATTATTTCTTTTGAAATGAGTTAATCTAACGTCCTTAAACATTTCTTCATGAGAATGACATGACTTATTTGTCTACAAGTCAAAGCATTAGAAGTTTGAACAAGTTCGCAGCGTTTTGTAACCATAATTGACTATTATTTCTGAACAGTTTATTAGAGCGTCGCTATACTTTACCCTCCTTTTAACTACGAAATATAGTTTGTTGAGTTAATCCAAGTGTTTACCCAAGCTCCTTTAGAAGATGTTCAGGAACTTTAGCGAGTAACGAGTCATTAGTTGTTCATCGTCAAACTTTAAATGCCAATCCAAAACACAAACATCTCTCTTTCAATAATGAATCAAAACACCCCGCTAAATACAAATTAGTTGGTAAAAAGGTCAACATTGTCGAAACGCTTCAAATGAACAACAAATAAATGACGGTCTGGATTTGGCGATTGGTTGAGATTATCAAGATGTACAAACATGTTTTTAAAATCAATTTCATCACTTAATTGGTCGTTTACAATTTTCTTCGCTTCACCATTCTTTTTAATTTTTTACATTTTTAATAATGCTTAATTGGTTCTGCTGATCTTGGATAACTTTAAACCATATTCTACGTAGACAGTTATGTGGACTCCATATATGTGGACTTTATGGAAATAAAACGGTCTCGAAGCTACAGATCGTATCAGCCGATCGTTACCGTAAACGGTCGATTCCAATCGAAGAAAGTCGATCTCCAGAATCATTCGTTCCGCTGATGGCCGATGGATCGGAAAGGATACCGTCTTCTAGATGCACCAAACAAAAGAAACATCAACTCCCGACACAATCATCGATTATTACCACGCAGCAGCCACCAGCACAAGCACCAGCAGCAGCCCCAGCACACAATTACCGCATCGGACCACACCGGTTTTCGGGAGGCGAAAGGTGGACCACCATCGGCCCGGTCATCCACAGCAGTATCGACCAGTATCCCGCGATCACGCGCACTTTCCAACCAAGCGAGCGTTGAACTTTCTTTCTCGGTTGCGGAACTTCTTCGGACCGGTGGGTTCGCACGAGAACCGTGCGTTGTCCCGAGCCCGCGGCAGCATTCTAATGCTTTGTTCTTCTCGCAACGCCCGGCCGTGGAAACGACTGCAACCGGCGCGATAATTGGTGAGTCATTGGTGCTACGGGGTCGACGAGAGGGGAAGGAAGGGTTGGCCGAGATAGCGATCGACCACTGAAACAAGGGCTGCGAATGGGAAATGGATAAAATGGAACCCCCGAAGCATGGGGGCATCACTCGTGATGATCGGTTTTTTTATTGTTCGAGTGTGTGTGTGTGTGTGTGTGTGTGTGTGTTGTATTTTCCTCTGTTTTTGTTTCGAAAATTAGTATTCCGATCGAACTGAATCCGATCGAGCGCTTCTACTTCAAATGCGCAGGACGCTTCGGTGCCAGAAATTCTGTATTGGTCATCGGTTTTGTTTTTTTTTCCCTTCCCTCCATTCAAAGCCAACTCTCGCTTGGGTTTGGCTTTACTTTTCCACCAAACGACGCCAAACCGAGATCGTGTGCCCGTTCGTGTGAATCTGCTATTAAATGCGAGATTAGCTCCGAATGGAGAACCGGGACCTGGTGGTGCTGCTGTGTCCTTGCACAACTTCTCTCAACTCCGAAACGGCAACGCTGATCGGGCCTAATCGGTGGATCGTAAAAAGAATCAAAACGTACCGAGCGTGCACCGCAGCAAATCGAAAATAAAATTTGAAAAGAAAACATCGAGCACAAAAGAGCGTGCTGACGAACCGATGCGGTCGCTGCATCACACATTGGGTGAAACGATGGACAAGAAAGTCAACCATCGTGGTAAGCAAATCAGAGACATCAGAGACTTAAACTAAGGGGAACCCTCGATTCAACAACTTCTATCTGTATTTTTTCTAGATCAACACCTACTTAGATGGTTATTTTGGTTAGAAAATAAAATCTCTTAAGCAAGGAAACCACTGTATAGGATTGTAAGAGAGATTAAGATGTAATTAGTTATGTAACAAAATCTACAAGGCTAACAAAATCTGTAATGGCATAGAGGAAAATAAAAAGAAGAAGAAGAATATAAAAAATATATAAGAAAAAACAATCAAAAATCAAATTTTGCACCAATTTTTCTTAGTGTTGCTATGGTATTAAAAAATTTTGTTTTATATGCTTAAACTCTTCTGCTTTTAAAAGAGCATGCTTTTGGTGATTTTGATTTTCTCGATTTTGCGTTATAAAGCATGGATTGTGACTTTAAAAATATCATCCCAAAATTCAATACCATTCTGTTCCTCGCTTCTCCACAGTGGCATCGGTCCGGTACGCCACGGATTGACCACGAAATGCATTGCTTCATCGCCATCGCCGGTGGTGCCGCCGGTGCCCGTGGTTGATTTTCTCATTTATTATTGCTTGCTTTTACGGATTCGAGTCGTTTTTTTTTCTCTCTCTCACCCCTTTCTTTCTTCATTATGATTCATCAAGTGGTCGTTGTATAACGGCACCCGGCACGGTCGCTCCAGTCCGGTGGCGTGCGAGGTGTAATTTACAAAATTATATTTCACCGCTCCATCGGTGGCCGACTGTTGTGGTTGGCCAGAGATCTCAAGAAGGCAAAACCCGTCAAAGCGAGCCCGCGATCTACACAGCCGCGCGCCGAAACCGAACGACCGATGCCCAAATATTTGGACATCTAAGACCATCGCCGACCCAACTCGGGAGGGAGGGCCTGCCTGCGCAAGGTTTTCACTCTTTACGGCGGTTTCGCTGTGAGCAGTGTGACCTTTCCACCTGCGCTCTCGGTGCAGCCATGAGAATCCATGAGCGCTGGGTTCTTCGGGTAGCAGAAGAAGTCGCAGATTGTGGGGCACATTAGCAGTCGCAGAGGAGGCGGATTGTCAATCATCATGTGCGTAGGGCAGAAATTATAAAGCACCCGCCGCCGACCGATGAAGCACATGTGCGTCAGCGTATTTGGGTCAGCTGAAGCTCGCGTCGGCACCTGAGCCAACCGTACGTGGAGCGTCAAGTGTTCCGGACCTTCTTCAGCGAAATGCACTCGATTCATCGCTCCGGGGACGGTATAATTTAAACGATCGCTCGCGTCTGCTCAAACTATTTCACCACCGCGAATAAATCGCCCCTAAAGTGGCTGTTTCGATTCCATAAATCTTGCGCTCTATTTCCTGGCGCTGCCGTGCCGGGCAACCGGGATTTTGGGAATCTCTAATTGTTCCGCGGTTCTGCACGAAACCGTCCGCGGGGGTTTTAGGTGTGGCTCGTTTGGTTGTGTTTGGTTCCGCGCGCGGAAAGCCGTTGCTAACGTTGTTGGAATTTCTTCGATTTCTCTGCTCGCAAACAACAATGCATTGAGCCGCCAGCGCGGGGAAAAGATAATACGCTAGCTGCGAGAACTTTGTTCACAATTTATTGTGAGGTTTCCACATTGCCGTACCCGACACAGACTCCGATGCTTGGGGGATTTTGGTGACTTTAGAGTTTTCCAACCAAAACGCGCAAACTCCACCGCCACAGCTGCTTAGGCGCTGAACGAGCGCAAGTTCGGCTCTAAATTGTACCACCTATAGAGGGAGGGAGAAGTTATCCAAAATCTCCAAGGTACTGGTCGGAATAGGGAACAACCATTAGATTGCTTCTGGGTGCAGCCATGTTATACTATCGTTCGCAATCGGTTGCTGCTCTTGTTTTCGTAAAAATGCGCTAAATGGTTCGACGAACGGTGTTGGATGGCTTCGTGTCGTTGATTTGTATCGTTTCATTCCGGGAAGTCAGGGAACGTCAACATCAATTTGATGTAGAGCAATACTATTTTTTATTACATTAGGTTAGTTTAAGCTTGAAGGAGCTTCAAGCTAGTTTTAACCGTAATTTCAATAATCGTTAATTTCAATAACTATTACGTAGGCTTAACCTTTGAGTGTATTTAAAAAAATCATATAAATTAAACTTTAAACACATTAAACTTTGAAGGAAAATTTCCTTGATTAGCATTTGATTTTATTTTAAAAACAAACTACATTTTTAAACGTTGCCTATCTCTGCATTCCCGTTTTCGGATTGGAAATCTTGCCATTTGTCACCAGGTATTCCCTCAACTGCAAAACGTGTTGTCCCGATGCTCTGTCCCCCTTGCCCGGTAACTTCTCGTTCTGGCCGGATCTTATTCATTCACGAGTTGCGTTTTCTTTCCCGAGAACAACGGCAGGTGTTCAACTTGTTGAAAGCCAGCAACCAAGATGCAACTCACCACCGTCCGTCTGCACCATCCAGCATCCAGTGTCCCACCGCGCACATGATGCTTGCTTCATTATCCTCCCGAAGGAACGTAGCAAAACGGAACGGGTCGGATCGTCCAACTTGGATCCGGAGACCTGGCCTTTGTTTGTTGTCCGATGCATCTTCGCCCCATCTTCTGCTCACCTCCAGGAGTTCTGATCCTTTGCGAACGTGTTCGGGTTTCTCAACGCACTGCTTACCCATACAACCACAAACAAAGAAAGAAAAAAAGCATCGGCACAGGCGACCTGATTATGTTCGCTCGATTTGGCGAAACAAAGGCCTGCTGCGCATCAATCAGCTGCCGTTCGATGGAAGCAAACTCTCGAGCAACGCACGCTTGGTGAAGAGAACGACAACAACAAAACGTCGTCAAGGAAGACAATTCGTGCCAACAAAATGGAGAAATTTAAACAAAAGGACACCGCTAATGCACCGCGGTATGTTTATTGGCATGATTGTGTGTGCGTGTACGTGTTTTTGTTTTTCTTTTTAATTTCGATGTTGCGAATTTTGTTGCCGTTCGATATAAAGTTTGCACGGCAAAACTTCGATCCCGGGGGGCGACGGTATGGGACAGAAATTTTTTCGCAGCAACCCGGCAACACCCAAAACGGAAGTACCAAACGAGGGACCGCGATCAAAGGGACTGTATCATCTGAAAAGTTTGGAAAGCAAAAGGGGAAACAATAGCGTCCCGCATGAGAATGGTTCGCGCAACTTCGACAACCAAGTTCGTTTCGTTCGACGGATCTTTTATTGATCATGAACCTAGCGACCTAGTCGCGTTGCGTTAAGGCCCACGCCAAGGCTTGCCTTGACCTTTTCCTTGGTATCTGGTAGAGGTTCAGCACCTGTCGGAAGGATGTCATCACGGGTGGGTGGGTCGTGGAATGGAGAAAGGGTTACGAGATCGAAGTAGGGGAAAACACACAAAAAGGGCATCAGTACTTGGGAACTATGACTATGATGGTTAGGGTGAACAAACGGTGAGATGATCACGCCACTGCCGGAGATCAAGGAAATATACTTGCTGGCGACAGTACCAAGGAGGAGTTGCAGCTTTTCAGGATGCCCCGCAACAGTATCACGTCGTCCGGTGTCAGTGCCCATCCGCTTAGCTGGCCAACGCTCTGCAACTCCGGACAGCGGTCCATCAGAATCTGGCGGGAGAGAGAGAGAGAGCGATAAAAAACAGGCGTGAAAGTGAGATCCTTCGAACGACGATGATAACTCCCTTCCTGCCTCAGGCAAACTACCTCCACCGACGCGATCGAAAGGTACGGTGCGGATGTGAACCAAACGTCCTCCAGCTGGTAGAAGTCGTGCTCGATCACCATCGAGCTGATGTCCTCGTCGGAAAAGGTGACCGAATCGACTGCCAGCCGGCGTAGCGAGGTCGTGTGGCAGATGAACCGGCGCAGACTCGGTTTCTGGATCGGGCTACTCAGGATCTCCAGCCCCTGCAGGTTGACGAAACTCGCATCGCCAGCGTACGTCAGCGAGTCCATCATGTAGAAATCGAGATCGATCAGGTTCGGACAGCAGCGCACCAACCGATCGATCTCGAGCGGTCCGTAACCCTTGATGGCGGTCAGATGGTACAACGATTTACCGGCGTGCTGCACCAGATCGGCCAGCTCGTAGCTGCTGAACTTGTACAGCTTCATCCGGCGGAGCTTCACCGACCGGAGCTTCTCCAGTATGCCCGCTTCCGGCGAATCCAGGTAGATATCCTCGAGCCGTGGGCAGGCACGCACGATCGCATCCAGCGTGGCCGCATCCGTTTCCGTGTCGTGCACGTACACCAACCGGCACCGGAAGCCGGCGTCCTTCTTCCCCAGGATGTGCTCCAAGCTGCGACCCACGAACGAGTACGACTGCAGCGTGGCCAGATTCGGGAGGCTCATCAGCAGCAGTGCCACATCCGTGTGGCAGATGTTTTCCTCCCCGAGCGAGCCAATATCGACGTACGTCAAGGTGTTCCGGCACTCGCCATAGCACAGGTACTCGATGCCAATCTCCGTAATGTCCGTCTCGCCGCTAATGTCCAGCTGGCGCATCGCGCGACTGTAGTCGGCGATGTGCTTCAGCAGGTTGTCGTTCGCGATGTGCGGCATCGTTAGCTTGGTCAGGTGCGGCAAACGCTTCACGATCTCGAACATGAAGCACATGCTCTCCTCCTTCACCCACACGCCCTTCATGTTGAGCTGCCGCAAACCACGGCCCTGGGCCGCAATCACCTGCAGGATGCGTTCGTAGTACGACACCGGGAAGATCTCCGTCACCAGACACTGGACACCCTCGTTCAGCAGCATCTGCAGGCAGCAGAAGCGCATCGACGCTTCCAGCGAATCGGAGCAGAGGATCACCCGGAGCAGGTCCTCGTAGATGTTGCTGGTCGCGCCCAGATTGTCCAGGTACGAATTGATTTCCACCATCAGCAGCGTGTAGTCGGGCGGAAGTCCAAACGCATGGCTTGTCTGCACCATCGCACCGATCGCACCGACGATCGTACCGGCCAGCTCAGCCAGCGTCAGCTCACTGAGCGTGCGTACGGGCAATTTTTTCGACATGCTGCTACTAGTTCGCTGCCTATCACTATTACCTTTTCACTCGATCCGTCTCACTTCGATGTTGGTTAGATTAGAAAATTCATCATCTCTACTGTCACGACTTATTTGCACAGTATTGCTTGCGAATTTGAGATTCCCTTATTTACGTCGTATCGTTCGCTTCAACGCTTGAGTTTCACAACCAAAATAAATGTCCCACCGCCTAGGCATGCGCGAAGCGCCCTTGACACCTTCTTTTCAGGCAACAGGCACAATATTGCTGCTGCTTATATAAGGCCCGGTGAGATTGGATGTGCCAATTTTATCGAATCAAACCTATAAGAAATAATATTCACATTAATATATGATAAAATAAACGCAACACAGTTTGGTACGAACCTTTGGGCGATTGATAAAAGGAGAGGTAATGCTTGCACAGCTCACTAGATCGTTTACGAGTAGACTTCGAACAGGTTCTGTCAAAATCTCGATGCTAAACTGTCGTCGCGAAAACTTGCGTGCGGCGCTCTTAGGCGCTTATTTTTATCCTCTACGCGCAGCGATTTGTGTACAAACAAACCGCTCGTGCCCTATGGCGCCTGCGTATTAGCGTACACTACAAACCACACGAGTGTTTCACCTGAATGACAGTATATGTCAAAGATGGTTGGTGGAACATTATCGATACAATTTGATAAATGATTAGCTGTCGATAAAATGTCAAGCTGAGATGGGAAGCTGTGGAGAATTTACGTAGAAAAATTGATGGTAATATCTCTCTTTAATTTTAATTTTTCTCCCAAACTATATGAGAACATTGCATTGATTAATTAGTAAAACGAGGATTAGCAATGTATTGTCAGTTCTCAACTGCACAGATCACAATTTTGTCACAGGGCATCGATGTCCTCCCTCTTTAATCGACTTCATTCTAGGCCTACTCGGTTGAGAGTTCTAATTTTCTACCAACAATAACGACATATTTAAAAACATGTCAAACAAATATGCAATTTTACTTTGCGAATTTAGTGTTTTAGTGAGTTTTTCATTCCAAATGAAATGAGTTCCAAATGAAATTTATATTTTCTAAAATTTCTTGAAATATGTTAAAACTTCTTAAAATTTGATGAAAAATTAGTGGGGAATTTTTACCCTTAAAAAAGTTACGTTCCTGCGAGATTTGATTTGTACCGAATCATGGAATTGTGATAATATAAAACACGTATTTAAATGTAATATAAAATCCGAAAAGCTTTTTAAAAATCATTAAATTGCACAATGACCAATTGTCTGTGTGTCTTAGATTTCAGAAACAGCATGTTTGGAAAATCTTTAAAGTTTGGTAGGCTTTCTATACAAATTGAAAAATGTATATTTCATCGGCAAATGAAAATTTGAATAATTCAACAAATATTCAGTACTAGCTACCATCGCACTGTTTTTTTTTATGTATCTAGGGTAACAATATTCCCAGAGACGATGACGATTCCCTGTCGATGATAACCCTTCAGCGTGGAATAACGTCATGGAATAACCAGCTAGCAAAATTGGGAGAAAAAAATATATTCCTCACTTCACCATCTCAAAACCGTGTCTTTCTCTTGCAGAAAAATACCGTAGCTTACCACCCCACCCACAGTCGCCCCAAAACCGAGTCCACCGAAAGCCAACCCATTTCATTTACACCCCGACACCCGGGCATAACCGGTTCGAACAAAACGTGCTTCAGCTGCTACCGGATGGTCCGGAAAGCAGCTGACTGGCTGTTGTGTAGCATTTAGCGTACGGTGGCATCTCGGTTCCGCGACCTGCCAAGTCGTTGCCAATTTTGTGTGCTGCGCGTGTTGACCGCATTTTTCCTCCACCGGTCGCTTGTTTGTGCGAAGTGGCCATGTACGCGTACGCATACGAAAAATGTCCAAATTGTTGCTCTCCAGAGGTCATTGTTATTACAGCTTTAGTTCTGCCTCTGCAGCAGGCCTCCTGCGCGTACCGTGCTCATCGCGGACGGATGGACTATTCATTCAACCGGCGGCTTTTTTTGGACGTGGTCAATTAAGTCGAGAGAGCCGAGGCTTTTCCAGCACGGAGCCGGTTTGTGGCCGGTGGGCGACTAATGAATGCTTTCGAGCCATTCCAACCCAGCACAATAGCGTCCGACAATTACGCCCTAGCGCTGGAGCTCTTTAGATGGCGTTTGGATGAGAGAAAACATTTTTTGACCACTTTTTTTCTGAAGATGAGTGTGTTAGAACGAACGCCGGGCCATTGGGTAGGACCAAATATTTGAATACATTAAATCCACCACCCACTCGGCGCAGGTCACCTCTCGGCTTTTGGGCCACGTGTAGACAGGTTGAGGGCGCGAAACCACCGTACGTAAATATTTTATCGTTCCAATCTCGCAAAGTACACCATAACATGTACTGCCCCGAAGAGTAAACAGCTCAACGGGCGCCAAGTTCTGCTTAAAACATGTTCCCCCTTTCTTGGAAGCTGTCCGGAAATGCTGTCCGGGTTTACATCGTCGTCAAACCAGCGGATCGGTAAACGACTCACAGGATAACGCGGCTCCAGGCACCAACCCAGCCGACCGTCCCCGATGGGAAAGCTCTACGGTGCAATCTGACCTCCCACCGCCAGTAGCGTAATAAGCGTGTCCCGGAACACGATACCACACTCGCGGTGGCGAAGCCCGCCAAAGCGATGGCCGTATTACGCCCATCCCGCAGGTCCTCGGGATCGGGTAGTTGACGTTTATCGACTGCTCGATTGCATCCCGCATGAATGGCCGAAGCACTTTTGTTTTTTTTTTTTATTACGGTCGCCCATCAAAACCACGGCAAACGCTCCAAAACCCGACTCGCCCGACGCTTTCTTTGACGCGATTGGAAGATGTTCCGTGCTCCTTTTCCTCCGCTGGCTTTTAGTGAAATCGAATCCAGCTATCGCACCCATCGGGGTTGAACTCGGGGACACTGGGGCTTCGAATTACGGCGTCGTCAGCAGGTTGTCAACGGGACGTTTATTTACGGCCACTCTGCCACACGATCGTGCCGCGGATCCGGCGGCAAACGGGGAAAGGGCGAAAGGAAAAACTAGATGGAATACTGGAAAAGCTTGTTCGATGCACATTCGGTCCTACCATCATCACCACCACCACCACCACCACTTGTTCTGGATGCGATTGAGGACGAAATTCGATAGGGCTCGGGACCGGTTTGGTTTCTTTGCCATCGACCAGCTCCATTCCCGCGCGGTTCACCCGCTCGCGGGTCATGAACCGCGAGAAGAAGTTTATCACTTGACAGGCCGTTTTTGACTGGCTTATCCATCTCACCTCGGTTTAACGTTCGCCTGGCGGTGGAGGCGTTCCGACCGATAGATCTGTCTTGCAGGAAGACAACCGCTTGATAGACATATTAATTATGATTTCGAGGAATTGTTTGACTTCGCGGTTGGGATGGTGCGGTGGGTGGGAAGAATTAGTCCCGACCCTGGAACCGGTTCCATTGGGCTCACGCTATTGAGTGATGAACGATGACCACACGTGCAAGCATTGGGTGAAGAATACCTACAGAGTTTGATTACCACATGTTCAGCAACAACATACGGCTTTTAATTGTAAGATTTGTTTTTTTTTTTGTACATCCGAATGTTTTTGTTTATTACGATTGCGATGATAGCTTTATTATTAACCACAAGCAATTATATTTTTTTTTGACTGGTCTAAACAATCTCTTTGGATAAACATATACATCTCTTTGGAACAAAGCGTGGATAAATACCGCGTTTTAGAAGAAATCAAATGAATAAACAACGTAAACAAATCAAATAAATCAAAATAAATAAATATCACATAAATTGCAAGTTCAAAACCAATGCATAAAAGAACTTTCATTTGATTAGTTTGATCGATTTAAATGGAGAGGTAAAAAATATCAAAACCGATAATGTTTCGGGACTTCAATCAATATTGCTAAATGTGATATTTATCAACAAAGTAATCACATTTACAATTGTTGCAGGGATGCAGTTTATGTGATTAACATGGTTGCTCCTCAGACTCTCCTTCCTTTTCCTTTTTTTTGTATTTCAAACTGCATATACTTTTGAGCTAATTCGCGTAGTTGAGATTTTTAAAATAGATACAATATTAGTTCATCAGTTTCATACAGATAACTAGCAGTGAAGAAGCGGATTCTCCTCTGACATCTTGTTAATTCTGATGCCGACCGAAGAAAATACTAAAGGCAAATTTAAGAAATCTCTCCCGGTTTATGGTCCAGCGTATGTTAATCAATCCCCGGACTCTCCCCCTTTCCTTATGAAACCGCGCTAACAACTCCATCACCACCCTTGACCCTGGGTGATGTGTGGATGATGAATGGAAATTAACTTTTCATCCCGTACCATCGACCCAACCGTTGGTCCAGGGGTACGCCATTGCATCCATCCAGTACAAGACAGTCCGCGGCCGGGAGCATGATTGATGTTCGAGAAAACCGTGGCAAGGCCAGGAGGCAGCAAGTCATCCGACGCCGGTCAATGGGTTCGCGGGGTGGGCGGGATGCCATTATGTTTTTCCTTACCTTTTCAAAAGCTCCGGATGATGAAAGAGTTCCCGAAATTCTTCCGAACCAAGCGCGCCACCATGCGCACCAGGCCGCACTGTTTACCCGACCCGAACTCTTTGGAAGCTAAACTTCGAACGAATTCTGCGGTCTTTTACCGGAATGTTCCGGCTTCAAGCTCCGACACACACACACTCACATTGGATGGTCACGACCCCGGTAACGCAACTGGTGATGTAGGAGAGTGCTGGAGCTGGGATTGCTGAATACATTCCGAACCGATTTTATTGACCACATCGTGGCCATGGGTTTCATGAGAGCACCAAATAAAAGTGAGTCGATACGAATTGTTCGTACAAAGCACCTAGGTGGGGCAGGGAAGGGTGGAGCGAAGGGGTGATAGGATAGAATTGGTCGAAAACTATGCACGCAATAACATGCCCTTCGAGCAGAGGCTCAGCAAGTGCTTCAACATGCCTAATGTTCGCGGTAAATACTCGCAGACACGTTGGAATGTTCTTAAAGGGACGCCGACGGTTTCGCTCTTTTATTGGGACATGTTGAATTTTGACCACAGAGGCACAGTTTGTTAAAGTTGGTCGCTCAAATCACAACTATCTCACCGTTCTAGCGGTTCGATTACTTTTTGTTGATCATACTTTAAATCTTTCTTGTTACTGATGCACATTTGACTTGAAAGCATAGTACTGTAGAAAAATGGTTTACTCAATACTCATAGTTTGCATCAGATACGATCGATACGAATTGAAAAAAAACGTTGTTAAAACACAATTTCAATTTACACTCTACTAGTCAATGCTAAAACATTCAGCATAGAATTTTCTTTTTCCAAACTAATCAAGTGCGCTTTAATGGATGGATGAAATTGATCATAAAGCAGTTTTAAAGAATCATTCTTGCCTCATAAGTTTAATCATAACCATTATCATACAAAAGCTGGCAATAATTTAAAGGGAATGTTTACAACAACTTTGCTAACATAAGCTACGCAAGGATAGGTAATCAAAATAGGGTGTAATTTCGATAAAGTAAAGATCAACAAAATGCCTGATTAATTTGAAATTTATTAACATTTTGCCGTATGATGACGAAAACTGCCCTATGAAAAACATAAAAAAACATATAAAAAACAAAAATAATAAGAATTAGTTAAAAAATGTTGTTCCCTAAAACTGTTGTTCCCTGTTGTAAAATGTTCCCTTAAAATCGATATTATTCGTTTATTTGAATGGGTGTTCTTTTCTTTACAATATTAATACCATTTATAAACTGTTTAGGCGTTAATACAGCATTGATTAGATCGGAAGTTGTAGGTTTTAAACAATACAAATAGTTTGTCGAGGCATGTAGAATGAATTACAACGTTGAACACCTTGTGTTGCGATTGGAACAATTTAATTTTATGTTAGTTCCGAAAAACCGCTCTAGTTTTAGAAACCCTGTTGCTACTATTGCAGGACACATTGAAACGCACTACACCACCGAACACCGACCGATTACATACGTAATGAAGCACTCCGTTCTCAAAAACGTGCTTCAAAAGTCTGCATCCCGAACCAAGCCAGCCGCCCCATCAGCATCGTCCCCGTATTTTACGGGCACTACGAGCTGCATCCGTGTGTTTGCAAAGTCCATTACAAGCCCCATTTGCACCGCACTGTGGTAAGCTTCGGGCACCATCACGCACGCGGCCGGTAACTGGTAACCGATCGCACCCAAATTGGCAGCCAACCGAACCGATGCCCGCGGGCGTTGCTGCATCCATCGATCAAGAACCCTTTTGCAGGCGAGCGAGCGAGCGAGCTGTTTTCGACGTTCGTCAGCGACCCTGCTGGGCCCTGAGTGTCATTATCACGGGAACACTCCCCTCACAGTTGCCCTGTGGGGTTTGCTCGCGAAATCGAGTACGAAACGGGAAATCGGTCGTGCTGGCAATGGCTCGCAATGGTCGCAACGCGAGTGTTGTGCCCTCGAGAAGGGCTCGGTCGGGGTAATTACCACGCAGACACGCAGACGCGAAGGTATCAGGCTTTTAGCGCCAGCCATGCCAACAGTTTCCTGATTTTCGGCGGCTTTTCGAGTTCGAAAAGGTTGGTTGGTCGGTTGGATTGCCCATCCCGGACGCAATGGACGATGGTGCAAAAAAAACTAAAAAAAAAATGAAATCATCTGCGGTGGAATGCGCATATATGATTATCATCCATCCGCGTGCATCGAGTGCGCAAACTATGGCACGAGAAAAAAAAGCTGCTCTTGTGCCATCCCAGACCAGCTCGTTCTGCCACGATGTTGCAGAGGAACATTCTCGGCGGATGGTTAAAAATATTAATTATGCTTAATTTATTACACCGACGGGCTGACCGGTTCCCGATTGATGCTCTAGCAGCAGCAGCAGCAAACATGCACAAATTGACGGTTGCTTCGGTCGCAACCGGTGTCCGATTCGGCGGTGGTCATTACTGCAAGTGATGGCATGATTGAAGGGCAAGCTGCAGGTGACATCTCGATTTTGGGCGATTTTTTGTGATCATTTTGTGACAAACACGAGCTGCTTTCTCCGTCGCAAAGGGACGGAGAATTTAATTGCAGTGGCGCTGGTCGCGAGCTGTTGTTCAGACCAGCTGCCACACTGGATGATTTTTTTTTGTTGATTATCCATGTTGCCGATCAATCTAAATAGATACAATTTGCTTATAGTTAGCAAGCTTTATCTGTTAAAATGGAATAATTTTTGTTAGTTAGTTAGTGGATAAATGAAGAAATAAATGTAGGAATAGTTTGGATGTTAAATGAATTATAATGAACAATGAATTATATGACAATTAATTGTAATAAATTCACGAAACGAAATGAACGTTAAATAAACGGTTGCAAATTGAAATCCAAGCACTACAGACGTGTCTTACACACCACGAAAGAATCTGTAGAGATCAATCTTTGCAATTTCATTTCAGTTAGAAAAAATGTTTAAACATCATATCTTATCATAAATCATCATCAGCAAATGAAATACATTACGCACAGAGAAAAAATATATGTACTAAAATCGCTTTTATAGTTCATTAAAATCAACAAAAAAGCCATTTTTTTCAATTTTAAAAGTTTCGTGAGCTTTGGAAATATGTTTTGAACCGTAAAAACACGAAAAGCTGATTTTACTATTTTATTCAGGATAAACGTTTCAGTACTTTTAATTTGAAATAGGAATTCCATTAAACCATCCACCTTCGTTCAATCGTGTGCAAAATTCTTTTCCCATTTTCAGTTTGTTTTGTGCCAGCATTTTGGCTACGGACTATTGTTGTGGTTATCGTACTTCATTTTTTACAATGCCATTATTTTCGAATATCACCGTCGATCAGCATTTATTCATCAAATTTTGATACAATGGAAAGATGTTGTTTGTCATCTGCTGTAGAAAAAGCACTTTTATGCAGTTTAAAAATTGTGTTTTACTTTAGCTAATTTGGTATCAACTTTTATCAGCTTTTTTGTCTCTACGAATGTGGTAAAAGGCTTTGAGGAATCGGGATGATATTTGCTTGACTTTTCATAATTTGGAGTGATTCTCGGTATTCTATGCATCTTAGCTCAATATTCTGTATAGAATACATTTCAAATTTCAGGTTTTTTTTGTTAAATCTACGACATTTTATCTCTACAGGCTCTCAATGTGTTAATCGAAACGTTTATTGCTATTAAATCATGTTCATGTTGTCCATTTTTCGCAATATAAGGCTAACGTACTTCAAAGCATTTCGAATTCGCAAAGAATCGATTCGAAATTGGAGTAAATTGAGACAATTTTTTTCACATTTGGCATAAACCAGCAATATGCTCACGATACTGTGGAACATTTAAAGCAATATTAAATTAAGTGTTGCATAAAACATATCTGCATACCTCATCAGCTTCGAGGCAATGTTCTTTGTTCCCGCTCGGAGCATGATACGATTACGATAAAAAGTAATCGTCACACCCGGATTAAAGCTCGCTGCCATACGCTTATTTCTCACCGAGCGCACAGGTCATGTCCTGCTGTTAGACCATCAGATTGATGATGCACGGCATTTGAAAGCAGCATCATCATCAAAACATCGGCCCCGCACACCATTAATGACCGCAGCAGAGTGGGCATGTGGTCTAACCGCAAGCGAGCCTGGCCAGGCCGCGATCATGGCGTGATCAGCAGCTCACAGCTCCTCCAGAAACACCCCACCAAGGGTGGCATCGTCATGGCGATGTTACACGGCGAATTAAAAGATAATTCATCTTCCGTGTTCTGACACACGTGTGGAACGAAACCCGAGGAAACCGTTCGTGGAATTCGTTCGAATGGCTTCTCGACCCTTGCGGCGTGGTCGCCGCCACGGACGGAAACATCCGGCCCGTGCCTTTTACCTAATAAGACGCGCGGGCGACCACGAAATCTAGAAATAAATCTACTCCTATCCACAGCGCATCCTCGTGCCGTTCTAGCGAGCGTGTCATTGAACTGTTCGCCTTCCGCGGAGAAGAAGCTGTGTGTAAGTCAGCTTGTTTTTTGACTTGGAAAATGAAAGCTCCAACCATCGAGAATCCCGGCGCTCTTCCCTAATTAGACGCACGCAGACCCGCAGCTCGACCCGGCCACAGAATCGGCTATCATTAATCGAAGCTCGTAAGCCTTTGATTGCCGCCGTACCGCGAGAGCACACAGGGCGCTGGCTGGGCCCTCAGTTCGGTATCCTGGCGTTCTAAAAATGGCTTCCGCGAGCGCACGAATGGCGTCTGCGAACAGACGATTATCTACCGTGCCGGCGGAATTCCTAGAAATGTTTATTATGCTGCCGCTTCGCTCAGACTCGCGGACGCCCACGGGACGGGCTGGAGGTCAGGACAGGAGCGTGCCCGGAGCTTATCATTCGGGGATTATTAGCAAAGGATGATGAGTTTTCCGCATACACTTTTGGGTGATTTTTTTTTCGGGGTTATTTTTTCTACCCTTGGGCGCTTTCCGGCAATAATGTGATTTTTTGTTCTATTTGGCGAGATATTATATTACAAAGATGCGCGGCAATTTGGCATTTCCCGCAGCTGGGGCGGATTGTTCGTGACGTCGATTATTTCACAATTTAATTTAATCGTTCTAAACGTCCGCGAGTTGAGTTTTTGGGGAATTTAAACAAGTGCACTTCCATTGAAAATCATTATCGAAGAGAGTAAAATGATGTGCTTGGTTCACTAGCAACACCTTGTGGGATGTGTATTAAAAAAATTATCATTAAGATTAAAAATACCCCCTGATCGTATGACGATGTTTTTCGTAAGCGAAATGAAGATAGCTCTACTCGTGTTGATTGGTTTGAAATGATTTATTTCTGGTACTATACAGTTCATTCCTAATTCATCAGTTCATTTCAAATTACACTACAATTCATTCCTCATCTAAGTCCGACTAAATTAATAATTTTTGCAGCTGTTTTGCCGAGGAAATTCGAATAAAAAAAAAAACAAGCAGGGTTTGAGGTGCGAAATACGAAGCCTAAAGAAGAATAAAAAATAAAAAACTATTAAAAATATAATCGTTGAAAACTCAATTTATGATCAAATGTAATACTGCTAAATTGACAGTTTTTTTATAATTTTATTTCTATGCATTTTCTGCTGAATAGAAAATTATATTTAAAAAATTTCACTACGCTAACCTTTGCACAATGAACTTCTTCATGAACAAACTTCAAACAACTTGAGACAACACACGATATAGTCGCAAACAAGTAGGAGTACCTTTAGTAAGGTTCGCCACAAGGAAGCAAGGAATTAACTGTCAAACAACCAATGGCCAATCTCTCACTTTTAGCTTGAGCTACTAGTTTCTTCCGCTGAACATTGTAACAAATCGTTCTTTGCGGTGTTTGAGAAGAAAATTCCAGAAGAAAAATGGACATTTTCTGCCTTGCCTAAAGGTGAACTCATTTACAGCGAAACCTACAACAGGGAAAGCATTCTAGGAACGATCATTAAGAAAGGCGAGAAATGCTCCCTTCAAAAGTTCCTACAAATGTCACGAGACTGTTTAGCTGAAATAGGTTTATAGAGAAACAGTTTAAGCTAGCCTTTCACCTTTCACCGGGTGAACATTCTTTTCCGTGGAACAATGAGCGAATTTGCGTTGCCTTTTTAGAGAACGCATTCGGGAAATTTTATCACCCAACTGACCCATTAAGGGCAGCACTAACGGGCGCTGGTTGCAACCGGCCAATCCGAGTTCCAGGAAGCTGTGACAAACGTCACCAGACGGTCTCGTACACCGTCACCGGTGGCATCTTTTCCGCTCGATTGGAATGGGATGTTTCACACTTTTGGGGCACGTTAAAACGCCCGCAGCCGTAGGAACGACCCGAACCGCAATCACGAACACCGTGCAAAGTTTACACCGTAAGTGGTGCCCTTGTCATCTTACGTTGACGTAAGCGGGCATCGAAAATAAAGCTCCCGCGTGCGGGGAAGCGAAAACCGTTTCCGCTCCCCGAGCGGCTGTCTATTTGACTGTTTGCGAGGAAGTTGAAATGGGCCAAAAGTTTTCACCTCATCACTAACAACACCAACCAACGCACCTACGGATGGAAATGGAATGCAAATGCGCTCGTCGTGGAAAGTGATGGTTTCCCGATCGACATCTACTTACCCACCCGGTGAATGCCATCTTCTGCGCCTCCGGGACCACTAAACGGTCGGAAGTAATCCGGAAGATTTTCCGCAGCAGTCGGTGTGGGAGTTTGTGTTTGTGACGAGACATAAACATAAAACCCAACAAAAAAAAAGAAACAAAATCGACCCACGGGAGCAATGAGAAAACTTTTCGACTCAATTTTCAATTCCGTCTCCCCCGTGCGGTAGGACAGAGTCTGTAGAATTGCTGCTGGGTTCCATTCGAGGTCTCGCCAAATATTCGCGCCTCGAAAGGAAAGGGCCTGATGTACACTTAAACACACACACACACATTTCAGCCTTGCGTCACGTGAAAGACAATCGTTGTTTTTCGAGCTACACTCAATTTAAGGATTTCACGTTCCGTTCCCGTTTTCATTGACGATTGCGATGATTTTCTGTTACATAAACTTGAAACATACTAATGAATGTTAAATGAGTGTGTTGTGAACGAAACGGTGCAAAGTATTCTCTAAGAGGGTATGTCAAACAACAACCACAAAATAAGTCTTTATTTTAGTAACAGTTTTCAGGAAAAGAGATCACTGGTAACTGTGTTCTGGTAACCATCGCAACCACAGAACAAGGCGAAGTCGACACAACTCGTCTTCTACTGCTTAGCCGCTTTACATTGGCCGCCTGCTGCTCTGCCATTTGGCAGCGACTCTCCGCTTTGCAACCATTTCTAACAAAATGAATTATTCATTCTAGATGAAATCACATCTTGTACTACAAGCGACGATGTAGTTTATAATTAACTTTAGAAAAAAAAAACACTTGCAAATTGCACAACAACGGTTCCGAAGGTTTCTGCGACGGAAAATCTAACAGTTTCTGATTCCATTAAAGCTTGTGAGGAGCAAATCAATCGCATTTATTTGCACATTTTGATTACGAGGAAACGTGACGGAGAAGCATTTAACCGGAAATTTAAGCGCTAAAACGAATCATATTTAACTACATAAAGTGATTGCTTTCAGCTTTAGTACATCCTATTACATAAACTTGTTTCGAAACCTTCGCAACTTTTTTTTTAGAAAAGGAAAGAGTTGCTTCTTTTAATGGCAAAACAAATTCCAAGGACTGTCTTCAAACGTCTTGCTATAGTTCAACGTAAAAAGAACCAGCATGAAAGAATGTATTCCAGATTGATTCACCTCATTTTTAGGAATGCACGAAATGGAATAAAATCTTTTGAACTTTCTCCATAAATGTGTTACACTTTGAAATTTCTTTTGCTACTCTATAATAGATGGTACGATGGTCTAACAAAAAAGGTTGTGTTATATTTTTTCTATGCTTTTGATTAAAGATGAGCATTGTATGGTTTTATTCGTGTAAGGATGGTTGTTAAGTACTAAATTAACATGATTTTATATAAAATAGAAATAAAAAATATATAAGTAAGATGAAATGCATTTTCAACCACTTTAAAAGAAATAAACAAAAGATCCACCGATTCTCTATGACCTAATAATCCATCCGATGCAAAAGATCCACTCTTTTCGATTCCTCCTTCATCCAACACTCTGCTTCTATTAAAACCATCGAAAAGGAGGGTTTAAAAATATATCACAATCAATGCCCCAACTGCCAAGAACATGTATCATTGAATAACAGCTCTTGAAAGCGAAATACTTTTCTATTTCCCACCCCCACAGACAGCCCTTACGCTGTAGCCTGCCAACAAAGACCGATTTCTGGTTATCACTTGCAGTGATATGCATGTTTGGAGTGGAAAGTTGATTGAAAATAACAATGTTCCTTTGGGACACATTGACGTGCAGAAAGAAGGCAAAGAAAAGCACAACATGCCAGGACGTCGTGTCACGAATCCACTGCCTGGATTGACGGCCACAGTTAGGGGAACGTATCGATGCTTTGCATTTCAAATAGTTCCCACTTACGTTCGGGTCCTTTTTTTCCCGAAAGTGCATCATCTTTGCGGAACCGCTTGGAAGGTAATTAGATTACGCCACGAACGAGCTGACGCGATTTGCTGCGATTCCCAGCGAGGGTTTCCCCAAAAGGGAAAATCACTCGAAAACAGCGTTAATCCCATCGCTATTCGGCACTTCGTCAGCCGTCAGCTTATTCAACCTTACCCCGGCATCGTTTCTCACGAGCCAACTCTAGCTGTCTTGTGGAGGTAAGAAGCACAAAATGAATAACCATGAACGTCACCAAGATGGCACAATAAAGCATGTTTTATTCTGCGTTTCTTTCGCGTCTGCACGGTTGTTTTCTTTTTTTTGTACTTCTCCATTTTACTTGTATCGAGGCAAGCTGGGGAAATTTTGAAGAAAAACTCAACACAAAACGACCTCATCAAACTCGGTTGCACCATTTTCACCGGTCGAAACTGAAAGCGTGGAAAACATGGTTAGCTGCTTCCGAAACAATAACATCTCACCTCTTCCAGGTGAGTGGCCTTTTGCATAATTCGGTGTGCCCGGTGGAAGCAGCCCGATGGCTTCATACTCTGCTTCTATACCGTTCGAGCGGTGAAAGAATCGACGGCTGGTTTCGCTTAGTCGCCCTGAACTGCCGTGGGAAAACGACCCGGTCAATATTGCGTGAGACACGTTGGTGAGAGAAAAAAAGGGGGAAATTATGATAAACACCGATCGCACCGGATAAGTGACGGACGGAGCAAGGTGTCGAAAGATAAGGCGACCGGGCGGATAAAGGTCTCGGGGAAATTAGCAAACAAACGGAGTACAGTAGCGCAATTGTTTGCGGAGTAAATTGGGCCGCCTCAAAGACAACCGCGAACGCGGATCGTCGTTCTTTCGCCGACTCGCCTCAACGCTGAATAATTTTGCTTCGTCGCCGTCGCTGCACTATTGACTTTGGCTGTGATTTACGTCCCGGTATCTGTTCGGGAGATCTCACCGCGAGCGTAGCAAATGCATTGGTAATGAGTTGGTTTTATCTTGCAGCCGAAATCTCGCTGTTTCAGCTTGCGGTAAGTTAATTATTGACGTTTGCGCGTATTGTGCATGATGAGTTACAACTAAATGCAGCAAAAGAAAGCTGCCAACGTGAGAACGTTACCGAGATAATGGCGATATTATTTATAGTTTATTGGTTTAGTATAGATCAATAACACTCACAGTAAAATTAAGTTGTATATTAATTATTTAGTATTGTTTGTTTACTTTTCGTTTTTGGTGTGAATATGAATTTGCAGAATAAAGCGAAAAAATGTTTTAAATTTATAAATATAAGAATATTTAATAGCAACTCTAGCTTGTATGTATGAAAGTAATAATTAGTGAAGCCGCACGGAAGATGAAACAAAGTAAATTAAAATTTAATTATGTCAAGGAACATGAAAACAACAAATCTAGCATGTAAGCAAGTAAGTCACTTCTCTTAGTAGTAAAAAATTCATCATTTAATTTGAAATGGTAGAAGGTAACAATTGGATGAGCATAAGAAAGCTGCAAAGTATATGATTCAAACAGGACTATCCGACGTAAATTTTTTGAATCCATACAATTTTGAAAGTAATATGTACATCTTTTAATTGTAAATGATGTGTGTTTTAGCGAGAAAACTAGTGATGCTATCAATCTACAAACAGCTTATTTATTCACTATTTTATTCATGAGCAAATGAATTCGTTAATTGCCAATTAAATTATTAAAATTCGATCATTTCCGCTTTGCGATATTCTAACATGATGCCGCGATTGACTTAGACGTCATGCATGTTTGTCTTTGTCAATCCTAATTACTTAAGTCATGTAAAGTGTCCTTTTTTTAAATCTCTAACATGTCAATAAATGTTATTTTAAAAAAACTAAGCCTAGAGTTCGCTAATAATGATAAGTGCTTAGCATTTCATTGAGAAAACAAAATTGCAAAAATGCTACCGATCGCTAGAACCTGTATATTTGTGCATAAATAAAATACCCCAGTGCATCGCACAGTTCTGACATGATTATCAATAACGATTCTGTGAAAACCAATACAGAATTGCGTACTATTCGAGTATCACAAAAAAACCTCCCATACTTGCACCGTTCTATTTTTCACGGCATACAAACTGCGAAAACGCACTGCAAAATCTGCATCTGCATCACTTCACGCAGCCGATGAATCGCAGGAAAAGCAAACAAACAAACCAACCGCACTTGCGCAAAATTGTACGAGAACGACACCCCGAGCGGTGGAGACAATGAAAATAGTACGCGACCTCCCGGACCGAACCCAAGACCTCCAAGCCTTTTCCTCCCCCTGATGGTGACCCCCGACGACTCGCTTATGCTGGCCCTCGTTCGTTCTCGGTGACGATCGTCGAAGCAATAATTGGCCCAATCGCTAATTGACGTTTGCCGGGGCGCAGCGGCACACAATCAACCATAGCTGCCACCACCGAGTAGTCCAGAGTCACATGAAGCCGCATCTCCGCATGCTGATTGCAGCGCCTCGTTGACGATCGCGGAATCGGGGAAGCTGCTCGTAGGCACTCGATCGTGCCAGCAATTAGCCACCGCCAGGCGACGGCGCGAGAACGGTCCAGTCTAATTATGCTGCTGGAAGGAACAGCATCGCCGCTTCCGTGTGTGAACGCTTTCCGCAGTGGTGTGTAGCATCGGTGCAAATTTCGTTTGCGTGCAATATCGGTTGGTTTGACTTTTCACCCTGATGGATCGGTATCGATTGTTCGGGTTGTGGCTGGTGGCGGCGGGCTCGGTTCTTTACTGCTCCCAGCACCGCGTTAATAGTGCTCCGGCCGTGCCCACCAAAGAGATGGTGCGTGTAGTGCGTGTGTGTGATCGTGACCATGATCACGTGGTTCCGTCCTGTCGAGTTTACGGTACGCGTTTGTTTTTGTTTTTCGTTCACTTTCCTAGATCGATTTCATGCGACGCTTTGGCTACCTCGAGAAGGGACCGTCCCAGGCGGAGGCTCTTTACAGCGGTGACGCGATTACGGACGCGATCAAGCACGTGCAGAAGTTTGGGGCCCTGCCGCAAACTGGCGTGCTCGATCGACGAACAATCGAGGTGAGGCAATGAGTGATTGGCAGTGGCAATCCAGCGAGTTGCCATTTTATTAGTATAATAAAAAATAATATCGTTATTTTCTTCATATTAGACTAGCTCACTATCGTTATATATTTTATCATGTCTGATTTTTAGTTCAAAAATCATTACACTGCTTGAGATCGATTGCGTGAGAGATTGAAATTGAGAGATCAATTTAAAACTTTATACGCAAAATATGGGTCACTAAAAAATGGAGACTCACTTTAGATTGATAAAAAAATATTAAAAAAAAAAAACTGTGTTCTATTTCAATCATTATCTGCCGTACTCAATCTTTTAAATGGAAGGGAAAATATCTTATTACAAAGGCTTTTATCATTTTGATTTAATTTATAATGTGTTTTGTTACAAACCGTTTTAAAAAACTTCTTCAAAATTTTGGTTATTCGGTCGATAGCGATAAAAATTTCACGATCCATTGCAATGTTCAGTGATGGTATGAGCGATACTCTTCCACTTCTTCCACAGACAAAGAAAATGAAAATATTTTAAAAGTACTCAATTAGCAATATATTATACGTTTTTTTTAAATTTAACAAACTAGAAACGAGCGTGCAAAATAATTAAAAAGGAAAATAATTGCAGATAAATTGAAAAAACAACTAAAATGCTTCTAAAAGTGAGTGAACGAGTGAGCATATGTTGATAATGATGTGAAGTACATTTAAATTTTAAAATTTAAAGTATTCCATTGTGGTGCGTAAATTTTCATTTTTCAATTCATAATTGTATATTTCTACTTTTTTAATATTTTTGTCATTTCATTTTGTTGAAACGCATGATTATGCTAACTCTCCGAATATGTTTCTTTGAAATAAACCTACCTTCCTTGTATGGAAACTTAAAATACACTAAAATAAGACAAACACTACAAACTACCCACAATACAAGCACCTTGACCGCCTGGACAAAAGTGTTCCCGAATTCGTCCTGCCGAACGACTATTTCTCACCCTACCACTCTTTCTCTTTCCCGACCCGCGTCTGTGACACTTTCCCACGTCATCCCGGATGCCCGGACCGTGGACCGAACGACCGACCGAATGCAGCTCATGTCCACGCCCAGGTGCGGCGTGGTCGACGTGATGCAGCACGATCAATCACTGCGCCACCGGCGGTACGTGATCGGATCGGAGAGCTGGCGGAAGCGGCGCATAACGTACTTGTAAGTGTAACGTGCCTGTACGGTGACGGTAATTATGACCAAACACGCGCCACAGTAGGCCAAGCTTAGGGGATGATAAAGGGGAACCCACCAAAATAAGCCTATCGATGGAACGATTTTTTCTTTTATTTTTTTTGTTGTTGTTGTAACCACCGCGCCAGTTTTATTATGTTCCAGCCCCGTGCCCAGTTTTCCCTAAAATATACAATCCCACCACCCGGTTGGGATGTATGTCTTTTTATGGTGCGCGCGAGTTGTTTTTTATTTTTATTTTTCGCGATTGCTGCGTCCTCCACCGCTTCTTCCATTTCGCTTTCCTTCCAACGAAAACGCTATTGATCGATAATCTATGATCGATGATCGGTCAAACCGAGCGTGTTGTGATCGTAGTTAACCCTTGAGGGATCATATTACCGCTTTTTCGTTTGTGAACAATATAAAACTTTGTTTTTGTCAACTTTAATTCTAAATGCACTTTTAATGGAATGAAACACATTTCAACCTTAGTGTGCTATTGAATGCAATTTGAATGGGTCATTTTTATCCAACATTCCAACCAGCGGACAGCTTTAACTTAATCGAGCGCAGCACGTCGCTTCCTTACTCACATTCGCACACACTGTTCGCTCTGTCTCACTCTCACCCTCTCCCGGTCCGGCACCCGGATCGAACGTTCGCTTTCGCTTCGATAGCCATTTTCGTTTAATTGGTACGACCATTCATTATCTCCCTCCCCTCCCTCCCCCTGGAACGCCTACCACCAAGCGGGCTGGAGCCGCGAACAAACGGAACCCCAAACGATCCAGAAGCAGAAGAGGCAACTCTGGGTAGAAACTTTCACTTTAATTGAAAACGATCATGGTGCGTGGTGCACGTGCTGCGTGTGTCTCTGTGTGTGTGTGTGATTCGGGGCGGTCACATCACCCATTCGGACAGGTGCCATTTTAGACATTAGCATTTTCATCGATTCATCAACCACCCCGTGGGAAGGGGCGAGAGGGAGGCTGCCGGAGGGATGTGTCCAGCGCATTCCCGGTTTTGCTTTTCCCGATTTACCGATCGTGACGCTGATTGCGAACCATTAAGCGGTCACCGTCCCGTAATGATCTGCCGTTGTTAGGTCGGCTCCGAAAACTTCGCACCGTAGGAGGTCCACTTTTCAACAACAACAACGACAACAACATCAAAACTGTGGTCTTTCTGTACACTTCTTCCCGGCAGTATCGCGAACTGGTCGAGCAAGGTTGGCGAGGACTCGGTGGCCAAGTTTATGGCCAAAGCGTTCGGCGAGTGGAGCAAGTACAGCAAGCTGCGGTTCGTGCGCGTCTACGATCCGTCGGCGGACATAATTGTCGGTTTCGGCAGCGGTCACCATGGCGACAAGTGAGTGAGATGGTGCCGGTGGTTTGTGCCACAAAGGGATTTGCGAAATGATCGATCGACCCGTTTCCTGCAGCTACCCGTTCGATGGACCGGGTAACATACTGGCCCACGCGTTCTACCCGTACGAGATGAACGCGTACGGCGGGGACGTGCACTTCGACGAGGACGAAAATTGGAAGGAAAACTCGACGCAGCTCAGCGAAGGGGTGGACTTTTACTCGGTGGCGATCCACGAGCTGGGCCACTCGCTCGGGCTGGCGCATTCGCCGGTGTACACGTCGCTGATGTTTCCGTACTACAAGGGAATCACGCAGGGCACGCTGGATTACGATGATATCTTGGCGATGTACCAGTTGTACAGTAGGTTCAAGCGTCAGGGGACGCCGGCGTCCTCGCTGGACATCGTGCCGGTTCGTGTAATATTTCGTTTCTTTCTCAGTCCAAAATCCTCACATCACGGACGATCCGGACTGGATGTACACGACGACCGAACCGGTAACTGGGCTGGATGAGTCGTTCACGACCGTCTCCCCGGTACCGAGACTGCCCGATCTCGACAGTGACCTGTACCCCGAGCTGGGTCCAATCGAACCCACCACCACAGCGGCATCCACGTCGACAACCACTACGACGGAAGTGTACGACATTCCGATCACCTTCGTCGGCGACTACGAAACCGTGGACAATCACATCAGCCGCCATTACTCGCCCTCACCGCCACCGTCCGACGCGCAGTACGTCCCGGACTACGTTCCCGTCCCGGACATCTGCAGTGGAAGTTTCGACGCGATCGGACTGCTGCGCGGTGAAATCTTCATCTTCAAGGGCGCCTACCTGTGGCGGTTGACGGAGAAGTACCGCATCAAGGAGGGCTACCCGGTGCGCATCTGGCAGGTGTTCCGAGGCTTCCCGAAAACGGTCACCCACATCGATGCCGTGTACGAGCGGCTGGACGATAACGCAATCGTACTGTTTTCCGGACGCTTCTACTGGCTGTTCGACGCGCTCAACTTCCTGCACCCGGAAGTACGGCCGCTGACGGACTTTGGTTTGCCGTCGGATCTCAAGCGCATCGATGCGGCGCTCGTGTGGCGTGAGTGGATGTCAGCGGGTCAAGCGGGTGGTGTGTTTCGCTGTCGGTGCTAATTTCGGCTTTCCTATTCGTGTACTTTTTCTTTTTTTTGACAGCAAAAAATAACAAAACATATCTGTTCGCGGGTGATCGTTTCTGGCGCTACAACGACACGGCCGCCGAGATGGACGAGGGCTATCCATCATCGATGGATCGATGGTTTGGCATACCGAATAACATTGATGCCGCCACGGCCGTCGCCAGCGGTAAGTGATCATGAACACTGTCCAGCTCTCGCCATATCGGCCGGAAGTTCGAAAGACAGAATGACATCCGCAACCGATTTGTTCTAATCATGTTTCCTTGCGTTTGCTAACCTTCGCCTTCGACGTGTTTATCACCAGGCAAGACGTACTTTTTCAAAGGCAACTACTACTGGCTGTACAATAACGAGCGTGTTCGTCCGGAGCGTGGTTACCCGCGTCGGACGGGAAATATATGGCTCGGATGTCGATAAGATGCAGCGTGCTTATTGGCTTTCTTCCGCAATGAATGCCGGTGAAAGATACGATAAAAATAGCATCCAATAACCGTTGCAGTGTGTTCATACCAAAGCACGATGTTCTTTTGTGTGTGTTTCTTCTAAAAGTGCCATAGAAATAAATAAATCCGATAATAAAATCATGCCAATATGATTAACTTTATTGTTTTCCGTCAACAATAACGAGCAAATATTGCATCTAATAGATATATCTGCCAATATGAGTTCCGATTACAAGGTCAGATTCCTTAATTATTTGTTATACTTTAAAAAATTTGTAGCATTTAAGCTTGGTTTATTTTTTTAAGCCAACAACTGTTGATTTCAAAAACGGGTTTGAAATATTTCAAAACGCTTTGAAATACTTCCAACGGCCGTGAAATCATTTCCCAGGAATATTATGCGTTTTGAATGTAAGAATGGACTAATTTCATCTTATACGCTATGAATAGATGGAAATATAGATTACATTATTAGTAAATGTCACATAGGCTGCATATTTTTGCATGAACAACTAGAAATAACAAGAGCTGTAACCGAATGTTTGATTATTTGTGTATTTCTCTTTTGCTGACAACCTATAGCCTTTTTTAATGAAACCACCAGTTTCTACAGGGTTCGCAACGATTTAAATTGTTTAATTGTTAAACAACGAAAATAAAATAACGACATAAATATAACGATTTTTTAGTTGGTGTTATTGAATATAACATCTTCCGCCGGTATGCATTTCAAAAACGAGCATTTTATTTAAACAAACATTGGTCTAACTATTTAAACCGTGAATGTGTCGAGAGCCCCTGTATTGTTTGTTATTGTTTTGAGCAGTGAGTTGGCAACTGCAACGAAGCCGGTCGTTCGTTCGTGGTGATAAAGTATTAAAATTGCTGGCGCCAAAGCGTAAATGACCTCGTGTGCTTAGAGTTTAATACCATTTAGTTCACCCGCAAAGCTAGCTCAATGTTTTGGCACATATTTTTACTCGTTTCTGGCGTAAAGCTTTTATTTATTCCTGCCTAGTAAGTATTGGCAAACCTAGGGGTTTGATTGTAACCACCACCAACCGTGTTCGCTTTCCTTGCAGTCGTTCCACCGACTTTGAAGTACACCGGAACTGGCTAGCCATTACTCACAGCCTGCCGCTGTCACGATGGTACTACGAAAAGACCAGCGAATGGACACTCGACTATCCGCCGTTTTTTGCCTACTTCGAGTGGCTCCTGTCGCAGGTGGCCAAATCGTTCGACGCGCGGATGCTTGAGGTGAAAAATCTCAACTACGCTTCGGAGCAGACAATCATCTTCCAGCGCTTTTCCGTCATCGTGACGGATGTCATTTACGCGCTCGGTGTCCGTCGCTGTCTACGGGCGCTGACTGCCGGAAGTGGGAACGCCACCCGCTCCACCCTGATTGGTGCCGCGCTGCTGCTTGCCAACGCCGGCCTGCTTATGGTCGACCATATCCACTTCCAGTACAATGGGTTCCTATTCGGTGTGCTGCTGCTCAGCATCGGAGCACTGCTGGAGAGCAAACCACTTCAGTCGGCGTTGTTGTTTGCGGTGCTGCTAAACTTAAAACACATCTTCATCTACGTCGCCCCGGTTTATATGGTTTATTTGCTGCGATTTTATTGCATACGCGATTCACGCACCGTCGTACAGGCACTGGTGAAATTAATCAAGCTGGGTATGGTCGTGTTGGGCGTTTGTTTGCTCTCGTTCGGACCGTTCTACGAACACATTCCACAGGTGAGATGATATTGCGTGCGCGCCCCATTACAAACCACGATACTAATACGTATTTATTACCACCCCACTTCCCAATATCGAACTTTAATTGCAGCTCCTTTCCCGATTGTTTCCCTTCAAGCGTGGTCTGACGCATGCCTACTGGGCACCAAATTTTTGGGCCCTTTACAATACCGCCGATAAAGCGTTGGCGGTCGCATTGAAACGACCGACGGCGAGCTCCGCCACTGGTGGGCTCGTGCAGACATTCGACCATGCCGTCCTACCGTCGATTACCCCTGCCGTTACGTTCGCACTGACCGCGTTGGCCATGCTGCCGACCGTCGTTAAGCTTTGGACGCTGAAATCGACTACATCACCGGTCGCCCTTGGACGTTGCTTCGTGCGTGCAATCGTCCTGTGCGGCTGCACATCCTTCCTGTTCGGTTGGCATGTGCACGAAAAGGCCATCCTGATGGTGCTCGTTCCGCTTACGCTGCTTGCCACGGGCAGCCAGCACGATGCCCGCTGGACCGTGTTTCTAGGCGTGGTTGCACACTACTCACTGTTTCCGCTGCTGTTTAAGCCAGAACTGACGCTGATTAAAATTAGCCTACACGTAACGTACACTGCCGGCAGTGTGCTGCTGCTCAAACTGCTCCACCGCCAGACATTCTTCCGCACGGTGGAGTTCCTCTACTTGGCCGGCTTTCCCGTACTGTGTGCGTACGAACACCTGGTGCACGGGGCGATTGGTCTACGGGAACGGTTACCCTTCCTTCCGCTGCTGCTTACAAGCGTCTACTGTGCCGTTGGGGTATTATACTTTTGGATTTCCTATCAAGTGACCTTCCTGAAAACGACCAGCGGAGACGAGACCGTTGCGAAGAAAAAAGTGAAGTAACAGGCTACTAGGTTGTATACAGTTTTGCTCGACTGCTGAAATAAACCCAATGACTGAACAACGTAATCAACCTAAGCGTTTTTGAACAATCCACAACCAAGTGTCTTTCATTAGTGTTTGAGCGATTTTGTTTCCAAACAGTTTGACCATTAATAGAACGAAGCAAATCCATAGATTCTGTGGTAGTGCGGATTCCTTTATTTCACAATATAGATACAAAAATACTGCCAATATACAACCGATGATGCTTACGATGATCAATAATACCGAGAAATTGCCCCGTCCTACACCTCCACCCGCATCCCTTCCCGCCGTTATTCCCGTCACAATGCTCTGCTGGTCATGTTTGCAATCCCCTCACCTCCAGACCACAACAGAGCAAATGAACTGAAGCAAGTAAAAAGTCCGTTCAGATTGCATACTTTTCGACAATTTCCTCACGTTGCAAAACGTGTGTGCAATCCGCCCGACTAATTACTTGACGCCTTTCGCATCCTGCCTTCGTTTGCTTGTTAAGGTAAGCCAATTACTTCCTTCGCCGGTACTGATTTAATCGCTTGTTCGACGGGCAGTACTCGGCGTACTCTTCCCAGGTGCAGCCGGTGCGCGTGCAACACTCCGCCGTTATTGAGCCTCCCGAGCGACGCTTTCCGGTGCGTCGGGTGCGCAGGAACGAGTAGGCCACCTCCCGATCGATGGCCCACGGGTACGCGTCCACCAGCTGGTTCCGTTCCGGCTCGCTGCTGCGTTTCTCCACCATACGCACATCGTCCCGACCGTCGCCACCGTCGCTGCGCCGCGAAATCCGATAGATATCCTTCTCGCAGGCCCAGTACAGATGGCGTATCAGTTTGTCTCGGCAGCGCGAATGACTCTCCTGGTGCCACACCTTCTCCCAGTCGGCCCGCGTGCGCTCGCTGAACGTCACCTCCAGGGCGTCGTCTAGTCCACCCGAGGACGCACCGACTATTTCGGCGAACTCCAGTAGCACACAGAGCGCCAACGGTAGCCACATGCTGCAGGCACCTGCGGACCTTCCTGTTCTTTCGGCCAATCTGCTGGCTAGTGCACTTGGCTGACAGACACTACTGCTGAACAAGTCCTGCAGCCGTTAACCCGCACGTACTGACACGATCGTCTCCATGGAACCGGATCGCAGCAGGCTCCAAAAACTCTAGTCGTCAACAGAACGAAACGGCACACAACTACACCACGCAGCAACAGCCCACAGAACTTCACTTTCAGCTCGTACTGACGGTCCACCGACGAATGAGGATGTCCACACGCCAGCCAAACACTTTTTATAGTCACGATGGAGTCACCCGCCCCGGATTTGATCCTGGGAATCACTTGCGAGAAAACAACGACGCCCGTTAACCCCCCCCCACACACACACACATCCCGCTCGAACTAAAACGACCGTTGGCCATTGCTATTGACTAATGTAATGATCATTCCCGGGCGACAAACCATCATCATGCCGCCACCGCATGTCTGTGCATTGCATTCACGTGGCAAACAACAAAACACCCACATCGAACCGACCCTGTGCTGGTGGCTCACACCAAAGGACCAACCGACAGGTACGACGACGCTACACGGCTAATCGAAACGGTACACATAAATTAGATATTGAGTTTAGGGCAGGGAGCAAACGCAAAGAGAACCAACAACGCACAGTGGCGTCCGGGAAAAAAAAAACTAACCGGACTGCTTGGTTTCGAGGACAACGAAAAAAAAAGTGACAGGAAGTGTTGTGGAGATTATTTTGACATTTCGTTGAAAATTCATTTTCCAATTTATTACTCATTTAGAAACTAATTTCTCATACTAACTTATATTAACAGCGTAAAAAAAGGAGCCATGAGTATTATTTTTATTGCAATCTTTAAAAAACTAAAATCGAATGGAAACATTTAATCGCTTTAACCGGAAAGTCTGTGCGAAAACATTCGTACTGTAAGAATCCTCCGTTGCGTCCACACGTGTGTTACATAAAACTTGTTCCAATCCTTCCCGTCCCCTGCTACGGGACAAACCACACATACCATTAGTGCATGCGCCCTAACCCCGTGTATCAATGAATTCCCTACAACGCGTCCGTCTGTCCGTACCGAGCGCCCAAGCGGGAATCGTTTAGCAGTAGTGCTCTTATTTTTGGCACCTGTTCCGTGTGCCAGCTGATGGTTGACGTCAGCGTGATGTTTGCGCGCCGCAAGAAGTCTTCCGAAAGGCTTGTGGAATATTCGGTAATCAGCTTCCGAACAGCTTCCGCCTGCCCGCGGTCACTGACCTCGTGTATCATGAGCGTTAGCAGACGCTGCAGTGGCCGTGATGGCGAAATAACTTCCTCACCGTACGGGTAGCCTGTCCCGTCGCCGGACAGGAAATGAACGACCGGCATGAGCAATCGTGCCGGATCCGATTTAATCAAGCGCTCCAGCAACGCGTACTGCTTGGCCGGGGTGAGCAGATTCGTTGCTTGCATTCGTTCCAATGCGGCTACCAGCACGCGGATGGTTAGCGCTGGATTTGATGGACATTCCAAGAGGGCAAACAAACGCTTCCGTTCCAGCGGTGGAATGTCCAGCGCGACTAGCGATTGCACCATTTCGTCCACGGACGGTACGCCGCAAGCTTTACTCCTTGTGTCCCGAACGGATCGAGATTTGCCCACACTGTCGGTGACTCCCAAGCGTCCCAGCCAACCGAGCGCTTGATCTAGCGTCTGCGATTGCAGCAATGTCTGTGCCACGTTACCCGTAAAGCGGAACATCTCGCCGGCAAATCCGGCCACCAGCCGATTGAACTCATCCGACTGCAGTACACGCTGCAGAAAGCCGATGTTCTCTTCCGCCATCGCTATGAGCCACGGCACGGGATGAGGGTTTTCCAGCAGTTCCCCCAGCAGCGCGAGACTTGTCTCGTACCCGAGCATGCCGGCACGCGCGAACACGAACGCATCGTCGAGCAGTTTCGCTTGCACGACGGGCGGCAACAACGTCAGCACGTCCACAATGCGCTCCCAGCCACGCGCGTCGTACTCCACGCGATAGAACCCCACCTGCCGGGGGTTCACAATCAGAACGTCCTCCCAGTCCAATTCCAGCGCGGCCACGACGACGCGATCGCTTTCCCTCATCCAAAACGCGGGACGATATTCGTACTTGCCCTGGCTGCTGTTGCTAAAGTACGTGATTGGAATGTGCCAGCGGGAGTGGGTGTCCGGGGCGGTTACCTCCTGCTGGTAGCGTTCCTGCCGGAACCGAACGTACGACGCGTTGAGACGCTCGACCGTCACCACCGGATAGCCGGGCTTGTCGGACCAGCTGCGAAACATTTGCTCCACCGTCGGTTCCTCCGACATCAACGGCTCACGCTCGGTGGAGAAACATGCGTACAAATCCGCCGGTGTGACGACACCGTTCCAATGGTTTGTGAGATATCTCCGTACTCCGCTCCGGAAGTGCGCTTCCCCTATCGAACAGTTGATCATGCGCAGAATACAGGCCGCCTTGCTGTACGTGATCGTATCGAACAGTGTCTCGATCTGGTTCGTGTCCGCCGGCAGCGGCTCCACCGTCAGTGCACGATCGCCAACCGCATCCTCCAACAGGGCCCGACGCATGTGCCGCACGGCAAACGTCTCCTCCAGCGGGACCAGCTCCGGGTACGATTCGCTTCCCAGCACCACCTCCAGATACGTCGCGAAACCCTCGCTAAGCCACAGGTACGACCACCAGGCCGGACCAACCACATTCCCGAACAGCTGGTGGGCCGTCTCATGCCCGATGGTGATCACGGCCTGGGCACGCTGCAACCGGTGCGCCCGCTTCCTCAGCACCAGGTACTGCTCGTCGTACGACACCAAACCCCAGTTTTCCATCGCATTGCCGAACCGCGGTATGACGGCGTGAGCCAGCTTGGCCACACCCAAACCCTGCCCGGTGTAGCGCTCCAAGCCGGTGAGGAGCACCGTCGCCGCCTGCAGGCTGAACTGAAGCCAGTCTTTATCTTTCGGCGGTGCCAGCACACCCACCTCCACGCCCGATGGACTGCGCGCGTGGACGGACGTAAAGTTCGCGATTAGGAACGTCACCAGATAGGTCTGCATTGGAACCGTGCGCTCGAACAGCACCACCTTGTGGCCGTCCGGCAGCCAGGTAACGTTCGCGATCGGTGCATTGGAGGCCACCGTATAGCTGGCATTGCTAACGATCGTCACTTGGAAGGTTGTTTTCAGGGCTGGTTCGTCGAAGCAGGGAAACGCTAGCCGAGCGTAGCACGGTTGGAAGTGTGTCGTTGCCACCACCATCGGAGCACGCCTGGGACCGAGATACTGCGTCCGGTAGAAACCCTTCTGTTCCTTCCCGAGCGTGTTGTTAAACACAATCGTTAACACAATCACTGCATCGTCGAGCGTTCGAAGCGTCCGATCGGTCCGGATGTGCAGCAGTTCACTGTCCGGTGCCGCTTTCAGCACTCTGTGTCCTATCTTCGCCTGATCGCGGCATCTTCTCAGCGCCGTCGAACGCAACGCACTACCCACACTGTGCAGGACCACCTCATCCGTGTCCCTAGCGATGGAAATCCGGATCGACACGACACCCCGGTACGTAAAATCGTTTCGCCCCAAACCGGTCGCCTCCAGCCGCAGATCGTAGTGCAGCGGTATGGTAGCATTCGGTAGACGATCGTCGGCTAATACACCCGGTCCAAGCAGCACGGACCACAGCACGGAACACGCTAAAATCCACACCATAACTGCACTGCTACGTATCCTTCGCGAATTCTCACACCGCAATAAAGCACCGCTTGGCATGGAAGCGTGCTTTTAAAGTACATCAAAGCTGTTGAAGTGTTTTATCTCGGGCGAACCAAAGCGGACGAGCTACGGTACTTGAAGAACCGCCCAATTGAAACCACCGTGTTCTTGCTCCCACTGTTTGGACAGATGGGACACGCTACTGTAGCTAAGGATTAAGTCGTAAGTACATGCGCTACCCGCAGCCAACACTCATCACTGTGAGGAGAAATCGAAATCACTTTCGTCATTGACCGTGCCGGTGGGTGGTGCATCGGAAGCACGTCCGGCATCCTGCTTGGCGGTCTTTTTATCAATCGATTGTTTGTCTTGCGGCGGCAGTGTGTTATCGATAACGGGCGCTGGATCTGCCGGTTTTGCGTCCGGTTCCGTGCTATGGAACGTGTTGTCTTTGGGTTCGCCGGAATCGCCGGTATGCGCGACATCGGCGGTTGCTTCACTCGTTGCTGCTTGTTGGTCTGGTTGGGTTTGAGTTAGCTCTGCTTCATACTGTTCCTCGGATGGGTAGTAGGCGGTGGAATCCACTTGCTGAGCATACTGATCTGTCGGTTGATCTTGCTGCTGGTGTTGCTGTTGCGTTTCGTCCATATAGTACTGCTGCTGTTCCTGGGCGTAATATTGCCCATCGTATCCTTGCTGCTGATCGCCGTAGTACTGAGCGTTTTCGTCGTACTGATATTGCTGGTTCGGGTCCTGATAGGCGTTTTGTGTGGCGTAATCTTCACCTGACGGAGCTTGATACTGGTATTGAGTATCACCGGTAGCTGCGCCCTCGACGTACTGTCCCTCCTGATAGGTTGCCTGCTGATTGTCCCCATACTGGTACGCAGCAGATTGTTGTCTATCGTCGTGTTGAGCTGGCTGGTAATGTGACTCCTGATACTCAACCGGTTGGCCCATCGCATCGTTATGATATTCTTCGGCTGTGGTAGCTTGTGCCGGATCAATCGACTGCGGCTGCTCTGCTACGTTCCCAGCAGTTTCATAGTAAGTTTTATTTGCATCCTCGCCATACGTAGCATGTTCGGTGTTTTGCTCAGTGCTATCGGCCTGAATGGGACTTTGTTCAAGCTTTTCTTCCACATACTCCGCCGCAGTTGGTTCATAGCGCGTTTCACTGACATTATGCACGTTTTGGACCGCCATTTCCGGAGATGGTGGTTTAGGCGACGCAGTCGGGAATGCTTTCGCACGCAACGCTTGCCGTGCGGTATTCCAGTGTTGATTCCTAATCTCAGACGGCTGTTGAAACGGTTGCTCAGCAGTCAAGGTTGCATCGCCTGCTTTAACTTCGTAAGAAGTAGCAGAATATTGTTGGTTATCATACGATTGCTCCTCAGGCTGTGTAACAAGATAGGAAGTATTGTCCGTGGTATGTACCATTTCTTGCGGTTGATTGTCACCCGACATCGGAAGCTCGGAATGGACATCGGTTGCGATGTTATAGTCTGATTGTTCTGGGTACGCAGTTTCACTCAATTCTTGGTAGCGTTCCTCTACCAGTGGTTCATGCTGATTAGTCTCGCAATAAGTGTCCGCTTCAGCCACTGTCGGGCTTTCATGGAGTTCATTTATTTGTTGATCTGAGCGGTCCGAAGTGAATTCGTCTGTGACTACTGCTCCAAGATTATCTTCAAACGTGACCATCTGTACCTCCTGATTCAAAGTACGCTCTTCCGTCTCACGAGCAATCTCTTCAGGAACTGAGCCGTTGGCGTCGACTCCTAAAGTAAACAAAAAGAAGAAAAACGGTATAACTTTATATCCTAATCGCAGTATGAAGCAATAGCTCACCGCTTTCAATCGCCCGATCATCTAGTGGTTGGATATTATTTTGTTGCTGTTTTTCAACATTTGCCGCTTCTATCAACATGCTACACTCCTCCAGCTTGCTCGATAGCTCCACCACGGGTTCATCCTCACTGGCATCCTCCAGATAAGCTCCATTTTTCAATGGTTTTATCTCGTTCGGTTCGGTCGGTGTTGCAGCAACAACGCTCACCGTCGGAATCGGTTCCTTCAACACCTCACTGTCGATGTAGCGGATAAAGTCTTCATTAGACATCTCGAACTTAGTGGCTCGCGATCCTCCTGAGCCTGTGGTTTCGGATGAACCGCTTGCAGGGTTTGTGACCGAATCGTTGGCCTCCAATAGACCGCTTCTACTGCTCGTTAACGCTCTTGAGTATGGACGTTCTAGCGGTGGTCCTCCATAGGAAACGAATGGTGGTGTTGTGCCATATGGCTTTTGCTGCGATGCAAGATAGTTGCTCAATGCCGTCGGAGGTGGAATAGGATTCACGTTCGTCGTTTGTTGGTGCGTCAGATCGGAAAGGTACTGAACGAATTCAGACTTTGTGGACACTGGATTGGGAGTCTGGAGCAGCTTCGTTGGCGGCGTTGGTGGTGGTGGAAGTGGAGGTGCTGCTATCATCGGTACGTTGTAAGCAGTATACGGTTGTGACCACGTACGCATCAAATACATCTCGTACTGGGTCTGTTAAAAGGATAGAGGAAACATGGTCATACAGAATCACCCATCAACACACCGCCTAGAGTCTGGTACGCACTTTTAACATCTTCAAACGATCCGTCTTGGCGGCCAGCGAAGCCGCCTGTTGATCGATTTTGTTCAACATTCGGAGGATGCTCTCGTTGCGCTCCGCACGCTGCCGCTCGGCCTCCATCAGGCGCCGCTGACGTTGCTTCATCGCACGTACCGCGGCCTTTTCACATTCGGCCCGTTCACGCATCAAGCCCTCAAACTGTCGCTCCAACTCTGCGCGCTGTCTTTCGCTTTAAAGAGAGAGAAAAGAAAATCGTACGTAAGCATCTAAGTTGCGCTGGCGGTCGGTACCAAGCGTGATAGGCACCCACGCACTTACCACTTCCGGATGCGATTTTCCATCTCCTCGAACTCTCGCCGGTAGGTGGCACGGGTCGCGGGAAGTGGTTCCGCCTGAAACAGTGCTCCATCGCCGCTGGAATACATTGTGCAATCGCCGTCTCGCTATGAGGCAAATAAAGCGGAAGGCTTTAACAACCAACGCTCTTGTTGCGTTCCGAGCAGGGCGCAGCAAAACGTAATGGCTAATCAATTCGGAATCATTCGGAATGCTTCGTTCCTGTCTGTGTGCCCTTTACTGAACCCTGGAAAGGTAACAACACCCAACACCAGCTGCTGCCGTAGAAAGACACACAAAACACGAAGGGAAATCAATAACACACCCCTACCCGATAAACAAAGTTATAAACAGGAGTACCACACTCGGACCCCTACAGGCACCGGTCGCAACGGAGCAGAAAGGAACCGAACCGGAACCGAACGGGGGAACGGGGGAACGAGCGGGAGGGTCGTTACGAGAACGCGCACGGACGACAGACATAAAATGCAAGAATTTATCCTTGAAAAATGATAATTTCAAAGCGCGCGCGGGAAGGGTAGTTCACCAGGACACGCACACGAAAGCGGTTTCGGAGAATCGAACACACCGGACGGGTTGCAAGTTCACAGAGGTTTTGCTTTTTTGCCCGAATGGCAGGTCAGTCACGCAAACCATGACCCTATTTAGACGGCACTGTAGGGGGGGAGGGAGAGGGGACAAAAATCTATTTTCAGAGCTAGTGGTTTCACTTTATCAACGAACGGCGATTGGACAATCCGCCTTTTTTTCGAGGTGACGAATCGCTTGATCATCCCAAAGAAAAGCTATTATTGCTATGTTTGTTGCGAAAGTGTCAGATTCTTGTATGAGGCTTGTACAGTAACAACCTACTAAATGAACAAAAATAGTACATTTACATTACAAAAATCTAATATTTTTTACAGAAAATAGCAAAATTGGTATGTTAAATCGTTGTTTCATTCGATCCAATTGTCCCAAACAGTTCATTTCAGAAAAAAAAAACCCTAGAGAAAGTTGTCAGATTTGGAACAAAAACCTATATCTTTGACACACATCCAGTCACAAGGATAACAATTCCACATAATGAACTGACACTTTTGCAAATTTAACAAACCTACAGAATGTTACTCCACACCACTAGCATTCAGCTGATGTCGAATATTCTAGATTATAATTTCCACACTCGGGAACCACTCGCGAACCAGCACCGATCTTAACTACTTCACTACAGCGGCTGTAATGACACTGAATGCACCTCCCGGGCAAACGGTATGGTCCTAAAGGCTATGGGGTCTTGCGACACCAAAACAGAAACAATATGGCCTACATCACGGTATCTGTCTCACGCGAATGTCGTACCCCTTGTACGTATGCGTCCGTTGATGTCCGGGGGTCACGCATCGATGGGTTGGTAGCCCATGGCAACACGTAGCAGGCAAAGTAAGTTTGTTTGTTTGATATCGAAATTGGAAGCATCCCCAGCCAGCGCGACATGTTTCGATGGATCGTTTCGATTCAAGACCCGCAGCAGCAGCTCACACAAGCCAGGACACATTTGTGAAGGTTATTTCGGACGTTGGTTTTTGCACTACTCATACAATTAATCACGCGCCTCGTCTGCTGGTTTTGTTTTCTTATCCAATTGCTTTTACTTTACTCAATGCATTTGATTGCAGTAACGTCAACGCTAGGTAACATACAGCCTATTGGAACATTCCCGGAACCATCTGTATAGGGGGATGGATAATTTGGACTCACACCGAATTAACGTTGTCATGACTTCGTTTGGCAAATTGTTCCGCGATTGTTTGTTTGTGTTTTTATTTTAATTTCTTAGCCAATTATAAACTCGTTTTGTGATTACGTATGCTAGTCGAAAATTTTATCTACTACCGAAACAAGTTTCAGTCATTTTTTTAATTGCTCGGCTGGAACATATGCTTCTGTCCTGTCCAATCAATCAATGCTCTTTTCCTCCTACTCATCGTCCGAGTCACTTCTTGCTAGATATTGCCTTGATCAATCGCGATGGATAGAAGTTCGTGCATTTATGGGACAGGAATCGATTTTTATTGTTGAAGTTTTATTTCCGCACACAAAATGCTACACATTTTCACTTTTTTTCCTTACAATTTGCTAACCTCTCGCTACAACCACTACGCTTTCAGGAGTTTAGCCCACTGAACTACTGATGCTTTAATTCTCAACAGTTCCCTTTATGTTTACGAATTCGTAGTATACAGGCCTCTGATATAAACAAGCTCCTGAGTTACTTAATACTACTACGCTCTTTCCTAACTACTGCTCTTGATGCCGGTCACCGCATACGGCAGCAGCAAAAACACAAAAAATCAATTTAAAAAACTGCTCTACTCATAACCTAACAGAAAAAAAACTCAACGAAGGAAGAAATCCTTCCATTTCGTTTAATTTCCAGCACATTGTAGATTAAAGCTAATTAAAACGGGCACATTTCTTATACACTAAACAACTGTAGCACTATCCAACAGACTCGCAAATGTTCTATGCATGAAATATGGATTGAATCGAAAAAGAAGTCGAAATATATATTTTTGCTAGAAAATAAAAAGCACTTTGGCCATGGGCTACAGAGTTTCAACAAGCACTTCCATTAGTTAACAAATCGGTAAAAGGGCGGGGATCTAAAGGGAAAGATAATTTAGCTTCATTTTAAACCGGATAGCAATGGGAAGAATAAATCACAGTTAGTTACGATTGATGAACATGCTTATGCTTGTAAGAACCGGGAACACAGGTTACACATTGATATGGTGTGAATATGTGAGTTGATGATGAACGGTCTTTGTTTCTTTGTTTTTCCACTACGAGTTTTTCTTTAAATACAATCTCTCTTGTGCTTTACCGGATTTATATTCAGAGTCTATAAAACAGATAGTAAAACAGAACGAGGCCGATCAGGAAAACCGTAAACCGACTGTTTAGCATCTTTTGTTGCTTAATTCCCATATTGTAACCGGCAGATGTTAACCAAACGGTTGTTAATTTTCAAACCGGTAGGCTACACTTTGTGTGTTATATACAATAGTTTTCCTCTTTCTTCTCGCTCGGAACGGCTTGTATCAAGCACCTGCCCAAAGATCCAACGCGATCCACTGTTTCTATGAGCATTCAACCAAACCAAACACTTTATCTTCGCTCACGATAAAGCGGCGGTGAAGCTATCGCGAACAGCAGCCGGCTTTTGCTATACCACCCTTCTCCTCTATGCCAGCCGGCACTGGATGGATGTGGAACCGCGCTCACGTGTTATTCGTAAACGTGTTTTTTTTTCTTCCTGCTGTTTAACGATGATCTATTATTGTCATTGTTTTGTCATTTCTGCTTTGAGCCTAACTTGCTGCACACTTATCACCTCGGACACACGGATAAGACACCATGGAACAATGAAAAGGCCACAAATACGAAGGAAATATTCGAAGAAGGAACGGTAGCAAAGATCAAATTAAAGTATAAAAGTATTAAAGTTAAAAGTAGATACCACTCTAGCTATAGTTCCTCCCTTGTATCAACCTAGCTTTCTATCAGCCTGAAACACACCACTTGTAGAGTCAACGACGACAATCGAAAATCTAATCTCCGATGTCCTGCTCTTTCTTCGTGCAAAAATTGATCACAAAAAAAATAAAAAAAAAACAAACCAAACACTACAGCACTTACTTTTCATCCTTCCCTAGCTACTTACAGGACAACTACATAAAATCTAGCTAACAAAACTACCAAATACGCGCTCACGGGTCTAGAAATCTACAAGTCTTTTACATCACAAACAAATAAAACGCGCATCCGCCCACGCTAGCCATAAACAGGCCGCCCACACTACCACTATCCGGTGCCGTGTTTGCCGGTTTCGAATAGGCCCTTCTTGAAGAACGAATGAAACTCAATCAGCGTCTGCTTGGTCAGCCCGGGCCGTCCCTCGCCCTCGTAGATGGGACAGTGCGGGATTTTGGCACACACGACCAGCAGACGGCGCAGGTACGTTTCCAGCTGGCGGCGGCGCGTTTTCGCCACCGATTCCGTGTTCGAGGCGAACAGTTCGCGCCGCGGGAACGGTATCGTTGCGATCTGCAGAAATAACACACAAACAAACAAACAAACAAAGGTTAGGCGGGATTTGATTCACCATTGGTTTGTGTTGGTTATTACCTTATCGCCGTACAGTTTCTTCATCGTTAGATGCAACTCCCGAAAGCGACTGTACCGGCGCAGCAGTGTCCACCGTTCGTCCGGTAAGTTTATTTTCACCTCGTACTCGTAGTGAGTTTGCTTTCCGGCGCCTCTTATAATGTACGTTGGTATGTTAATCAAATGGTCCGAACCTGGTGGAAAAAAGATCGTATCGAGTTGGTTACGAATTTTTCGATAATCAAAGTTTTGCGAATGTGCAATGGATTACTTCGTTAGATGGACTCTGTTTCGTTATTTTAAACAAATATCAAACATAAACCATTTTTTAAGCATCAAACCATTAAGCAAATCAAGTTATTTGAAGCAAAGACCAATAATGTGTAACAACTAATCAATAACGGGACAAACCCACATGCAGAAACATAATAGCACCAGATAATCGGATAAATAAGGATCTCTCAAGCGCCTTTTACGCGTTTGTTTAATTTCTATGGCCATAAAGAGCCAATAGAGAGTGAGAGTGAGAGCAAAGAAACGCAAAAAAATCACAACTTACGATATGTTCCATCCATGGACGGTAGCGATCGCGTAACACTCGGTGCGTAGATACTGCCCTGATCGCGCGCTCGCATATACCCGGGATAGATGCACGAGTTGCCAACCCGGCTGTCGTCGCTATCCGTGAAACTCTCCGGGATATCGCGCATCGAATCGAGCTGCAGCTCCCCATCCGAGAGGCAACTCTTCTCCACGTCCTGTATCTTGATTTCCAGCTGCACGATACGCTTCTGCAGATCCTGCAGCTCTCCGATCTTCCCGTCCAGCAGCCGCTTGTCGCCGTTCGTCTCCAGGATCTTCATTATCTCCGCCTTCTTACTCGCGATGCTTTCCCGCAGGTGGTTCATCTCGCACAGTATCAGATTTGCCGTCGACGAGGTGATGGAGCTGTTGTCGATCGACGAGCCACGCGACTGCCGCTCCTCCTCGTCGTCCACGCGCACGCGCGCTACTCTGCTTCCCACCTCCTCGTCTTCCTCTTCGTCGTCTTCCTCCTCCTCGTGGCTGCCGTCCGTACCGCTGCTGACGCTGCTCACCCGCAGCGGATGTATGCCGTGCCGAATGTCAAAGATTTCCGTGCGCATACTGCTGCTTTTGTTGCTGGTATTGCTACGCGCTCGGTTCGGTAGGGACAGCTTCAAACGATTCGAACCCGGCGTTCCCATCGAGGACATCGTCGTGACCGTGGTACGTTCCTCCTCCGAGTCGGACGATTTGTGACGCATCCTCGGTGACTGGGGTTGGCTCGGTTTCGACACCAGCCCATTTCCATTCGTTACGATTACGGTGGTGGTCACCGGTTGAACCGTTTTCTTGCCACCGTATCGCGGGTGCGGTGTGGACGAGGTGGCCAACAACAAGCAATGGTCGTCCGATTGTATGAGCAACTTAGCCGTACCACTGTCCGGACCGGAAGCCTGCCCCCCGTTAACGCTTCCTTCGCTTTCGTGTTCATCGCCATCCGCCGTCAGCAACGCATTCGATGCCGTATCGGTGGCTTTATTAGTCTCGAAGCTAACGCCACTGTCACTCATACCACCGCCATGTAAAAGTCCGCCACCGTTAGATGTCGCCTCCTCGAAGTCGCGATCACCCGTATCGGATTCGGTGCCCCCGTCTTCGGTCGAGCTGGGTGTCGGGTTGAGCGGATTCAACGTACCGAGTGCGGGCGTGTTGAGCGCGGAAACGAAGGAACAGTCCGAGTTTGCGGTATGAAACGTGTCACAGGTTTCCAGCGTTCCTCCGCGATTGGTGTGCTCGATTGTGCCGTCGCCATCGGAATCACCATTCTTGTGAGTGAGATTGAGGGTCAACCTAAGAATAGGGTAGAACATTTTTTAATAATAAATTAATCGTTCCGTAAAACGTACTAAAGGGCAAATTCTTACGATAGCTTCTTTTGTTGGATTTGCTCCAGTTCCTCTTGGGTGCGTTGTTGCAGCAATTCCCTGTTTTGCAGCTCCAGCTCCTGAATTTTCTGGTCCAGATCGGCTATCTTTTGTGTGCTTTCCGCAAGCAGTTGCTCCTTTACAGTCAGCTCGGTTTCATACTTATTGATTTCATCACGCTGCAACAAAAGAGCAACAGAAAAATCGTTGTAATCGTTGAAATTTGGGCGTGATACCGTTCATTCCCATAAGAAACAACAACATATCTACTTAAGCTATACGTACGTTGCGCCGCACAAACTCCCGAATGTACTGCTGCGAATAATTGTCCAACGAACGCGATATTTGCAGCAAAATCTCCGAATAGTCTTCCGTGTGAGGCGCGTTTCGTATCAATTCGCTACTTGCCTGCGAACAAAAATATGAGAATCCCATAAATATCTTCAAAATAGTTGCACGATCTGCTCTTATTGCACAGTTAAATGTAATAAAATGTCCAACAAAAAAGGTTCGAATGAATTATTAGAACTTAAAATTAAGATACCATGAATCGTTGCAATTAAATAATTCTAGCGTTTCTCTACCTCATCCAGACGGCCACAATCCTGCAGCTCCTGCAGCTCTTTCGCGACGTACTCGTAGAAGTCGCGCTTCTTCGTATCCAGCTGCGTCTGCAGCGCGGACAGTTGGCGCACCAATATGTCTACCTGGACTCGGCGTGAGGGAAACAAAAGGGTAGCGATACACAAAGCAACAAACCAATGTCGGGAGGCGCAAATGGGTAACCGAAGAGGAAAACAGGAAATTGAAAGAAATATAAAAATAAAAAAAGTGTAAAATATAGTAAAAATTATAAGCAAACAATCGTCCTACTGGAGGTCTAGCTAACACCGGCCGCTCCTTGCATTCCGCACGCACTTACTTGCGTCTTTTCGTTGCTCGTCTCCCACAGGACCATCTCCTTGCGTGCCATCAGCTCACCGATCCGGCAGTCCAGTATCGTCAACCGATCGCGTTTGGTGCTTTCCAGCCGCTCCAGCTCCTCGGTGCACAGCTTGATCTTATGCTTGAACTGTTCGTGCATGCGCGTCCGCTCGTGATTCAACTGCCGCAACGCGTTCTCGATCGTCTGCAGAATCTTCCGATGCTCGTCCTGCAGTTCCGCATCCTCCCGGCTGGGCGTGTACTGCCGGAAGCGCAGCGCGTTCTGCGGTGACACCATGCCGCCCGATACACCGCCCGAACCGCCACCACCACCGAACAAACTGAGCGTAGAGCCCCCGATGACGCCGTCATCGTCACTGAGAAAACTCGCACACAGATTTTCCCGTGACGCCGCTATCAACGACAGCCGGGACAGGTCGAGCCGGGACGAGCGCTGCATATGGTTGCTTTCCTGGCGCATTTTCGCAGCCTCGGCCGGATTGTTGTACCGGAACATGTTCGTCCGGCCGAGCAGCAGTATGTCGCCCTGGCTGATGGCCGTCGGCACCTCGATGATGCTCGCGTTCAGCAGGCAGGTCGCGTTCGGATTCGGATAGATCGTCGCATTCCCGTTCGACAGCACGATCCGGCAGTGTTCGGGCGCGATACCGATCCCGTTGAGCGAGATGTCCTGCGGGTAGGACGCCTCATCCGTACCGATCGTCGTTTCGCCCTCCTTCAGACTGTACAGCGTGACGCCGGTGCTGATGTCATCGTGAATGCCGATCAGATGCGGCACTTCCGAATCGAGCACCACGCCCACGCCCGACTTGCGCAGCCCAAGCGAACGCTGCTCGCGCAGTATCGTCTGCGCCTCGCGCCACTTCTCCGTCCACTCCTCCGTCAGCACCTTCTCCTGCGCCTCCTTCTTGTGCAAATCCTCCAGCACCTTCAGCTGGGGTGCCAGCTCCGCGCCACTGTCGCTCGACAGCATCAGCTTCAGCTTGTAGATCTCGTCGCGCAGCTCGCGGATTAGCTTCACGTTCGGGTCCTCGTTGATCGTCGGCTTGTTGATGATGTTCTTCGCCCGGTTCGCGTACCGGAGCGTACTGAGCGTTTCGCTGTAGTTCACGTCCGCCGGCGAGATGGCCGCGATCATGATCGTTTTGCTGTTCCCACCCAAACTGTCCTTCAGCAGCCAAGTGAGGATCGAGTCCCGGTAGGGGATGTACAGCACGCGCTTGTTGTTCGTCGGGTTCGTCTGCTCGGCCAACGCGGAAATGACACTGCCGAGCGTCACCAGCGATTTGTTGATGTGCGCACCCTCCTTCAACCGCTGGCCCGTCGCACCGGTCGCATTGGCCCGCTCGCTGCCCGCCAGATCCACCAGATGGATCTTCGACACGGTCTCACTCGGCAGATCGTTCAGATACCGCGCCTGCACGAACGTGATCGTGAAGATCGCGTGACTTCTGCTGCTCGTGTCGTTCATGTTCGTGCTGGCCGTCGTCCGCTGGATGTTGCCCTGGATCATGCAGTTCTGGATCTCCGCATAGTCCGACACCGGGTGCTGCGAAAGGCTCTCCACGTACGGCCCGAGCGTTCGGTGTTCGCGCACGCGCAACCCATGCCCGGCACTGCTCGGTCCGAGCAGATCCTTCACCCGCTCGTTGTAGATCTCCAGGTACGAACACTGCGTCTTGAAACCCGTGCCCTCCTCCTGGCCGAGCTTCATGCGCGCGAACAGCGACCGACAGATGCGCGGAATCAGGCCCTGCGCCTCCGGTGTGCCCATCATCGTGAACGTTTTGCCGCTGCCCGTCTGACCGTACGCGAACACGCACGCATTGTAGCCCTGGAAGGCACAGTCCACGATCTCCGTGCCGAGATCGTCGAACACCGTCTCCTGGTGCGTAAAGTGTGGATCACGCTCGTCCACCGACCAGTACGAGTGGTCGAACGTGAAGTCGTTGAACGGATCCTGCGCGGCACGGGATGCAAGATCCACCCGGACGCCATTGCCCGTGCCAAGCTTCGGTTTAAGCAGCCGCGTCTTTTTGCCATCCATCTGCACAATGAGCTTTGCGCCGAGCTCATGTTCCCTGCGAGATAGGGGGCAAGAGAAGAGAACTTGACATTAGTTGCCTCAAACAAAAAAAAAGGATTTGTTGAATATTTAATGAATTTTGTAAGTTTTATAATACCAGAATTGTTCAGTGGGTAAGATACAAAAATTAGGAATGAATTATACATCGACTGAACGAACACATAGATTAAGGAATTAATTAAGGAATGAATGACAGTTGAATAAAAGTCTCAAACAGAGCACCACGGGAGTGCGAACGTTACACAGAAAATATCATAATTTCGTACCTATTCACGATCAGTGAAATTTATACAGGATTCATACATTTCCTAACTTATTTTGAACTATATTTAAAGCTTTTCACAGCATTTTATAAATCTTTTACAATCTCAAAACATCTTCCAAATAATCGTTTTTTTATCAACATAATTATACAAACGACAAAAAGGATTACAGCTTTAAACCATCGTTTGAAAAATGTAACTACCCCCAACGTGAAATACCTCTCATTACCGCAGCTTTCTCCTCGGACCAAAGCTTTCGTTCGGGCTAAATCCAATCAGTACACAATGTACTCAATACTCAGTGATTAGCTATGCGCAAAACTTCGCCGCGATCGGACAAAATCAGTAATTTAAATGCCATACTTTCGCCCGGGGGCAATAAGAAACCCACCACCATGCTACCATGCGGTCAAAGGGGCGGCACCATGGAGCATTCCTATCTGTCAATTTCCAGCCAAAAGCTGCCACCGTCGGACTCGGAACGAGGCAAACGAAAAACCCTATCCACCCATCATTCATCCAATCAAGCCACCGGAGGCGGCCAGAGGGTAGTTTGGTGTGATTTAGCGATAATTCATTACGGTTTCAAATATTTTTTCCTCCTATTTCTATTGCATTTACATTCCTTTCGGCATGATTCATTCCTTCCGCCAGTGATCTTGCTTACACACACACACGCACACTTTCGTTTGCCGATTATCTCCCGGCGGTCGGCGGAGATTTTGGTTTGAAATTTGGGCGAACCGAGCGAATCATAAGCATGAGGGGCGAAACGTGCGATAATGAGGCCGCCCCTTGAAGTCTGCTTTACTTTTTCATTTGTTTGATAATGAACTCGAAGCGAGCGAACACATGAGCCGATCTCGGTTTGCGGCCAGTGTGTGAAATGTCGATCGATGTTGATCTCATCGCGGTTCGCTACGCGTGGATCCATGGCAAATAGATTTGAGCGCGGAACGAACCATCCAATAAATGCGAACGTACGAACGAAGCGTATTTTTTTAAATAAGTTGTGCAACACGCTACTGTAAAAATTTACCAAGCGGCTTCCCCTGTTTTCGCGCAAATAACTCGCGCGTTCACCTGACATACTGATCGTATGACACCGATGTTCAAGTGTTGCGCACGAATCTGCACAACCTTCTCTTCGATAAGGCAATGACATAAGCGTCTATTAAGTTCGATGGACCATCGACTCAGGGAGCTTCCATTCAATGGTAGCGAACACCGAGCGTTTGGTGAAATTATTGAAATTATTATCAAAATCGAACGAAGAAAAAAAAACGCTTAAACACCCCGGAACTGGCAAGCCGGCCCCGGCTTCACCAGGGCCGATTAAATCCGTGATTTTGCTAAACGCAAACGAGTTACGTTACGGATCGGTACGAGTGGGTTTGTAAGTTTGCAACTACCCACTACCATCACCACGCCGTGTGTGAGCGTCTGCATAGGTCGATTGGTTCGGTCGGCATTGCGTCACCCGTCTGGGTGGTTGGTTGGTTCCCGCCGACAGAAAACCGATTGTCCGAAAAACCGCAATCATAACCCCGGCCCGGACCGGGGTTCATATAATTCGCGCAAATAATGGACATCACGAAAACAAAGCAAAGGCAAGACCGAAAGGTTATTTATAATCAAAGTATAGTACGGCGTTCGCTTTGTGCAACATTTTTGCGCTTATCGGCTATGTTTCGCAAATATGGCATCGTTAATCTCATGCATGTTGGGGATGGCCTAACCCACCGCAATGCGTTCCCTTCTGGCAGTTCCCTAGCGAAGGTGGGCAGATAAGCCACCGGATTAGGGTCATTTAAGGCGGAACGTTTCATGTTGACCTACGGGAAGCTCATTGTTTCAATTAACACAAATTAAGTATAACAATTATCTAATGTAAATAGATTGAAAAAAAACACTCAGCAGAAGACGAACGAAAATCTCCTTTGAAGTTCTCCCTTAGCTCGAATTCAAAGGAGTTTGTTGATGATAATAAAGCTTCAATATATGGTTCAAACAGCACTTAGAGTTTATGCAGCTTTATAAGTGTTTGAGCAGGAATAGATCAATAATAGGATTGAGCATTAAACTAAAAGGACTCTCTCGACTCTCGACGAAAATAAATCGCTTCAGGAAAATATCTAGTGCGTCGTGAATACATAAAACTTAAAAGGAATTAAAGATAATTACTAGGGAATTAAAGGTAAAACAAAGCGACATAAATTCGATTCACATATCGAGCAAAAAAAAAAAGTAAATTCATGTCTCTAAAACGTTTCTACAACTTGTGCCATATAACGAACTACTTAATATTATTGCCATAGTTATATTGCTTTCAGAAATGATCTATGTTCGAGGATTGTTTTTCTTTGTACTGGTAGAAAATAATCATTTCTTTCAACATTAAGTGAAAATTGTGCAATTATTTTAAAAAATTTTGAAACAGTCCCATCATAATAAGCATACCTTCGATTAATGTGTTTGGTGGGTAAATTATCGTTTTCCGCCACTGCAATAGCGAGTGACACAAAACGAAATGTCTCAGTGTCAATTACAAGACCCAAGATTGCAGACGCCAAATGCCACAACCCACCACCACCACCACCACCACCAATGTGGGAAACGAAAATCACAAACCCACAGACGTTTCATGCATTGCCACAGAAGCGTAAAGTGCCCAAGCGCTAAGGAAAAGAATGCACCTTTAGCGCGACTTATGCACACAGCGTGCAGCATAAGAAGAAAAAAAACCCATGTGTTCCAGTTCCATGCTTTTCCGCCCTTTTGCTGCCCTGGTGGATGAAACAGTAGCTTTGCAATTGCAACAATCCCGAGTTGCATAAAAACCAAGCGGACACATCGAACAAAAGAAACAACAAATGAAGAGAAAGAAAAAAACCATACGAATGTGCTCCCCTAACCCACTCGAACGCTGGACACAACCAGAGGGTGATGGGGGTGCGCTGAACGTATCAGGAAACTTGGTCACCGGTTAAGCAAACCCATCGGACGGGGACGGACACCGGATGACAGTGGCGTTCGAGCCGACTCCGGACGAAAGAAAGTACGAACCGGTGAACTATTCGAACGAAGAAATCCAATACCCATCCCCAAGGTAGGTTCGTGGTCTTTTTTCTTGTTTTTGTTTGCTTCCCCACCCATCACCCGGCAAGACAGGCAGGTAGCGCACCGTCCGTGTCCAGCGGACCCTTCGTTCGTTCCGGGAGCACCGTGGATGCCTGTTGCATTTCCGGCTCATGGCGAATCGGTGGTTGCGAAATCAGCGAACCAAAACCTATTGGCTTTGGCAGCGGCACCAGCAGCGAGCAAAACCCCGCGGAACCATGACGACTACTGCGGGCAACATTAATTGTTCAAGCAGCAAAACTAAGCAACCATCGTCACGCCGGTCGATTTTCTTCGGCTCGCTCGGTGGAATGAATAACTCAAACGCCAACACACACAACGACGTCTGCCAGTGAGGTTCGTTCTTAATATTCGAGAGAAGCGAGATGGCTGATGCGAGAGGAATTCATGAAATTAAAAATAATTTCATTAAACATTAAAAGTAATTAATTGAAAAACTTCAAGAGTCTAATTTACAAAGAATAAGCTTTTCATGCGCTCGGTTGACAAAAGTAAAAAAAAAAAAACTTCGAGCTTAGTTTTACTAAAGACCAAGCTAACAATACTGGTTCTGGCTGTCGAAAAACAATTACGAAAATAATTAATTGATTATTTATGTGTTCATATTTTGGTCCATAGTTTCATTTGATTTGAATATTTTAACAATCTTATCGAACTATTTTTTTGTAAATAAAATTAATTAAACTTTTCACAGGCGGCAACAAAATCTCCTCATGTGCATCAAGGGCCACTTTTGTAGCATTGCCAGAGTCGGCTCGTAAACATATCTCTCCTCCCCGTACCTGTACCGAGACCGTTGCAGAGCGTGGTGTACAAAAATTCGCTTTCGACTGGATCGATCGACCATCGACCACTACAAGTAACGGTAGTAGCGGCTAGTATCACACATGAAAAGTGAAAATTAAAATTCATAAAAAAACGGCAGCATGTTAGATGCCCGTTCCCGTACTCATGGAAATGGTTGGACGCAAGAGGCTCTGGCGGTTGGAAACACCGTGCACCATAAACGCCCACCTAAACGAGACTGCTGGAGTTGTTTTTTTGTGTGAGCATGAAAGTGATGTTTTTTTTTTGTTGATGTTTGTTTCTTTTCCAGCCCGCCAGTGTTTGCCGCGCGCACCGACTCGGAAATCATCAGTCCGAAAAAACAGGCGATTTCCGTTTCCAATGCGTGCTGCTCGTCTTATCGTCAAAACTGTTTCACACCCACCGGAGACGGTGGCGGTGGAAAAGCTGCTTCACTCGCCGCACCGCGTCCAGTCCGAGCATTGTGGAGCATGATTACGAAAATAAACATTCCATCAGATCAGTAAACGTTTAATCATCACGCGCTGCACACGCTAAACGCTTTTCGAACGAACGAATGTTGCTCGGGGCTGTTGGTGCAGGCTTTGACAAGCGATTATCGTTTGATTTATTCGTGATCTTTGAAAAAAGCAAACAATTAATTAACATTGATACAAGTTCGTCAGTATAAGTTAAGACAGGCAGTTCTTTTAGTACAGACAGTAACAAAAAATCTGTCGCTGAGAGCTTTGATGTTTCAACAGGAAAAGTTATGAATAAGTACATCTTCCCCTTCAAGAGAAAGCGCCGCCGCGATTGGTGTGAACACTTTGATTTTTTCAGCGCTAACAAGAAGTTTTAAGTTCCATTTTCCTCGTAGAAATAGAAAAGAAAGAAAAGGAAGCGTTCCTACGCATCTTTTTGGCGAAAAAGGTATAAATGAGATTTGCACTTCGTCGAAAAACTATGAGTATGAAGTTGAGCATGTTCATTTCTTTTCCATGCAAATGCTATCGAAATGTGTGTCAAATGGTCTCTGTCTAGGCGGAGTTCTTTCGTATACATGTTTTTATTGTATAAAAAAAGTTTAACAAGAATGTGGTTAAGTAATTATGATGACTCTCACCAAGTTAATGATTTTGGGTTTTGTTGAGTATACTACTTTTTTTACTTTTCTCTCGCGTAAAATCTGTTCAGAATTCTTATTATTCAGCGTGGCTTACAAATAAAATTGGAACATTGAGTTTTGCTGTGAGGCATTTGTAACGTGTAACATTTTACTTTTTTTTTCTATAAACCAAATGACTAGAGCATCATGCATTCCTTGAGCAGAAAGTTCTTAAAAGCTTTCCAATGTCAGCTTTAGTTGCTTTGACGAGTTTCGGCAGGAGAGTGGAGTAAACTTTTTTGGTACCATTCCGATGGCATAGGGTAATTTAAGGGCGAATGAAGCAGCTCTTCAAACAAGCCTACGAAGAATTACTAAGGGATGATGATGTTAACATTAAATTTGAAAGACTTTAGAAAAAAAAATTCATCATTTATGTTACAAAAAAAACTTTAGTTGCCTCTCGATAATTCTCGTTTTAAATTGCTTGTATATGAGCGGGAAGAAAAAAAAGTCCTACCGAATCAAAACTATTGATTTTTTGTTCTGGTTGTATAATTCAATATAATGTTCTTTGAAAGTAATAGTAATAGTACTGCAATGGCCACCGTGACAAAACTTATTGGCATATTTCTCGGGAATATAAAGCCGGTGAAAATCAGTTGAACTACTTTTCAGGGACAATACCTATTGACCGAATGGCACATCATTCGCTGGTTTATGAGCCTAGCAAGTGTGTTATTATGTTAAAAAACATATGAACCTTGAACATAGTAGAATTACAGCAACAGGCAATAGCTTCGTCTCTATTTGAAGGCTCTTTTGAAATATTTTCCATTCCTCTTTAAAACCCACATACATATAGAAATGTGATATAGATAAATGAGCTTTTTAATAACATAACTCAAGCAGATCAAACATCCCATGCTGCCTTGAAGCCAAAACCAATGCGCTAGAAGGCAATGGTTGTTGTTTCACGATGCTTCACGACCCTTCGGCGTCTGCACGAATTTCCAGCGGTCCAAAACAAAAACGAAAGTACGTTCCAGCTGACCACCGTGACTGTACAGATCGTAACCTTCACACACTCGTCCACGACCCCTTCCCAGCGATGACCGCCTGCCCGTCTCTTTCGGACCCATTTCCCAGCGTGCCTTGATGATGCCTTGATCGTCACCGTTCCGTAGCTTTGCGAACTTTGCACCGGAATTGCGTGCATGCGAAACAAGACGAATGACATCTACCTTCCTTCCCGCCGCTAGGGGGTGCTAGTTTCACTTCCAACGCCGACGGACGGAGACGCGCGAGCAACCGGAACAAAGAAACCTCCGAAACATGTGCATGTTCGTTCGCATCATCCTTCGATAGATCTATGCATTATTCCGACTGCGCGCCGTATCCAGCGAACCGAATCCGGGCCGGAAGATCCCAAATTAAAAGCAAACTAAATTCAAAAGGCACAAAAATCTCGGAAGGCCACTACTGGCAGGATGGTGGGAGAAATTTATGCAAAAAAAGTGGTACCTCTGTGGGAAAAAAACGGTAAAGCTATCGTGAAAACAACAACCAGTTTCAAAATAAACGGTAATTAAAAATATGAATAATTTAACCATGCACATGTCACAATTGTTTCGAGATCAATCAAAGTCTCTCTTTTCGGTCGTAAACCTTCGGTACAACGCGTTCGAAATGGCACACGCTTGTCCAAGCCAATCAAATTATCCGCCATACCCACGCTCCAACCGCAAACGAAACGCCACCTTTGCCGGAATCCGTTTCCGCCCGATAGCACGCTCGGGACCGAACACACGAACCAACAAACACCACATTATGCATCCTTTGCTGCGGTTTTCGTCAAGTGCATCTCGTTGCAGGTATGACATGAAACCGTATCCGAATGCCGAATGCGGTTTTTGTGTGCTCTTTTGATGTTTGCCCGCCACAAATGTCCACAAATGGGGGAGTCTCTCTCAGTTTGATGCATAAACAAGTCACAAGACAAAGCACGCTCCGATTTCCAATGACATGTACACGACACGGCTGTGTACAACCGCTTTCGAACCTCCCTCTGCGGGCCAAAGTGAAAGTGTACCACGGTTTGATCGACTCTGAAGCAGCCATAATGATCCCGACCCCGTCCTGACACGTTGCGACGAAAGAAGTGACGCGCACGTGACGGTTTCTTTATGCCAAAGAACCTTTATGGGTTATCAAAGTGCGCGTACCCGGAAGGCGTTCGGTCGTCTCTAATCTCTCACAGGACAATTTTCTCAACAAACCTCTCTCCTTCCAATTGGTTTCATCGAACGATTCGACTAGTTTCAGCTGCACTCCATGCAAGTGTCAATGTCCGCAGCCAGTAGCCAGCAGTATGACTCATGCTCTCGCTTTCGACAACATCGTCTCACTGCGATTTACCAACATGAACGATGATAAGATACTGTTTGCGTTTTTCTCGCACAATGTCGCCGTGAAGTTGCGTCCACAGCGGAAGGACAGAACGAGTTCTTGATACGCGAAGACCTAGCGCGCCCGTTATCAGCCTCCACAGGCCAGGAGGGCGGATTGTAGCACACGGAATCGAATGTTAAATAAATTCTAAACAACCGCCAACTTGGTGGCTACTGCGCATTGGAAAAGGTCGGCACGAATGGCTGGAATGGCTGGAATGGGTGGTTTTGGTTGGATGCAACACGTTTCTACGAATGTTCTGGAAATGGTCCCGAGAAAACTGGGCAGATATTGCAAGCCACAGCAACCACCAGCATTATGCAATCAAGCGGAGGATTTTTTTTAATTTTTTTGTCGACTCCAGTTATCATGACGCATGCCGTTTTATTTTCGACTCATGACGCATCACACACGCTTTCTCACTGGCCACCGTGGCGCACCCATTATGGAAGCGAGGGAAGGTTGGACCGGCTCAGACAGGAAGGCCACTTCGGTCGTGTTCCTTGTTCTTCCCGTCTGCTCGTAAGCTCGTTCCGACGGTGACGCGCGCGACGGCACACATTCGTGGCGTGGAAAATCAAGGCCACAGTAATTGCATTAGGTTGAAAAGAAGGGAGAAAACACCAGTGCGGAAGCGCGAGTGACATGCAAACACAAACACCTGTTTCTTTGTCTCGGAGGGTGAGCGGAACGGAAGCAGAGGGGACAATTTTCTTAACTGGTGCACATTGAAACGCACGCTTAACAGGCTTTGGCACAGCCCTTTGAACGCGGTTGTGTAAGCTGGTTGTACGCGCTGATAAGCGTTTGTAGAGAACGCTGATCAAGCTTGCATGTAGGTACAATGATAGTATATTATTTAACAATAACAAAGAAACTGCTTCCACTCGAACGATTATTGCTTCCTTCAGCTCAAATTTAGTTTAAATTACTTTTTTATGGCGAAAAAAAAACAGGAAAAGAGCTCGATGTTTGCAGATGATAGATGTTAACAAAATAACACTCACTATTTCAGCACACAACCCATTGGCAAACAACGCTCAGTTTAGATAGCGAAAAACCGCAACACCATCACAGGTATGAGAATTTGTGAGCGTGAGAAATAGGTTCTGTTTTCATTACGGATCGAAAACAATCGACCCGGGAAGATTCGTGAACAGGTTCTTCCCAAATAAACTTCTCTCTAAGTGTGGCTTTTCGTAGTTGATGTATGCGGAAGAGCAACTAATTTGGCCAGAAAATAGGGAAGGTTTGCTCACAATGGGAATGAATGGGTCGTTATTCCCTTACGGACTGAAGCAAGCTAAGCACGGGGCATGAGGAGAGGGAGGGGGGGGGGGGGGTTTGAGTGCATACTCTTCTTGTCTCTGAGAGATTGTTTAGATAGAATAGGCAAAACAACTTCAAACACATCGTATGATGGTTCAACATTGGAATAACATGAAAATAATTCAAGATAATTCTTTAATAAACTACTTTCTACACAAAGAAAAACCTGTGAAATTAGACAAAAATAAACTGAAAGGATAATATTAACTGATACTTGTCTCACTTTTCATCTATTAGCTTCAATCTTTTTTTTTCTCGTTACTCGATTCTACTTTATTTGCAGCTTACTACAATCTTTATTTATGAGCATCTTTTTAAAGGGTGATGCACAATGATTTGTGCTAAAGAAAAATAATATAAATATTATGCGCGTATAATTGTGCTCTAAGTAATTTTATCAATAGCGAATAAAACAGTAGAAATGTTATGCTAAAGTACTAAAAAAAATAGTAGTGAAGTACTAAAAAAACATAAAAATATTTGGTTTATTTTATAAATATTTGTTTTCATCTTCAAATCTCTTTTCGAAATTTCGTTTTACTAACAAATTCCAGTGGACATAAAGCAGTACACTGTACGTCGCAAAATCAAGCGGACAATTGTTGTACATTTTTACTGAAAAAAGGATCCAATCTATCGATAAAATATTTAGATGCTAATATGATTATAGAATATCGAAATATCAATTTGCGAAAATATATTTTCTCATTTATGTAAATGCACTGTAAATGGTAGCTAACATTTCTGACAAATCAAACGTGAGAATGCTTTCCAGAACACCCAATAAGTGGGTCATTCAAGTTCAAATCATGTTACGTGCGAAATCCCTGACAGGCACGTGCAGGGTGGTGGTGCAAAATTCTTCAGCTTTTTCCACACCCCGTCATTGAACGTCCAATGGGGAAGCCTTTTAGAATCACAATCAGCACAAAATACGTTACCCACAAGCTCGGCACGATAAACACGTGCCACCAAATGCAATGCAAAGCAGTAAAAACGGCGGGTGAAGGCGTACAAAATGGCGAAAGCGTAAGCGTGCCTAACGCCAAACGCACGGAATCCTTCTTCGCCCAATCGATCAACGGTGGAAACGCATGGGCATGATCGCCCATCGACATCATCATCATCACGATTTTCGTGACCTAGTGGCATGACCAATCAACACCGCGTGCAACGCAGATCCGCTACCGAGCCCGATGATGCCGGCTCGATGCAGTTGTTATTTTCACGCCATCATTAGATGTGCGTGCGTCCTCTTCCAGCTGCTGATCGATAGACAACTTCAAGCTAGGCATAACTTTAAACGGCAACACACAAACAATTGTTTGAGCTGTTCCCCAAAACCCCAACCCCCATGCACCCTTCTCAATGTAATGGAATAATTTGGATAATTTGACTTGCTTTACGTATTCGTTTCCTACACAAGAAAAAAAAATAGCCAGTGCGATGGAAAATGGGCCACCGAAAACGAACTAGGTATATGCCGGAATTACCACCAGCTCGTCTCGGGAAGGTAAATAAGTGACGCAACATTTTCAAATCACCTTTTCGTATTTTTTTCTTCTTTCTTTTGCGGTGAAATATACGCATGCCGCTGCCAGGAATTTTTGTTCTCAAAGTTTGAAATCCTTATCATGTATGAAAAGCAAATAATTCGATTGAAACGGGGTAAACCTTCAAGACAACAGATTACTGTTATGCTAATTATCTGGGAACTAGTTCATTTGAATTCAAAATGAATTGTGTGTACGTACAGTTTATTATACATTTTAATAAAAATTTATTACAATTTAATGTGAATATTGTGTAGTGACTACTCATTATTCTTTGCGTTTTAAAACCTCACAACAATTTGATTCATAACTATTTTTATCGAGTTTCATAAAGAAAAAATAAAAGGTGTGAAAAATCGATTCGATCATATAAAGATTGTAAGCATCGAACATACTGAAACATTCATATTTATCAAAAATTTCTTCTGTATTTCAGCATTTATGTTACCATATTTACACCTAATTCATTATAACAAATCCAAATCGTTTTATTCGGTCGGAACATTTAACAATTACGTTCAAATGATAATTCAATCACATTCAAATGATAATAGAATTGTTTTTAACTAAATAAATGTGAAGGAAGAAAACGTTCCTCTTACAAAAGTCATAATTGATGAGGGATAAAACCAATAAATATTTGAAAATGCTTGTTTAGACTAACTAGATAAACGAAAATTTAAAAAGAGAGTTGGACAATAGATCAATGGTATGTCTAAGTCGAGTTTAAAGCTTCTTTCAAATATTATAACCCTTAGTTTGATAATAAATGTATCTTAATCTCCAAAAGGAGGGCAATTATCAATAAGTAAGCTTCATATAAAGAAAGTAAAATTTCTATCTAAATTAAGGACTTTTCAAGTAGATGACTTACCTTTGATTGAAGGGACGAACCCGCACGGCAACCTTCAACGATGCCATGGTCTTTGTATTCGAATTGTTATACGCTGGATTCGTTTATCCGCCCTTGGTTGCACTCAAAACACAAACAAAACACGCCGACGAAGAACTCGTACTGCACGCTTCCTTCACGGCCGTCGCACGGCCCTCGCTATGTGAATTTGTTTAACAGTAAACAATGCACACCAAATTGCCACACTTCCTTCTTTCATTAATCCACATACACACGCACACAAGCATGTTCGCGTGAGGTTCAGGACGAATTCGTTTGTTGTTGTTGGTGATGTTGCACTATCAGCACTCGCACATCATTGCATCGAGTGTGCAATGACATCTTTCTGACAGATGATGCCTGTCGGATGCACGGAAGCACACACACACACGCTCGGAAGCTATACAAAGCGAAACGTACTATCACATGATGCTGCTACACTTGATCGGCACACCTTCGTGAAAATTTTCTCCTTTCACAACGAAGATTCCCGGCACGATTTTCCACGCGTTCAGCATTACCAGCAGAGGATGGAAAATTGAAGCGTCGTTGCACACGGAAACAAAAACATACCCACACACGCACACACACACACACAAACAAAAACGCGAACACACTTAGGCTATAAACAGAATGTTGCTCTCTTCGGAAGATAAAATAGAACGCACTAGAATGGAAAAAGAGGGAAAAATCATCGAAAAATGAGTTGTACGTCACACATGCACAAATACACACAAGCTGCACAGGATAATTATCACGGTACGGTTATTGCTACTTGCTCTGTTACTTCAAGCCCATTAGATGGGTTGAGCAGGCAGGCGGGTGGGCAAGTAACAACAGTAAAAAATCGCTTTCAACCTCAATTTGTTGCCCCTCTTCGAATAGCATAACACACACTCACACATGAATAAAGAAACACTAGCACAGCCGATGGATGATTCTGAGCGGAACGTTTTGAGCACTTTTTTTTACTCCACTGAAAGATGCTGCTGCACTGCTGGTTGATGAATCTCTTTTACTTCTAATGTGGAACTTTGAACAGTTGGGCACTGTAGTAGGCACTGGAGCTGGCTGCTCTGATGATGATAATAATAACGCGTAGCTTCTTCCGGTGATGGTTCTTCAATCGTGTGCTCTTACTACAAGTACGTTTACTTTTTTTGCGCACCTCTTTCGCCACGTTCAAATAGAAGTACGTACAGAGAAGGAAACGAAGTACGTTCATATCCATCCACACGCACATCCTACTGGAACTAGTTACATTCTCACCCCCTTTTTTAGAGCGCCGCAAACACTCCGAAAGCAGGACATTATGGGGCCACCGAACTCCCTCCTCTCTCCCGAGGAGGGTGCTTTGTGTTTGTGTGTGTGTGTTTTTTTCTTTTATTTTGCTCACTCTGTTCACCTTCATATTTCGCACACACTCTCACGCTTACACACGGCACAGCTGTTGGCTGGTTTTGTTGTTGTTTTGCGTGTTTGGGCTTCTTGTCCGGACGACCCGTTGAATGCCGTCACCCCGTCGTCCCACAGCCAAATAACCGCTGCAATGGGGTGTGCATCATGCATCGCATCGCATGCAATGCGTCCATGGGCATTTCGTCGCTTTCGCTGCTACGACGATGGTGGGATCTTTTTTTTATATTACGAACTTTACGTGGGCAGAGAACGTTACATGGGAAGGGTAAATACACACAGCCAGCAAGGGGCACGTACGCGCGTGAAGGGAGCCTCGCGATTGAAGGCCAAATAGACTTACAATCACTCGCAAAGTGTGATAAACATTTGCTAATTTGACATGCTAGCGCTAGCACTACTCTGATACGGATGCGTAGAAAACCTTTAGGCCGTGTGATGTCTTACGAAACGATTCTGACAACCGATTTTTCCTCCGGCAGAATGAGTCACTGCACCGGAAATGGGTTCGCAGATAATAATCTAACGGCCATCACTGGGTCGCGGGAATAACGAGTTATTGCCTTTGTTTCATGGCACGACTCATACACCACTAACCGCAACAGAAGCACAAACACGCACACATAATTTGCGCAAAAACGGGAGCGCACACACGAGATGTTATTGTTTACTTTGGTTATTTTTTCAAACATACAACAGTACGGTCGTGAGGAACTTTCTTCAAACGAAACACATTTTGGTTTTCGACCCCACAGCACTCTTAATAAAACAGCTGGCCTTTGGGGCTTCAAGGCCTCGTACACAGATGAAATTGGCAGTTAATTTAATTGTGTAGCCCATAGGAACGATTCAGTGCAGTATTTTATATCCATAAACTACATTAAGGATAGTTTTAATCAACTGTAACTAGAAGTTTACACTTTTATCTAGAAATTCACATCAAACAAGTGACGGTCCGAGGAACGAACGATGGCGCCCGAGGAAAAGGCGAATGCGAGGATGAACATACCGTACGAAAACAGAGTCCGTGTTAAGGTCGTATAGTATTTCTAACAACTATGTGCAAAACACGCAACAATGTAAAAATACCACAATTAGCAGGAAAGAGTGTTTACTTTTCAGAATTAGTTAAGTTTCTCGACTACACCAAAGAGAATGAAAATATGTTTAACACTAATTTGACAGACCTCAAAACAGTCATCATTGCCATAGAATCGTCATCGGATTATCCAGCCGCTATTGTTAAATCGGCTGAGTTGTGGACACTCAAGAAGGAACGAGATGCAAGACGAGGTGCTTTTGAAACAGTGCGAGAAAGAGATGCAAGAAGCGAATGAAAATCAACAAAAATCCTTTTTGACATTGCCATCATGTTCGAAAACGTATTTCAAAATTTCGAACGTGAACAAACCGATGCTTCGGGAGAACGGGATAAGAAGCCTTGCATGAGTTGATAATTTTGATTTCTTTTATATGCATACTTCCAAAAAGTATGGCAAGCCATTGAATATTATTTTAATTACAGTACTGCAGTTTTTTTTTAATTTTATTTGAACATAACGACCATATTCGACATAGAAGATAAAGCGCCTTCAAGCGCCTTTATCAGATCGCCTAATGACAGGTAAAAACATCATAAAACAATGTGCTGGCCGATTCTTTCACTGCAAAGTACAGTCGAAATAGCGTACACAACGTGATTTATTCCTGTATTAGCATTACATAAGCAAATTTTTTACTACATAAACAATGAAACATGATAGCAACAACGTTTATCTTTCGACAGGTGAAACCCACCTACAAAGTAGTCAACCCTCCGTAATAGACGCAGGAGCATAGCAGCATAAGCCCGCAGCATAAAATTCGATTTGAAGCTCGCTTTTGTTTTGCACAGCTTACAGCGACGAGAACGTACACAGCCCGCGAGGCGAACGGGAGTGAAAGAAAATTCGCATTTGTGTGTCTCTCCGGTTCAATCCTGCAGCAGTTTGCGGAAACAGCGGTGACGGTGTGTGAGCGGGTCGGGGTGGCTTTTCCCTAAGCGCAGTGTGTGTTGTGTAGTGAAATTTCCTCCCCCTCTCGAGAGAGAATACCGAACTCGCAAAAGTGCATTCGCGCAAATGCTTGAGTGCAGAATTGGAAAGTGAGAAGATGAAAGAAAATCGCACTAATCCTGGACCCGGACGGAGCCAGACGAATAAGTGTGTTCACGTGTGTGTCTGTGTGTGGTTTGGTTTGGTGTACCGCCGTGTGTGCGCATTGTTACGACTACGAAGCGAAGAAGGCAAAAATACAACCCCTGTTGGTCGAAGAAAGAACGTTTGCTGCAGGACAGCGTCAGCGAGAGGGATTGATTTTTTTTACCCTTGCGCTGCCAAACTGTTCTCATCTGCGCCCCTTCGTTGACCCTGTACCATGCACCCGCGGTTGCTTCCTAGTTGCGGCCCTCACCTGGCCCCTCGGCGGCCCATTCTGGCTTTTTCTTTCCAGAACTATCATCTTCTTCGGCTGTAACACGTAACAGGGCTGGAATTGTGATTGGTTTTTTCATGCAGCAAACCCGTCGACAGGGAAAACACTCTCTCGCTGCCTCCGCACACGAAGCGAAGGCTTTACCGTTTCTTTGCGTTTTCCCTTGCTCCGGTGAAAATGCTGCTGTTGCTGGCAGTTCGCTTTTTCTTTGATCGATTCGCGTGCGCGCGATTATGAGGGTGGTGATGCATCGCTATACAGATAATTATTCTTACTCCTCCTGCGCGCAAAACGTTTCGAGTGTGTGGACTGTTTTCGCTTGCATTCTTGCACATATATGCGTGAACGGTTTTCATCTCGTGTGTGTGAAAGTGAGATTTGCAAATTTTTGCAAATTTTTGCAAGTTTTTTACACCTTCATAAGCGCACGCACGCTTTGGAGATGATAGGACCACAACGCTCCAGCTTCTCCTTCTTATAATCGCGTCGAAATATCGCGTCGACGCTTACTTCGATGCGTTAGGGCACGCGCGAGGGCAGGTGATTGTTTTGAAATTTAATTTAAATCGATGATGAGAGAACAGAAGTTCGCAGTTGCCTACCTTCAGGCGCAAAGTTATTTTTTCGTGTTGTTCCATGTAACGAACCGATTTAGGGCTATATTTATGGTTTTGTTACACACGGTAGTGTATTAAATATTTATATGTTTTTTTTGTATACAGTGAAAGAGAGGGTAGTGTGAACGAGTAATGCATTAGAATGTGCTATTAGTGAACAACGTCAGTAACACAGGAAACAGGCATTTTCAGCGTGATTTCAAGTGAACGCAAGCGTATAAAGGCAACTTCGGAGCAAACGCAGCACCGAAGTTTCGCATTACTATCACGTACAGTTGTGCATTTACATCGCCATACCGCAGAATACAACCAACAAATGTGCGGAGAGCACACATACCAGCTGTGAATGTAAGTCTGCTGGTAAAACTTGGCCCTCTCCCTCGTTCGCGTGCGTTTGCGGCGAACACGGCAGCAGCGTACTCGCGTCGGAAAGTAACACCCGGGGTAGCACGGCCGAGAGCATAAAGTCGCCAGACCACCACACGAACCACCATCACACAAGCTGGACCGGAACGCTACGGCCGCGACGATGAAGACTCGCCTGACGACGCTAACATGGCGTGGATCCGCATCGGTTGATCCACGGTTTTCGGCCGCCATGCTGCCGTGGTCCATCGCCGACATCAGGAACCACGAGAGTTATGTAACGGTAAGTGCTGCCCACAATTAATATCATCCGCAGAACCTTCACTACAACCACCGCGTATGCACTGGCTAGAGTTGGTTCATTCTGGGAGAGAAAGATTTCCACCTCGTTTGGTGGTGAAAAAATGATTCGTCCTGCTAAAACGATCTCACAAACCTGCAACAACAAAAAAAAACCTCCCGTTGTGGAAAAAGCACGGAAATGAGCTGAAGCTATAAACCGGAGCACCGCCTTGGGCATGGCTTTGAACGGTCAGGTTCCCGCTAGGCCAACCCGTCAAATCTCAACGCTGCATTACACAGCAACGTTCGCCCGCCCGTCCCAGCAGGCGGATACTACCACCAACCTCCACCGTCAACAGTAGCATGGGAGTGTGGAAAATATCGATTTTCCATCGGAAATGCGTTCCGTGCGAAACACTAACCTGTACGGGGTACGCATTTCGCGCGATTGAATTGTTTGATGGGCCCCATTGCTCACATTTGTTTCACTGTGTGGGCTTGTGTGTGTTTGTGTATCCGTGTGCTGCTTGTTTTAGAAGGATATGGGATCAACGCGCGCGCGGCACACGAGTCGGAAAAGCCATTCATCCGCCTAACGAGATTACGTTCTCATCAATTATTAACCCGCCGAGTCAACCGAGCGCACCGTTCCGACGGCTAGCAACAGCACAGTAACGCAAAATGTTTCACCCGCAAAACATTGGGACACTTTCTGCTGCCTCCGCGCTTGCTATGTGAGGGTTAGGGAGTTACGTCGTTACAGCCGGGTTTGTTTTTATTTTCCACGAACGGCTTTAATCGGTAATGTGGGGATAATTTGGTACCCGTTTTCTTAGTTGTTTTGGCATTTGGTTTGCATCTGGGTTTTATATTTATTCAATATCAGCAATGTGATTGAAGTATAAATCAATTTGTAACACGTTTGACTCACTTGACAGTTATTATAGTAAACAATTATTGTAAAAGAAAAACAAAAAAATTAAAGCAAATGTTTTCGTGTTCACATGTAAGTATAATAATTTTGTGGAAGTTATTACAGCGATTCTTCACACAGATTGTAGTTTTATAAGAAATTCATATTCAGTGATGCTCCTGAAGAAATTTATTTAAAGAAATTCAAGTCACACAATTCTAAAACAAGATACTAAATTACATGCTTTGTTGTTTTTGTTTTGTTGCTTCGATCTCATAGCATTTTCACTAAATCTATAACTCCTTTTTCGTAAAGTGCTTTTCTCTCCCTTGTTTAATGTATCAGATTGAATATCTAAACTGACGTAATTGTAATGATTTGTTCGAGTTTGATGTTTAGCAATTCAACATTGATTCAGAGTTCATTGATTTCCAAGTACAAATATTTTATAATTGTCCGGTATAATTGTCCCCTGAATAGGTGCTTTTGTCGCAATGACTTCTACACTTTACAACAACCGTGTACAACATGTAATATGCAAGTACTACAAACAGACAAAGAATTGCGTAGTTCTTTTGTCGCTTAGTGCCATTAGGCAAGCCTAGGAGACGGGTAAATAATTATAAATTCGGTAAATAAAATTTGCATTCATTAAGTAGAAGTGCGAACTCATTACCATCCACGATGAGGCTGTCAGCGTGAAAGTTAATTCGCGAAGTTGAAAGCGCGAAGTTCGTGCCTCTTCTAGAAACTGTTTTCAATCCAATTCGGCTAAATCTTGGATTGAGCTTCGTCAAAGATTCAGGAAGGGCTTCTTCCTTATGGATTTAAATTGAAATTAACAAGCACGGTTCATAGTAGGCATTGGAAGAAATTTAATTCAACTTATGTATGGTTATTGCTTTTTCGAGTCAATATGAAATAGTAGAATCAGCTGTTTTTTTTTGTATGGGACAGTTGTTTGAGAATCTGAGAATAAAATTTAGTATCGCTCTGTAATTGTTGGTAAGAAAAATATAGGATATAGCACAGCTAACTAACGATATAGTTCAACCCCTGCAGGATATGGCAAAGCCTACTTCGTTCCATCACCATGCTAGCACGATTGCAGGTCCGGGCACTGTACTTGCCTAACGAAGCGCACTAAAACATATTACGATGGGGAAACGTTCCCGTTTGCCGCTACAAGTACTCTCACGTCATGTCGTAGCAGGCAGTCCGGACACCCGGGAATGATTTGCATGGTCCCGAGAAACGTCCCGCAGCGGCAACGGTTTGTGCTGCTGCTTTAAAAACGGATACACATACAACTTCCCTTCCTTCCGCCGAAGGATACGTACAAGACTTCCATGGAAGCAACCAACCCGTGGTGAAACTGCATCACCCTTAGGGCGCCATTTTGGTTATCTACGCCAAAATTTGGAAGCCTACAGTGGGCGTGGACGTTGCCGTGTCTATTTCGCATGTCACTCGGTGGTGGAATTTAATTATCGACCGGAAAAGGACTTCAATTTAGCGAAAATGCAATTATAATTGCATTAAAGATGAGTGCAAGCGGTCCGGGAAGTGCTAATAATAATGGTGCACCTCTAGATATACGCTGGGAAGTTGGGTGCTATTTTTAGAGCGCTTGGAAAGCTTAATTAAGTTGTAAGTGTACTTAGAAAAACCTTAACGCTTAGGTAGGTCATGTCAGGTTAGAAATTGTAAGCCGTGACTGAGTACATGTTGGTGCCTTCCAAAAAAATACAATTGCTGTAGCTATGAATAACAGCTCAGAACAATTTGCCGTCCACCCTGTGCTATTCGCTAGTGGCACAAGGTTTCAAATATTATTCCGTACCCTCCTAAATTCGAAAACTTTACGAGCCATATGCCCGATGCGAAACCCTTTTTTTGCATTGCAGTGTCTTCCATTTGTCGTTTAATTTTTTTCCCCCTTTCGCACCACAAAAGCTGGGACTCTGCTTTCACGCCGAAAGCTTTTGATGTGAGTGGATTTATTATCCTCCCGGGAGCTGCCTTTTAGACCAGCCACAGCAGCCCCGGTACTGTGAAAAGCCATTCAACCGATGGTTGCCGTTGGTCTGTTTCCTCGTGATGGGCTTTTTTGTCGTTTCTGTTGACTGTTTCTTCGCCAGCAAATGGAGACAGTTCGTTCGCATCGTCTCCTTATCGACACTCGGGATTCTTTGTACGGCCGAACTCACTCACCAGTCTCCAATTAGCGTCAATGGGTGGTGATGGTGGAAGGCGACCGTGTTGTCGACGTTAAATTGGACCGTGTCCGGATGTCGGTTCTTCGTTGGTAGATCTGGCCAGTTCTGCGACGCGAGTACTTCCGAGTAGCTTTCTCAAAACGGGCTCGGTTGTCTGCTAGCAGCTTCCGGAGTTGTTGATGGTGGTGAGAGGAAATTTCGTTGCTAGTAAATGTCTTCGTTATCGATCGTTATGGTGTGGGGACTGTCAACCCGATTTTTGTGATGACTCGTTGGGAAGCTGAAGTGAGGGCAACGTAATACTCGCACCCGTTACAACTGATGTGTAAAGGGTATGGACCATTTTTTCATTGTAGATTAAAAACTTGACGTAACCTTCGGCAGCATAACTATGAATGGCACGCTTTATCGCTGCTCTTATCCATAAACTTCTTCTACCGATTAGCTCCAACGGCCTACTTGGCAGTACAACTCATGAAGCTTCTTTATAAAGACCGCACTCGTAAAGTATAACTTCTCAAAGGGAGACTTGAACACCCATGTTTTGCCTCCGAAAGACGATTTAAATTAAACTTTTCAACTTGAAGGTAAACTACAGCATACTATGGCAAGGGCACTGCAAGAGCTTCACGAATCGTTTGGTAAATCCTTATGAAGGTACGGTGCCTGATGAAGGTTGTTAAGGATTTTGTGGGGGTTTTTTGTAACCAATGACATCTACATGTGTCGTACAAATTGAGATGAAGTTTTATTCCGTACATAGTGGAAATTTATTCGTTCATCGTTTGTCGTGTAAATAAGATTGCTTGTTTGTAAGCGGTTAATGTAAGTGTTCGAACGTAACGTCATTTTTTTGAAATATGAGATACGGTGCGTTGAATATGAATATCAGTAGAATAATTGTAGAAGAACGCTGCAATGTTAGGTTCAAGATGATTCTTTTTTGTAACATCCTCTTCAACGGGGCCGATAAGGTTTTGTCTATATTTTTTCATCCCATAAGAGCTTATTTATGAATTTTGGTGCTCCCAACTACCACAAAAACTGAACAATTTTGTTGTGTGAAAGAAAACCGTGAAACGTTACCATGAGAGCACATTTGTGAACATTTCTTTTTCAGTTTTAGGTTTTGGATATTTTATAAATAACATCGTAAACATCCTGGATATTTACAATAATGTTCTGGTTGTTTTCGCCTACGTCAACACACCGTCAGACGGATGGAGTTTAATAAAAGTTTCCCATAGTTGTTCATATCTCAAACAACTATGTCTAGTACCAATAAATATGCAAATATCCATCCACGGACGCTCTCGTTCCGAAGCTATTAACACCATCTTCACAATCGCTCAATTGCCCGAAGTGACCATTGATACCGCGCCAGTGCTCGCATATCGATTTCACAACCCTATATAAACTCTCCTGAGCGTTTGGCAGACGTGAAAATAAACCATAAAACCGGCGCTGCAATGGTAATGAAACGAACGAAATCACGCTTGACACACAGTTGGTCGTTTCCGTCAAGCTGCCCAGAAACGGGACTATGTCCTTTGGGGTTATATCGAGATTTATCGCTCGGGAATCTCCCGTTCCCGAATCCCCCGGAACCAAACCGAATCACCAACCACTAACCACTGTTCCTTTTTCGCATCTTTTTTTTCCCAGCTATCGGTCGGCGTCGAGGACGGTGTGCTGGCAGCGTACAACACAGACTTTGAGCTGCAGTTCGAACACAAACTGAAATACATTCTCGGCTACTGCAGGTGAGACGGAGAGTAGTGGACAAAGTCCCGATGGGCGTTGGTGAAAGTCCAGATTCTAACGTATTTCTTTCGTTTGCTTGTCATGCAATATGTTAACGCGACCGTAGGGTGATCGTGAAGCAGGAGAAGAGCAAAAAGAACGCCGACTTCCTGATACCGAAGGCGGCCAGCACACGGCCCCAGCCCATCACGATCGGCAATGACAGTGTGGCAGAAATCTTTGGTCCCGAGTACGGGCTGGTGTATCTGCTCAAGAACCCACAGGATCCGCTGCTGCACATACACTTCTACGAGTGTGAAAAATACGAACAGGTAAGCTGGTATCGCTATAAATCAACCATTCCAACCGGTGGCTGGCAACAGCCTAATACGGATTTCGGCAGACGCAAAGGTCAATGGCTGATGGGTGCTTGTTGCTCGGTTACCCTTGGGTGACGTACTCCGGACAACGCTGCGGCATTAGCACGCACCTCCAGCTCAAACGTCCTAGCGTACGCCGGGACTTATCGACACTCGTCGGGACACGCACACGCCATTCCAGGATTTGATAGACCACCCACGACCGGACACGGTGGCGGACATGATGGTGCGTTTGAAGTACGCCCGCGTTGGTTTTTATCGTGTATTCGTTAGGAGTGCGCGCCTAGCGTACGCGTGCCTACCTCACCAAGCGTTCATTAACGATTGGAATGTAGCCAGGAATGCCACGGGTCAGGTGCTAATCGTACGTCGCGCGAGACGCTTCTGCGAGCGCTTTGTGAATGGAACTTCCAGCGAGCGTTCGTTAGGCAACGATTCGTATGTTAATTATCTCATTAGACGGAGCTTGTCCGGAGGAGCCAACTGTCCGAACACTTGCTTGGTGTGACTCCCACGGCCGAACGGTGGCCTTTATCAAGAGTGAACTGAACCAGAAACGAATGTGTCCTGACGGTAAACGGTTGTTGGATTTAACGATTCGTCGCACGTTTCACGTCCATCGCGCACTGGCAGCTCGTGATTCGTGACGTCAAGTGGTTGGAGATAATGTACGAACGAAATCCACCGTCAGAGCTGTATCATTTAGATGTAGAAGGGCAGCCGGCGTTTTGTCATGATGGTCACGGTAGATGCGCTTCATTATCGCCCATACTGCAGAATTATAGCTTACACTAGCGTCCGCCAGAGGGTAGCCAGAGCGTAGCTTATCTGTGTAGCCTTTTGGACACACGATAATAACGATTTCATGCCAAAGTTCAGCACAGCTTTACATAATTCATTTGCACCAAAACAAAGCACAAAATAAAACAACCGCGCGGTTCATCGGTACGGTGATAATGAGTAATGGTTGATCGTTTAAGAGGCAGCGGACCGACAGGCGCTCGCTCGGTTTTCGGTCATCGAACGTGATTCATTTAGGGAGATAGCTCCCTAATCCCGGTCGGGCAAACAAATGCTACGAAAAGCGCGAGCATAGCAGCCCGAAAATGCCAATCAGCACGAAATTCAGCTTACGCCTTGCGTGACTGTTTGGGCGTAGTCACTTCCAGTGGCACCGCGCCATGTCCGCGTTGTTCTGTGTGTGAGTGTCTGCGTGACGTTCCCCGTACGTCGTTCCGTTCTTCGCGTTCTATTGCGGACGCTCGGTGTCCCCTGGCGATGACGCTGGTGGAGCCGTTTCCGAAATCCCGACTAGCGAGCAAACGCCGCGCGCCGAGAAGAAACGAAGGACCCGAGGATACAAGTTCAAGTGGTTTTGGGAACCGTGATTTGTGATATCGTGTCGCCCGGGCGGCAGCCCGAATGTCGCTCTGACTAATTTTGTCCTGCGTGACTAGAAGTTTTCGGGCTCCCGTGAGGCACCCGGCATGGGCCAGTAGGCTTGGGGGATGGGGATGGGGTTAGCAACCGCGAAATCTGACCCCTGGTGGTCAGATCCTTCGTGTCAGCGTGAAGTGAGACACTTTGCCGCTGCGTGCAGTGAGATTGAAAACGATCTCGATTGTATGTTTCAATTGTTGCCATAAAGGAGAAAGGCACAAAGCTAACTATTTGATTCGGTTGTACCACCGATCGTGACGTGGCATACGGGGTGAAGTGTGACAACCCCTGAAGTCGATCTAAATTGCTCGTCCTGTGCTAGGCTCTAGGTGGTATGGTTCATATTAAATCACATCCTACCATGCAAACTGGCAGTATGAAGTCCGTTTGCCGCACGTCGCAATTGACCCAGTTTTCAGGTTAAGCTACCTTGAGCGCTTACAGTTGTTACGTGGAAATGTACCGAATAAAACCATATTTATACTTTTTTTTAATTGAACTATGAAGGCTGCTGTAAGATATAAAGAAAAAACATATTTTTAAACGCAAAATGTTGCGTTGCTTCAATGTAACAAACATGCATTAACATTCAATTTTAAATACCCCAGGCTTTTAAGGCCAGTGAATTTAGGTAATAGGGTAAATCTGATTCCAAGATGTTATTGAAATAGTTATAGAATTATGTTCTTATAAATTATTTATCCCGACAATGCCTGATAATTGTTACCATTATTGTTTTCGAATACAGTAAATAATCAGTTAAAAAATATTCAAAAGAACTACCATCCCTTCTTCATTGCTGTTTGATTGCGTTTTATTTGGTAACCCAACTCTAAGCCACGTTTTCCTGACAAAGTTGCACACACGTGCTTCTTCCTGCGTGTATGTTTTTTTTTTATATCCGTACTATGTGTACTATTTTCACCACACGAGTATACTTTTTCTGTTTTTTCGTGGAGAATCGGAGAGAAAATTAAGAATTTCTCCCTCTCTCACTCTCCCGCTTACAACGTTTATTGAGCGCCTTCAGGGGCAAAAAACAAACACAGTCTTACCGGTCTCGATACACGCCGTTGGCGCATGATGACGACGGTTTGGATGTCTTTGGTACGGTGGCAACCGTCCGATACATTCGTCACCCATCACCCACACATTGACGCCAATTTGACAGACGGCGATCAAGCGTCACATTAGACACCAGATCGGTTCACCGTCGTACCGTACCACCAGACGGACCTACTGCCGACAGTCGAACATTTGCCAGCAATGCAAACGGCGGTTTTCGGGCACTAGGGGAGAAAAAGGTTCCGATCAAACGGAGGTGCACGTACTGTTCTCAACGTACTCAGCAACGTTCGGCCGCGTCACGGTCGGTCCTTCCCAGTTTCGGTCGGCCAAACTCGGCAGCGCGGTGAAAATTATTCAAACGAACGTTCGGCAAAGTTTTTTTTCCAAATCAAACGAAGTGTTGTGATAACTGGCACAATGTTATGAAAACTATGTGAGTGTGGCACTGTCCGCAGCATTTCAGGCACGCATTATCTCCCACCCTACACGAATGTTACTAATCACACTAAGTGCGTTCGGTACGGTGCCACGTTGGGCCTGTCCTTGACGGGTGTTTGCTGGGGTCACCTGTTACGAAACCGGAACGGTGACTCGTTCACTTGGTTCACTTCCTTCCGGCAGCACTTTTGTCGCTATTGAAACAAGTTGCTTGAGTTGTGGAACAGTGAAGTGTTTTATTTATTTTTTTTATCAGTGAGGGGTAATTCACTCTTCTAAAATCTGATCACAGAGAAGCATTTCGATCATTTCATCGTCATCACATTCCTACCCTAATCTTGGTGCTCTCTTTTATCGAGAAAGTCTACGTTTCAGTGGTGTTTTAACTCAGCTGGTTGGATAGGGAAGCATTTTACGAACCAAACCGTCGGAGTGTGTGTGTGTGTGTGTGTGCGTGTGTGTGCGTGTCTATTTTTTCCTTTCCTTTCTTCCGCGACGCAATCTGTCTGTGTGGCTTTCGTTCTGTTTTTCGTCCAACGCACACACAGAGACTTATTTTTAAAAACAAAGTCCGATTAAATCAGGCCAACGCTCCGTCGCGACGGAGCGTTGTTGTTTTCTTGCACGTTTTGCTAGTAGCGAGAGAACAACAATTACAAAAAAGTAGTCGAAAATGGAAGGGAAGTGCGTGATTTGAGGTGTCATTCGATTGGATCTTCGCAGTGAATGAGCGCTTGCCAATCGTATCATTACATTGTTTGCAACGAAACGAAACCTTTCCAAAGAAGTTACAACAATCAACACTTCGTTTGTGTTGTGCGTGAGTGCGTGCGTGCGTGCGTGTATGGGTGTATGTATGTGTGAGGGAGAATATAATCCCTTCAGTGTAACTGGTCTCGCCGACAAAGTAGCGATAGCCAATTTGTCTACGCTCTCCAACTCCTAACATTGTTTTCGACCAGTCTACTACTCTAGTCACCGCCAAGCACCGCCGTAACTAAGCAGAAGCCGGTCGGTCGCAATTCGTCCAAATTGAATCCATCGTCGGTGCGGTGCGTCCAGGCAGGCCCAAGGAAGCCTTAACAAATCAAGTGCAATAGAAACGCGACGCCCCATCCACACGGCGTGAACGATTGTGCACGGGGTAAACAAATCAATAAAATTGGCACCAACTCAACCCCGAGAAGTGTGTGTGTGTGTGTGGGTTTTTTTTGTGTTTCGTTCATTCGCGCCAAGCGCCATACTGTGAACCGAGTGTGTTGCTCTTAATTGGCGCCAATTGGTGCTGATTGGTGTGCTGCGGTGCGTTCGGAGTGGAAGGTGACACACATTCACCTGCGTATCGTGTGTGGGGCGTCCAATCCGAGTGCTCCGTCCCTTCGAGCTGTCCCTTCGAGTGTTAAGATCGGGCGTTACACGGTTACACGAAAACAACAGAAACGTACGGCTCAACCATGTTCACGCTGCCCCTGTACAAGGACAACGTCATGGTCACCTCCTGGAGCGACGCCTCGTCCTACCGGATGAAGAAGAACGTAAGTAATAGGTCGGTAAAACTGAGCGCCACCGGGCGTCTCCATCGCGTTTGCTCGCACCGGGCGCCTCCATCGAATCGCGCGTGGGGACGCGCCCCTTTGCAAGCGAAAAACTAAAAATCGAACAAACGTGCGAAACAGCGACCCGGCGACCCCCGCTCGCCGCAATCGATGAGCATAATGACACTGCGGCAGGTTGGCCGACCAATAAAGCTCATCTTGATGACTTGCGTGCGCGAGCCTCCCCGTCGATGCTGCCATCTGGGAAACGCGAGCTTAGACGCGCCGCCGTCCATTCGCGTTAGCCAATGTTGCCCCAGAAGTGTTGGTATGGTGGAAGATGAGCCGGCATTCATTCGGTCGGCGGAACGGTTGGCATAATTTATTCATGACCAAAAGCACCCGAAGCAGCGGTTAGATCGGTCGGAGCGTGTGAATCCTCCGGTCTCTCCGCTGTGGTTATACTTATTTTGGGTGAGCTGTTTTTGGGGTATCTTTTACGGGTTTCATCAGCTCATTCTTTTTTCTCTCTATTCCTCTCTTTCACTGATTTCAACATAATCGTGCATTATCCGGCATGATAAAAGATGATTGCCTTCTCGCTTCGTTATTTGCAGTATACGTTCCAAAGGGAAAAAATATCAAAGTGCTTTGTAGAATAAAAAAAAAAACAAGACCGGAAGTCAATATACACTCCGTCTTCTTAGAAAAAAAAAAGAGAGATACTGTGGCTACCGTTGCAGCTTTGGGTCAACTTTATCGTTGCCAATTTATCTTTCACCACCGGCCTGGCACATGGAGCTGTGGTAGAGAGGTTTCTACCTGGTTTTTGGAGAGGTTTCTAGGCACATAGAGAGGTTTCTACCTGGCTGTGTTTGCGAAATATTAAATTGCTCCCGGGTCAACCGAATGCCCAAGCAAACTGGGGAGAAAAAGTAAGTTTGTGTGTGATTGACCGAGCGCCCTTTGCGTTCACCTACTCACCTGGGCAGTTAATGAGTGCCGGAGGAGGCGGATGTGAGGAAGAAGCTGTTCCGGATGAGATTTTTCGGTGCTCGGGAGCGCTAGAACGAGAACTTAATTAATCACATTTATTATCCACATATGGTTGAAGTGGTTGGAGTTTTTGTTTCTGGTTTGATTTGATGATTGAGTAAGCAGATTCCAACGTAAGTTTATTGGCTGGAACAAAAAACATAACGATAGCAATATTTTATCGTTTTTTGGTTACAGTTGATATGAAAAACTCAGCAACATGTCACACGAAAGCTTTGTTTGCCCTGTTTCGGTTGCAAACAGGAGGCTATGGCTGGGAACAAAAACTTTTCAAGGAAACAAAAAAGAAACACAAACGTCCAATTTAGTTCCAAGAATCGCTCTTGTCCCTACATTCATTTTTATTGTTTTTATTTGACGTAAAAATATTAATTTGCCTCGGAAAAACAAAAGCTTGTTCTTAATGATTTTTGTTATGAAAAAAAATGAAGTGCACATCCCGCACATCTTGCTTCCATGTTCGTATGATTGGCCTACATTTCCAAGAACTCTACCAACGCTTTTCGGCTCTTTTCCCAAGTCTGAGCCGTGGGCATCATGTTGAACGCGGTGTGATAAAGGCAACAAGCGCCGACGTTTAAGCGTCCGATGCTAAAGTGTCGAGCTCGTTCTGTGTCGGAATAATGGACATTAATGCAGCTAAGCTATTATTCGCAGCACCCCGCAGCATTCTGATTCCGCTCTCCACGCTGGAACCGTTTTTCCAGACGGTGAAGGTCGCGCGTGTGGGTCTTGAAGCTAGACGAAAACCATCGTCTTCATTAAGAGCCTGTCAGTCAAGCCGGGTCGAACCGAGCCGCCACGAATGGAGGAAAATTATTTACACACCCTGCTAAGCCACAGTTTATCGTCTTCCGTCTGGTGCGACTGTGCGAGCATTCGGTGCGGCATTATTCTGTGCGTTGTTTAATTTTTCTCCGACTGTCGTACGCCGCTGGTATCGTTTTTACGAGCAATCAAAAGCATACCCGGCTCGTGCTTAATCTTTGTTTTGAAACAGTTTCCCAAAAGTTGTTTGTACACGGGCGAGGCTCATATTCGTCTCGCTGGGAGCAATCATTTGGCGCCCGTCGCCGTGTGAAGTGCGGAAGCGACATGCTGAAAATTCGCCTAATCCGCCGGCATTAACCTCAGATGCAATATGGACGCGCTCAGTACGAAAAGGATTTGGTTCGAAACGATGGTGGGGCTCGTTGGCCTAGCGATTGTCCGCTGGCTGGTTCACCAGAACGAACGAACGAACGGGCGGACGGTAAAAAGGTGCCCATTGGTGAGGATTATCGAGCAGCGAGCCGTGCACTAGTTCGCCTGGTGCCTGGTTGTCTCCGCACGAGTGACCTAACTGGCACAATGGATCCGTCGCTTAGACGATTTACATCCACACCCCATACACGTGCACACATGCATGTTACGAAAAATAGCTCTTGCAATGGCAGTGTTTCATTCCGTATTTAATAGTGTGTCAATGTTCAATTTAATTTCATTGATTTGGATACACAAATATATGTTTTTGTGTTACTTAAAATACTTCAAATTAAATGAACTCATATTAGTTTATTCCTTTTATACATTAAATTAATAATACTCTCTAATGTACTGCCTACTTTGCCTTTTACTTTACCTTTACGACCACACTAGCAAAACTTCGCACAGATCAAATCATCATAATATGCAACACAAAATAGTGGTCCAGGAAAACACACGCTCGACGCCTCGGTTGGTCTCAAAACTGGCCACCTCCGCCTACTCCTATAATCTTGCACCACGCCAGCAACACGGGACAATGTTATTGAAGCTTTTTTTACCGCAAAGAAAAACAATAGCGCTATCGCCACACCGCTTTCCCTTCGCGTCTTGATCGGTTTCCATTTCGGTGTTTGATCGGTCTTTTCGTTTCCCGTACTATTTCCTCACGAAACAATCGATTGGTGTGGGGACGGCAGCAGCAACTGGTACAAAAACAAAACGCCGCACCGCAGGTTTCTTTGCAACGACATTAAGGTTCGAATCGCTTTCGATCTAAAAATAATGATCTCTCACCTTCGCTGAGCGCACATCTTGCGCTACGGCTAGCCTAGAGCCGTGTGTGTGTGGGGTTTTTTTTGTGGGAAGGTTAAGAGCGGTCCTCATTGAGATGGGCAGTGTACGCAAATCTCAATTTAATGGCCATTCGAGTTCGAACTCCTTGTGCTCGCTTCTGTCTCCCTTTCTGCAATGAAACCATCATGATGGTAATGTTGGAAGAACGATGAGTGGCCAATGATAAAAACCCGGCTCGCCCGTACCAGAGGAGTCCACTTAAACGCCGTTCGAGTGCTGCTTTTGAAGATGTTTAGCTACGACGCCGTGCTCGTGCGAGGGCAAGGATGTTTAGACATGGACACTAGATCGATTCCGGGGTCCAAGAATCCAAGCAAGACCCCGTACCGTGTTATGTGCGAGTCAAATGAGATTCCAGCGCGAACATGTTTCATGTTAATATTAATGTTTGTCCAACGTCAACGGTGTGCTTTTATACATTTATTAACAACCAACCTTGTTCAAGTAGATCGATTTTTGCGTTCCACTACATGGGGAAGTTACAAAAAAGAACACCTCCACTGTATCGACACCGCAATCGTAGTAAAAAAAAATGATTATCATCTAAGGATCCTTCCTAATTAATGTCCCGATTTTGTGGATGGCAAATAAAAAATAAAAAAAAATAATGGCCAGAAAGGGGAAAAAATACTCCGTGCAGGATAACGTTCTTAGAAGGTAATGGGCAAAGTTAACTATCGGTTTTTTTGAAACTTTTAAAGTTTTTTCGTTGCTGCGGTTGTTACGCGCTCTTCGCTGCTTAAACAGCCTTCGGTTAGGTACTGATAGGAAGCTGGGAAGAGCGCAGCGATAAAGCAGAAGCGGAAAGTTTATCCATTGTAAGAAGTACATTATTGTGGTGTCTTCTTTACGTTTGATTAGAAAAATGTTTAATCGAACCGGATTAATTACAGAAAGTTGTCAATTATGGAACAAAAATTTCCCTCCAAATAAAATCCCGAAGAGTCATACTGCTGCAAAATTTTTCAAATATTCATGTTTTGGTTTGTAAGAGGATTCCCTTAACATTTACGACGATTCAATTCCTTTAGTCTTTCATTTTACAATCATTTCTTCTCAGTGCAAACAATCTAATGGAACCTCAACTAAACGTTTGACCTTTGCCGAAGTTGAAAGTTTGAGGTTTATCAAAACTGACGACCGATTTACACCGAAGTTATATACTTTCTTTGTTCGATTTGCATACGAATTTCAGCTGAACTGTCAAATGACGATTTGGAAAAAATCTTTGTCTGAGAATTTTCACGAGTCCATGAGCCAAAATGCTGTATTCCGTTTTGAAACGACGATTTTTTATTAGCATTCAATTACAAAGTTTTACAATTAATCATAAAATGATAAAATATCAAAATAATTATATACTGTACCGATACTGATTAGATATATGCTGATATTCTGACATAGTGATTTGACCAATTTGCAATAGATCGTATGGATCTGGTTACCAGGTGATTTCCACGTTTGATAAATTTTACATGACTTTTTTTACATATCTTTTCTGTTGAGCAAATTGTTGAGCGCAATTTTACATGTTCGTTAAATTGCTTTCTCAATCATTTGAATCGCCAATCCCTCACAATGGTTCAAAATTTAATTACACTCGTTATTCCAACAAATTACGAAACACGTTCTGAACATCCATTAAATTCGGTCACCTAATGTGTGTTTCGGTAGCATGGCCGTAAGTCCTGTGACGTTCGGATCATGCGAGGGTACAAATGCCTCCGTACCAAACTCATATGTAACCCTTTTTTTTCTTTTGTTGCTGCTAAATCCGTGTACTCTAGCTCACACCATTAAAAGCGAATCTACATTTCACCTCCTTTCGGTGTACGATGTATAATTTTACCTTCATCATCACATGAGGCTAATGTCACCATTAGCCTCCGGGCGTCCCATAATTGAGGTCAGCATTCGGGCGAGGGAAGTTCCGGTGGTGGTGGTGGTGGTGGTGGTAGATACGTGTGAGAATCGACGGCATGGAAAAAATAGCAGAAAAAGCACTATTTCGAGCACTTTCATCATCACGGGCAGTAGCCAACACTAAACCCCGTACGTACGACGGGTACATTCGGCAGTGCCTCGCAATATTAACTATTTACTAAACTCTGTTGGTAGGCTAACGTCTAGTTGCAGCAATTCTTGCACGGTTTGGCTGCGAATAGATAAGATTTTTTCCTGAAATCGGCTCAATCGAACACAAGTTTGGACCAGCTGCTGCCACCAAAGTTATTAGATACGGCCATACACAGATCCAAAGCCTCCAGCGGGTATCCCTTTCCGCTGTTCTATTCTTCGTAGAAAGCTAGCTAGAGCCATCCATCGGTGACCGATGAAAGCTTTCCCAGCACATGGCGAGAGCCAGCTAAAAATAAACATGTATCTTCTTACCCGGATCTCTCGGCTCCATAAATGGACCATCCTGTGGGGCTCTTGCATGATTGATTCACCCTCAAAGCGAAGGTGAAATACGTGCGGGCATGCCATTCCTTTGGTACTGGGCGGTACGGGAGTGTCACTAACCCATCGGTCGGGGAGGGGAGCAGCAGCTTCACCAGCAAATCGAATGAACGAGCTCAACGCAAAACCGGAATTTAATTTCATTTCAGGTGATGCGTGCGAGAAAACGATATAGTGCTGTGTGATGTGGTTGGGACACAGCAAACGAACGCTCGGGTTTGATTTGAGTGTCCCAACGTGAGCAGTCGCATACCGGTTCCTAAAACTTGCCCGAAAGTTTCAATGAGTGATAAAAGTTCCAGCAGGTGCTGAGGAAGATGATGGAATAGTTGACCCAGCAAAAGGTCTCCAATTCCTGTGCCACACTGTGTGGATTTTAAAGCCGAACGAACCCATTATCCTGGATCGCTCGAATTAAAGCCAGATTTACTCTACTGGGGTGTTATCTTCGCTAAGCTGATGTAGGATACACATGGGAAAAGAATGTAGGTGGGAATTCCAATAAATGCCTCGGTTCTGTGAAGCTTTCTTCTGGAAGACACCACTTTCATCTTCTCTCGGTAGGAATAAATTCCGCACACTGCTCGCTTGCTGCTTGCAATCACCTTCTTCTCACCAATAAACTTATTCCAACGTTTTATCGTCGCCTAGCTAAGAACGACTGGGCTGGGGACTACTTGTCTGTCGCCTAATCGGATCTTTTCTCCCGCGACATAACGCTCGATTCTATACGTATTCATGTAAAGAACGATGACAAATCGTTTCAATCCGGTGGCACAATTTAACACCATCCTCCCCGTGTTTTTGCACCGGAGCACACCGAGCTAAGGAAACTTAATTTAGTCTAATTAGATCACCAACTCCGCACCACTCGGCTCCTTCCGCCGCGAGACAGCCTTTAATATATGTGTGTGTATTTGTGTGTATGCAAAGAAGCGAACCATTGTTGGACGATCCAATTTGCGCGCAATTTCATCTCGCCGGTGACTTCCTCACACACAGTCCCAGGTACACAGGTTCTCGTTACTTCGCACAAAGAAATGGGAATGTTTATGGGTTCGCCCAACAGCGCAGCAAAAGCGCGGAACAACAACTTCCTCCGCCAATGGTCGAGATGGCGCTGGGAAAATCATCTCCGCTCAGCCGCTGAAGTTGCTCCCCACCGATCATCGCATCCAGGAGAATGAAACGGTTCTCCAGGCAGAGTGACAGGAAATTGTCGCGTCTCGGATGGTAGCCGCTGCGCTGTTGATTGTTTCATCGCCCTCTCCGTTTAGCAGAACTTTTTAGCCCGCCGAATGGAATCGGGAACACAGGCGGAACACAGGAGGAATCTATTTCTGGTGCGTCGCTTCGCTGCATTCGACGACGTACGATGGGCGAATGTGGGTAATGGCGTGGGTTTCGGTTGCAAAATTGGAAATATTATTTTTGGACCAGCAGCAGCGTGTAGCGTACGCCGCCGTAGGCTCGCGAAGAGCGATTGTATTTGTGTTTGATTTGCAAACAAATTGCAACAGTGATGGCCTGTGATGAAAGGATATCAAGCAAAACATGCTGTTTGGTTATTATGAATTTCCAGAAACACTCGTTTTGTATCTAATTCTAATCAGCGATAATTGTCCGTTTTCCAGCCACGTCAACCGTGGTAAGCGATACATTGTGGAACTTTTGTGGATAATAATGGCATCAATGAAGCCAACCGCTGTTGACGTTAACTCGTATGAAATCGAGAATATATGTTATTGGGATAGGGTATTTTTCTGAACATCTTCCAATCTGTACGAAGTGACAAGTATTCTATAACTCTAGAATTTTTTCTACAACATTGCAAGAAAGAAATAGCTAGAAAACTGCTTAATTTAAAATGATGCAGTGAAACGATTTGCTATGTTTCTCGTACATTAGCTTCGTCCACCGTAGTACGTCATAGCAAAAAAAAACAACCAAAACCTAACACAAAACAGTAAAATAATTAGTGGCAGCTAATCAAAACTGGACATTTATAAACACAAGCGGACAAAAGTGAGTAAACATGCTGTCAAACCGAAATACGTTGCGGCCTTCAGAAACTGCCCTTTACCTCGAACCCCTGTTCCTCCCCGCAAAAGAACACCAACAAGTAGTTTCTTAGGACGCTTCGATTCGAAAGTGCCGCACCAACAAGTTTTACGCCTTGGATCAACAAGAGGGGAGGACAGGGGAGCGATCTCGACCAAAGTAAACATTGCCCTAATGTTTGTGTGAGTGACAGTTACGTCTGTCACAACGTCATGGTGCGCTTCCGTGCAACCCGAGGATAAAAATAAAGCTGTTTGACCTGACCTGTGGAGGCAAACGGAAGTGTTTTAATGATAGAGAAAGGAGGAAATGTGCCGAAGGTTGTGTGTGTGTGTTTTATATCGTACCAAACGAAAGGACCCTAATCCCATCGCGATGGTTCTTGTGTGTATCAATGAGGCCGCAAAAATATTCTCATCAGCTGCGATATGAAACTAACCTGGCTAAGTAACTACGAACTCACGTGTTTTGCTGGAATGCACCAGCCCTGTGTGTTCGTAGCGCTTCGACTGTCGCGAACAAAAGCCATAAAACCCGGCGCATGAGCACGTAGCTTGCATTTCGATGGCCCCCCTCATCCCACTGCCGTGTGCCCTTTTGCTATGATCTCTCTGCCGGCAACTCTACATTAGTGTTGTGTGAGGACAGCAATCGCAACTCGCCGCGTTCGGATTCCCCTCGTGGGGCAGACGTTAATTGAACGCGTAAACGCGTTGGTTCACAGTCAACCGTCAGCTGCAGTTTAGCGAGTTGCTCACCTCAGACCAGTACCGAACGCGAGTGAGTGCAATAGAGAAGCGCTATTGCCGAAGTTATCTACTATCGAGCATTTGTTTGCTATCGTACGCTTGTGTACGATGGTGTACTTGTGAAACGTTCCAAAAAGCGCTGTCTTAATTGCGTATTCCCGTTTCCAATTCGCACCTCTCTGTAGATGGCCGAGCTGATGCAGCAGATGCGTGATCCGGCCACGATCGGAGGCGGCTCGGTGGGTAGCATACCGCAGAGTATCGTTTCGTCCAGCGCGAATCCGAACGACCTTCAGAAGGCACTGCGCAGCCAGGGCGTCCACTCGACGCCCGCCTCTAACCTGAAGCTCGCGGAACAGATGCGGCACGCACAGCACGACAGCAGCCCCACGCTGGCGTTCCATCACCAGCAACAGCAGCAGCAGCAGCAACATCAGCAGCACTACCCTCAGCAGCACCAAAACGGTGTCCCGAACCGGCTAGCCACCTCGAAAAGCTACTCCGGTGGGCTAAACCATTCGGTTGCCGGTGGTGGTGCTGGCAACGTGCCGACCGGTAGCAGTAGCATCTCATCCAGCCTGTCCTCCCTGCCGGACATCTCGGCCAACAACTCGCAGTTCTTCGAGGTGCTGTACGTCGGCAAGATAAAGGTGTCGCACAAGCGCGTCCCGAGCACCTTCATCGATGACGCGCTGCCCAAGTTCAAGGCGTACGACGCGGAGAAGCTACGGCAGCAGCAGGAAGCGTCACGGAAGGTAAGAAAAATCGTCCCGGCTACATGAGGTCAGTTGTACCCATCGTATGTGTCTCCCTTCTCCCCAAAGCAGCAAAGCACATCGGTCACACCGGAAACGGTCGCTGCGGACGCGTCGGAAGCGGCGGAAAACCGACGCAATAATAACGAGCCCGGAGACAGAGGCGCTGAGTCAACGCCACCGCCAACGACGGACGATCCACCCGAACACTTCCAGGGCCGCCGTGTGAGTCAGTTCGATATACCGACGAAAAAAATGTAAGTATCGCAACCGAGTATAGCCCCAATCAGCCCGTTTCAGCGCGTGATGAAACCGTTCGGCATCAGGTTTGCCTGAGAGGGATCGTAAAGTCAATTAGAGCTGTGAAGGGGTCAGTGCGAGATCACGGTCACTTACGGCGTGGTGTTGCTCGGTGAAGTGCAGCAAGATGACGTACTGGAAGCAGAGTACTCTTTCCTACCCATTTTGTCGTTCTCATTCCCACCCTTCCCACATGGGTTTTGCACACACACACACACTCACACACTCACACACTCACGCGATCATTACGTTCCACTCCCTAATCCATCATCATTTGCGATTTACGTTCTCCGTCTCCAGTGAGAATGAAGCACCCGTAGGTGATAGCACTAGCGTGTCAACTAGCGACAACACGAAAGAGGAACCAACCAAAGTAGGCGAGTGTGATCAGCAGCAGCCGCGCCAGCAGTCCGGCGCGTCCGACACGAAAGAAGCGAAAGAGAGCAAATCGACGTCATCCCACGATGAGGAGTAAGTGCGGCCCGAAACTATTCCGCTTCCATCTTTAGTTGAGTTTAGTTCGCTTCGCATTTCGCTGTACAGCTGGAATGCATGCATGTGATCCGGTTGCCAAATGTTCACCTCGCAACGCTCAAGGATGCTGACAAACTGCCTCTAGTGCCGCTGTTTACCAACTTCCCAGTGATCGAGACACTCATTATCAGCATTCTCAGTGCCGCACACATCTGCCGTTTGCTTACAGTGCAGTGTTTTGTTAACATATGTTCTTTTGATGCAATCTCTGAAGTGCGCCTCGTGAAGTTATATCATGTGTGGTATACCCTAAACAGTGCGGCTTAATTTGAAACCCATTCATATCTATATTATCATATAGCTTAAAAACTACGGCTCGCAACATTCGCTTCAGTTACATGTATTAGTTTAAAAGAAAGACATACCGGACGTGTACATATTGTATCCATTGCCTTTGCTGTCATATCTTTGTCGACTTTCGTAACTATTCGTTTTGTAAAATTTGTTACACGTATCTATTAAGTATATTGTTTAGCTTTGCTATCTTCGAACGGAATCAGTAAAATAAGTAGCTCGCATATGTTTGCATGTATTCGTATACTTTACATTTCCGTTAAATCCGTGCCTGTTAACGCTGAATGCTGAATGTCCTGGTACAATAACCTCTATTGCGTGTTTCATTTTACCAGTGCACCAGTCCGACGTGATCGTTCCGCATCCATCGGCTCCATACCGGTGGTTGAGCAGAACCGGACGATGGTGTTCCTGATCGGACAGAGCGATCTACGTCTTATCAGCCCCGACCGTAAGCAGGTGCTGCTGCACAAAGCGTTCCGCGATGTGGCCAGCTGTGTGCATGGGCACAAGAACGGCGATCACTTCGGCATCATCTGCCGGGACGTGAACAATGACGGTTACATCGGGTACGTCTTCAAGTGTCAGTCGGAGCAGGTCGCCGATGACATCGTGCAGGCGATATCGCTAGCGTTTCTGGCCTGCTCGGAGCAGAAGCAGAAGGATAAGGCGTCCGCGCAAATATTCTCCTGCGAGCATTGCCCGATGCTGTGGTACCACAAGCTGTGCACCGATACGGAGGGATTGAGCGACAAAAAGACGCAGTACATGATCTTCAAGCGCATCGACACGACGCTCACGGACGACGAGCAGCGGCTGCTGATGGAGAAGTACCACGGTGCGGAGGAGGCGGCCGGCAACAGTCTCGGCGAGCAGAACCAATTCCTGATGATGCTGTTGCGGGCGCACTGCGAGTCGAAGCAGCAGCGCCACGTACACGACACGGTCGAGCACCGGACGGAGTTCCTGAATCAGTATCTCGGTGGCAGTGGCATCTTCATGAAGGCGAAACGGTCGCTCACGAGTTCGTTTGATCATCTGCTCAAACGGCGCACCAGCAGAGACGATTTCACTGCCAGTGGTATGAAGGATTCGACCTCGACGGGTGAACTAAAGGACGGCAATCTGGAACCGATCACGCGTGCCCGGGCATCCACGATCGGCTCCAGTCCGTCGATGGGTCGAAAGAACTCCGATGTAGGCAGCGGAGCTACTCCGCAACTGAAGTCACCCATGATGGATATGTAAGTTACGATAGGGCTTGGGTAGCCTGCATACCTTAACATACTGCATACCTTAACATATCTCTCTCTGTCTCTACCTCTCAATAAAGCTTTATCAAGGTAGGCAACAGTCCCCGGGAGCAAAATCACACGGGCTCCTGGCGCCAGGCGATGCTTCATCGCGTAGTGACGCCCTCGAAGAACATGAAGAGCGGCCCGGAAGAGTACATGTCACCGTTGCGCACCAACGGCACCGTACCGGCGAAGAAACGAACGCGTGAGGAACTGCGTGAGCTCTGGCGCGTAGGCATCAAGCAAACGATCATCCTGAACCGCATGGACAAGGAGAACGCACACCTGCAGGCGCGTCAGAACGAGATAAAATCGAACGAGATCCGGCGGGTGAAGCTGGAGTACGATGAGATCACGGTATGCGACAAACGTTCCGCCGAACAGTGGGACACGCTGCTGGACAGCAGCAGTAATAGCGGTGGAAGCTATGTTGGCGGTGGTACGGGGGCACCTATTCCCACCAATCAGGCGCTTTTGTATCAAGCCATCCGAAATGGAGTGCCCCGAACGCGGCGCGGTGAAATCTGGATGTACCTGGCGGAACAGCACGGCCATCACCATCCGGCACCGATCGATACGACCAACTTTCCGAACTTCAACACACCGTACCATGTGTTGCTGAAAAACTTAACCGAACACCAACACGCCATTTTCATCGATCTAGGTAAGCTTTTTTTGGCACTTTAGTGTCTTATGGATCTCTCCAGATATTGAGCAGTTACAGTAAATTTAGTCTTTTTATAAATCTAGATCTTTGTATAAAACCCAACACGAATGCCATAAAAAGAGCAAACAATCTTCAATGATTTATGAGCATTCTTAAAGCTCACTCTTCTTTTTTTTTTTTCAATGGGTAGGTGCGGGATAAGGTTAATTTACAGGCAAGAAATGATCTGAGACTAAAAATGTCGGTCAGCGCAAGTAGGCACTGACAATACGGCTACATACAACCGTACATACTGTTGAAAAAAAAGCGATTAGTGGAAACATTCTCACAACGGTTGTACATTATGAATCCACTTGTATGAAATACTTATTTACTTCCAAAACATCAAATGAACCAAAGGCTAAATATTGTTTGGAGTAAAATACTATCCAAAGATAAAAAATTATATATTTTAATTCATATGATTTTAGTCATCAAATCGAAGCACTAATTCAAATTAATAAGTCTGAATATTAAATAAGCAAAACTAAATTTATTTTTTCTTAGTGTAATACATAAGAAAAATAACAAATACTTCCGAATCGAAAGTGAAGTAATTTATTATCTTTCCAGGCCGTACATTCCCGGATCACAAATACTACAAGGACGCACTGGGCGTGGGTCAGTTGTCATTGTTTAACCTGCTTAAAGCGTACTCCATTCTCGACCCAGAGCTGGGTTACTGTCAAGGATTGGGATTCATCTGTGCCGTATTATTGCTGCACGTAAGTTGTATTACCCTTTCTCTAATTCTTTTCTGTCGCTTCCACTTGATACCCAAACTTTCGTTCCTTTCCATTTCAAATCAAACAGCTCGAAGAGGCCGATGCGTTCGAGTTGCTAAAGCACCTTATGTTCCGACGGCAGATGCGCGCCAAGTATCTGCCCGACATGAAGCAATTCCAGCTGCAGCTGTACCAGCTTTCCCGCCTGCTTAAAGATCACCTCCCGGAACTGTACGCGTGGTTCGATCAGCACGACATTTCGCCTACACTGTACGCGGCGCCCTGGATACTGACCGTGTTCAGTTCGCACTTTCCGCTCGGGTTTGTCGTGCGCGTGTTCGATCTGCTGTTTCTCGAATCGTTCGATGTGATCTTCCGGTGTGCGATCGCGCTGCTCGAAGCACACAAGGAGGCGCTGCTGGAGCGCGACAATTTTGAGGACATCATGAGCTACCTGAAGAACGTGATCCCCAAGATCGATGCCACCGTGATGGAGAAGGTTTTTCGGAGTGTGTTCCGGTCCGATTTCTCGCGTCAGCTGATCGAATACCAGGTCGAATATAATGTGCTGCAGGAGGAGATGACGTCGCAGCATCACTACCGGGAAACGTACAACCGGCTGAAGGAGGAACACCACCAGCTCGATACGCAGCTGCAGTTCGCACAATCAAACCAACTGCAGCTGGAAAAGACGTGCCTGCTTCAGCAGGACCAGATCCAGTCGCTGCAGACGCAGGTGCAAACGCTTGAAAACACGGTCCACACGCTGGTGCGGTTCATCGAGCAGACGGTCGACGCTCGTTCGGACTCGGTCCTGCCGAACGATGTCTGTCGTATACTGCAGCAGGTCCAGGACCTCCAGCAACAGCAGCAGCAGCAGCAAAAGAAGCGCTCACCAATATTCGTCGATCGGAAGATCGGTAAGTCGATCTCGTTCAACAGCAACCTCGGGCTAGCGCTGAACGTGCTGGAGGAAGCGAACGAACCGGACGGCACCGGGACGCCCACAAAGAAGAAGCAACCATACTTCCAGAACTCGTTCACCCAGATCCGCCAGCAGCGGGCCAGCCTTTGGCTGCACAAGCTTGACGAGTGTAACAACACCAGCCCGGAGCACAGTGGTATCGGATCGGCCGGTACGGGTCTAGCATCTTCTAGCATGAAAACGCTGCCCGGCAACAGTGATGACAGTGGCATTGCGACCCCGATCAGTCCACAACTGCACGCCCCGTCCACAACACCGATGGTGGCGGAAAGCCGCCCTCTCGTACCCTTCGAAAACCATCCACTCAGCAGCTGTGGCGATGTGGCGGTCCAGTACAACGGCACGACTCAGCTCAAATCGCTGAAACCACGGTCACAGTCGCGGCACGGTTCCGTGTCGTCGATCGTTAGTGACGCTGGCAACGAGCCGCGTCCCCAGGTGGCCACGGATCGCAGTTAACCAAAGACGGGCATTGCATCATTAGGATAAGTATGGCCTGGTGTTATACCGCTCCAGCTACCCAAGCCTCCCCAAGCAACCGATGCTAATAAATGAAGTGCAACGGATGTGTTCAACATCTACGTTCTTCCGGAACCAATGACGGGTTCCAGGACATTCGTTACGATCCACACCAACACACGCACATAGAGAGGATCGAAACAGGCAAGGTTTTTTTTATTTCGTTTAATCCAACCCTCCCTGGCTGGAGCGGAAGAAAAGGTTAGGAAAGTCAAATATGTAGTTCTAGACGACGGATGACGGTGCTTGATGGAACTTGACGTAATCTCGATGTTTCAGTGTTGATTTTTTTTTATCTACAAGTCCTTTCCTCGTCGGCAATCATACATGTCACGCATGCTTTTACTCACCAAACTTATCATGCGGATCGTATGCATGCGAGTAGCGGCAAGACATGCAAATCGCTAGGCAAAGGAGCTGGTTATTAGTGCAGCTTTTTCTTGCACACGGGAGACGCTTGACGGATGCCTGTTTATTAGCAATACGCCGTCTGTTCTTCGCGTCTGCGTTTAGGTGAGAGTAACATAATACAAACTATATTGATCGCTTGTCGCAAAGAGTAAAACATGGGAAAACCTAGAACAACAGCAACAACAAAAACAAAACTCAGAAACCAAACCCAACGCCAGTAAATGCTTCGTACAATTTGTGAGTGTGAAACGTAGATGATAGGGTTCTTAGTGATGGGTAATGTAGAATATTTCCGCCGTGCTGCTAGTAGTGCTGCCGTTGTTATCATTTTTTTCTGTTTTACACCCCCTTTCTCCAGTGGGGTGATTGTACTTAAAGAAAGGGTAGGGTGTAGGTTTTAGTTCTCTTGTGCGGGCTCACTTGCTCTCAGGCTATTGGTAACGTAAAAAGTAGCCATGATATTTAGCATCACAACAAACTCAAGACATATTAAAGCAGGCCACGACAACAGCAACCCAGTTTGTGGTGTATATTTTCGTAACGTTTTAAATTGGCTTCCCATCTCCGCTAGAGCTAATCGCTATACCGCTTAAGAACAGCAGCAGTCCGTAGCAACAAAAAGCAACCCATGAAAAACGCTGAAATGCCAATCGCTTACTCTTTCCGGCCTTACTGTAAAGATATGAAACCGAGCGACGGTTCACAGCACATCAGCGTACATTTGTGTCCCGCTTCCAGTGGCACCCCCAGCAAGAAGACGTTTGGAGAAAAGCGAACAAAGAAAGGAAAGGTGCAGCTAAGCCCCAAGTTCCCAAGTTTTGGTACATTATTGTTTTTTTTTTTTAGAACCTTCGAGCTTTAGTGGGGCCTTTACGTGCAAGGCAGACTGTGTTTCTAACCTAAAGGCAAATACTATTAACGTTTCATGTTGCAAACAGGCATGAGGCGGATTGTTTTTCTTCGCTAACCCTTTATTGTATATATGTCCTGTGTATGTATTTCCTTTTCTTTAATTTAAAAACGGAATTCGGTTCCGTTCGTAAACTTCGTTCTTTTTTACACTCCGTTAAGTTGTTGAGTTTCGTTTTTAGTGTTTACGTTAGCTTTTAAATGGTTAAACTTACTACTTCATCACACTTTGGTTACCTTTCGGGGCAGACGAAGGAAGATAAAGAAAAAGAGATAGCTAATATATACTAATGAAAATATAAAATATATATTAATCCACGCTTCAGTTATACAAGAGCAAGGAATTATCTACTTATATAAATATACATACATATGAAACACCATCACACCAGGCTGCAAATGTGTATTTAGGCATCTAAGGTATGGAAAGGGAAAACAAAACGTTGCAGAAAGGAAATAAAAAAACCCGACATATATAGCTAAAATATAGAATAACGTACAATTTTCGTACAACTGATCGTCCGAAACATCCGAATCGATGCCCGAAACTGTGATGGTAATAATCCATAGATCAATATACCCTTTCGGATGCATAAGCAAAGGAAACGCGTTTTTTTACCTTTTACACACGCGCACCATTTAGGCGCTCGTGTGCGGAGTTCCAGGTTGTTTTGCGGTACCATTGATTATTAGACTAGTCGTAATGGGTAGTAATGGGTTTTGCACCTACATCATTGCGGCCCGGGTGTGCTGCTTTTGAAGTGTAATGCGTCGGTGCTAGTCCGACGGGTGGCTAAATCTCACTTTGCGCTTGCCGATCCTTCGGGCGAGCAAAAACTGGATTTCGCATCGTATTGAAATGTTTCGAACAAACAAGAAAAGAGAGTTCATTTTACAATCGCATTAAAAGCATGAATGGTAGAAGTACACAGTAGGCGCAGAGAGAATAAAAATGTTATACTTTTCATTCGGTGGTGTCTTAATACCCTAGGTTCGGTTCGCTTCAAACGCTTTCCCCTCATACACATACAGGGGAAAAGGGACCAGAGTCCCCTTCCCCTCAGTGGCTTACTACGAACATTTTTTTTAATATGTTTGTGCGCATATCATTAATCTCACTCTAAGCATTGCTCTCTCACACCGGCGGCTTTCCTCTCGGGGTTATACGATTCTGTTTTCCAGTCCCGTCCGAATCATATTGCTTGCATGCACACAATGCCTTCTCTACACCGTGACCCAATGTTTAGATTGCCCTGTTTTACAGTAAATGCACCACACCCGCTGAGCCGCATTATGCACGGATTCGCGCTGCCTATATTGCTACTCTGCTTGCTTTGCTGCCTAGTCCCTAACGTAGTATAACTCTAGCCGTGGGTCTGTGTATGCCAAGTGGTAGGTTCGATACTATCCGGTAATGGTAAAATTGCTTACTGTAGTTTTATTAAGTCTCTCCGTGAACCTGCTGCGTGTTGATTAGTAGCAGCATGCCCTGTCGTTTGCATGCGCCATCGTGTCTTACACATCTTTCGCCTCACGGGCCCTTCTATCTCCTGCACCCTAACTTTACTGGAAGATCTCTGTTGCTTCGTAACGTGCCACAGCAAATGTTGCTAAATCATATTACTAGCTCGGTTTTTTTATCCTCGAATACGCTTTAATGTTAATGTCCCAAAATCGAATAAGCTCTAGCGAGAAAGAGCGGGCGATAGGGAGAGAAAGTGAGAGAGCTTTCGTTGTCTGCAATCTTAGCATCTTATACTCAAACTGAAGAAAATGCCATTAATTTTGTTTTTGTTTATTTGTTAGAATTTATGCTGCAGTAGCTAAATATAGTAGAGTGAACTGAACACGTCCAATTAACGCTCATTGTAATGCTTTATAACCGAGTTTATATTTGTTCCGTCGCAATCGTGTCATATCCGAAAATATGGACTACCATTTTACATTACAAAATTTCAAATACTAGCAGCAGCTGGGAACTTTGGATTGAATCTGGAACTTGCTGAGTATTGACTGCGTTTCTGTACATAACGTTTACGATATTAAAATCGTAGAATCGCACGTAGCTCGTTTCATCGTAAGCCTAAACCCGTGGTTTGCATTAGTTCAATAAATGAGTTATTTTAATATTTTCAACTAACTGCAGATTTTCCATCCGTAGTCATCACTCCTTTTTATCCAGTAACCAAATAACTGTATGTAAATAGTTTTTAGCCGCTGTTGTAAGTTGTGGTAAAAGAGCGGTCATATATTTCAGGCTGCTGCTGGAAATATAATGGCTACACAAAAGTACATTAAATCAAAGCTATTTCTCACGTTTAAAACATTCGCATGCATCCTGAGATCGTTAAAGGTATTTTCCCGTACACAAATTTATATTAAAAAACCCACATTTCAACACCAAACTCAAATCACGTTTCATTATGATTGATTTTAGTGGTATGTAGCAGTGCATGGTTGAAGGAAAACAAAACGAGTTTGAGCAAATCCAATTTACGATCGTGAACTTTTCGGGACGTAAACGAACTGTAAACTGTAAGTCTTGTTGTCTACTCGAAATCGATACCTGAGAGAAAAAGAGATCGTACCACTAACACCATCGCACATCGAGTGTTTGAACAATCCATACGAACGCGTCACAAGAACGGAATCGAGTTTGTATTCAATAAAAATCATTCATTTCATTAAGCTTTTCCTTCACAGCTCCTGATTTAGCTAAACATAACAATTGGCTTACCTTCTCTGTGTAATCAGGCTCTGTGAGGATAGGATCCATTACATTACGTAGTCGAAGGTTTAAACGAAGTGGTTCATCGCGCTAATATCGTGCCAAACGATGTGATTGTTTCGCTGTCCAGGGCTGATGGCGTTTTACCATCGGCTAGAAAAATATCTCACTCCTGCCCTGGGCACGAATGTACTCCTAGAATGAAAATAAATAAAAAAAATCCGTAGCGAAACAATTAGAAATTGCTGGATACCATGTTGGTTCACATCCTACCTTGACCATATGACAAAATAAATAAAATGGAAGCACAGCAGCAAACGGAAGCAAAACGAACAAACGTGGAGGGAGCGAAATGAATAAGAAAACTAATAGTAAAATAAAAAAGAGTGCAAATCATACCATAATCTCGTTCGCTGGAGATGAGATGTGAATACCAGGATTTGGTTTATTAAACGTACGTGCACAAATAAGAAGAAGGACTCGCGCCCTGCCCTTGCCTACTGTGTTCGCTCCAACGCGCGCGCTCACTCACGCGTACAAAATTGTAACTAATAAGATAATAATAATAATAATAATATTTCTAAACATTAAAGTGCACTAGTGATAATCGTAGTCATAGTTGTATAAAAAAATGCCTCAAAATGTGAATCGCTAGCGTGTTGTCGTCGGATTGTGAATGTAAGTGTCTCCGGGCTACTAACTATGTCACTATCAGCTAAAATGTGAGTTACGGTGTGCTTAAAGCTCGACATAAGTTTTCGTAAGAAAAGTCGGTTGTTTTGTGATTTAATAAAAACCAAAATCTCACTTTTAAGAGTAGCTTCCTTTCCCACGTATTTCTTTTGCAAGACTGTGTGCTGCTTTCTTTCCTTATCCATACTTAAAGTCTTCTCAAATACCTGACAGCAACATTAGAATGTGTGAACGATTTCTATGCTAGTTTGCCACTGTCATGTGTGTGTGTGTGTATGCGGGATTTATGTATTTCGTACGTACGAAGCAACAATCCGCAAATGCACGTATCCTGTTCCTAAGTCTTCACACAATCGGAATAAAACGGAATGCAATAATAAGCTGTGCTTCGGGTGCCTACATCGAATTGTTCATCTGAACTTTGCAAATGGCTTGCGTGGATGGAATAAGATCACGTATATAGGTCGTCCGTATGTGTAGAAAACAATGAGTGAAGAAGAACCAAAACGAAGGAAGAGTGAAAATATAAGAACAAGGACAAAACGAAAAACAAGGAACCATAATTTAAATAAAACATTACGAGCTGGCAAAAACGTAAGCAATCAGCTGCACACAATCAAAAACGATACCGAGATATGAAGTGACGTTTTGCTAAATCTCAGTAGCTGGGTTTATCCGGAACCCCACGAAAGAAAAGCTCAAGCCACGAAAACCAAACGAGCACACTTTCTTATGCGTTAAAAACAGATGCACGGTACCTGCTAAAACTTAACATATTCAAAAAATCCCTACACACTGGGTGAGAGGTCTTCGTATCCTTTCTTTTGCAGCCGCTACAACACCACTAAACAAATCTCGGTTCGCTTGATGTCAATGGTTGCTACGTGTCAATGTGTAAGAATGTATGTGACCAACACCTTGTCCCCTCTGCTAGGCACACGAACACACTAACACACAAACACACGTCTTAGGAAGCTAATGTAGGCTGGAGGGGCTCACGTAAAAAAATAATAATAGTAAACAGAAAAGCATATGCTAGCGGGGTTGGTGGCTCGGTTGTTGGTGTACCTAGTAGAACTGATTGCCATGGATCGGTTGGCCCGGATGGTGATGGTGGCTGTTCAGGATGGGTTGGGCCGGCGATGAGGTGAACAGCGAAGGCGAGATGGCTCCACCGATCAGCTGATGTTGGGCGACGTTTTGAGTAGAGGTAGCCGCACATCCGATCGGTGGACTCATCGCAAGCTGTTGGGCGGTTGTCGATTGTTGATGCTGCTGGTGCTGCTGTTGTTGTTGTTGTTGCTGCTGCTGCTGCTGCTGTCTTCCGGTGCTGGAGATGAGACCGGGATGAATATTCGGTCCCGGAGCACCACCCCCATTCGCCCCGATCGCCATCAGGTTCGGATTGATGATCGACGAAGACATATCCACCTCACCGAGTCCGTTCACCGTGATGCCGTTCACGAGATTGACTGCGTTCCGGGCCCCCTGTGCATCCAGCTGACTCCAGTACGCTTCACTCGGTGAGGTCGTGTTCGAGCCGGGCGGTGCCGGAACCGGAGCGCCCGTGTACCGGAAATACGGATTCTTCAGATCGAGCGTATTGGACGAGGTTATCATCGTGCCCTCGAGCTTCAGATCGATCTCGACGTCGTAGCTTTGCCGCTGGTTCGCCGACAGCACCACCTTCCCGGACAGCACTTGGCCCTGCTTCACGAAAATGGGCGTCTGGAGCAGGCAACGCACCTGGTACCAGTGCGTTAGCGGCTCCGTCGGTGAGGTGGACAGCCAGATCTGTGAGCAGCTGCCGGCAAACTCGACATCGAACCAAAACGCCAACCCGTGGCAAGTTCCAGTCTCTAGTACGTGGAATTCCACATCGATCTGGATCCGGTGCAGATCTTTCTCGTCCGCGGTGAGGAAGTTGGTTGTGTGCCGGATCGACTTCGCCATGCAGATGCGGATGTCGAACGTGTCCACGATCGGTTGCCGGAAGTACTCCTTCATGGCAGCGTCCCGCAACGCAACCAGATTCACGCCGTGGAATTCGGTCTGCATCCAGAAGTTAGCCTTATTGTACTGCTCCATGTAGAGCGCCTCATCGGTGAAGGGAGCGACGTGTAGATCGCCCCGCGACGGGTACATCTTGCCATCCGGTTTGAGCCACTTCTTACCATGCAAGTACGTCTCCAGCATTCGCTCGTTGTACAGCATGTAGCCCATCGGCTCGGAAATGATAACGTCTACATGTTCCGGCAGCTCAATCTCCTCTATCTTGCCGGCGATCACGATTATCTTATCGGCAAGATTGTTCGAACTGACCAGCTGCTGTGCGTACTGTGCCATATTGCTTGCCTCCACCGCGTACACCTTCGCCGCACCCGCCTGCACCGCAAAAAACGACAAGATACCTAAGGAGTGTGCGTGTATGTGTGAATGTGTGTATGTGTATGTGTGTGCATACAAAAAAGTTAGAACATCGTACGACCCAAACAATTAAACACGCTCCATCCACGCTTACCCGACCCGGCGCCCACGTCCAGCACGATCTTGTTCTGAAAGTCCGGCGCGTTGTTGTAGATCGCCCGCTGATACGTGCTCGTTCGAACAAAGTCCTGCATCATGTTCTGCTGCTGCGACAGGTAGCCATAGAACTGGAAATACTGCGACGCGGACGAGTCCTCCGTGCGGAGGTTGAATACTGAGTTCACCTTGCCGGACAGCTTGTGCAGCAGCGCCCGGAACTGCTGGCAGTCGCCGCGGGACGCAAATCGGAACAGGAGCATTTCGCCCCCGACCAGCAGCAGATGTGACGTGTGGCCCCGGCTTAGGTGCGTCGCGGTGCCGGACGCACCGCCACACACGAGATACTCGTCCAGCTGCTTCGGTGGCGACGCTCTGTCCCGCAACAACCTGAGCGTCATGCCTTGTGGATCGTAGCTGCACACGACGGTCACTTTGTGGTCGTACTTGTCAACCAGCTTGTCGCTTGCCTCGTCCAGCACCAGGACACTGCAGCCCTGCAACCGAGCCATTTGTTCACTCATCACGCTTGGCAGGGGTTCTTTGTGTGTTGAATGTGTTCTTTTAAGTGGCGGGAAGAAGGGCGGCTAGTTTTACACAGCTTTTCACAGGTTGTTTTCGTTACGTTTTCCGACCACGGTCAATAAATAAGGAAAAGAAAAGCAGCGAGGAAAATGGTCGCCAGGAAACCGTCGGTTAAAAGCGTAGAACGTGCGGTTGGTACGCAATTGCGGCATTCTAGCAAGCTCATCCACTGATAGAAACAATTTTATTTGTATGTTGCAACTTTTTCAACAATGCATACAATGAATTTAAACGTTACAAAAATTTGTTAAACTTTTTTAAAACAAAGCTGCAATCTTCAATACATTTTTGTGTCCTTTAACACAACAAAAAGCGGAAACACATCGAATAACGTGCACTGCTCATTGTTCGATATTCTAATATTAACTCGAGATGGCTTCCTGATATAACTAGTGGGCATTTTGAAAATTTTGATATAAATTAGATTGTGTTTGATGGTAAAACGATAGTCGAAACGGAAAACTGATAATTTTTAAGTTATTAAGCAAATGAATTTAACTAGCCCGAACGCTGCAAGTTGTCAAAAATGACAACACAAATGATCCAACCAGTTCGGTTTCCACTATTGGCGGGCACGAAAATTACAAAACTAAGAACGATATATACAACTATACAGCATCCAAATTTTACCAGATAAAAAAGTTTCCATTTATGAATTCAAATTCCTTTATTTTTCGAAAAAGTATATTTTTAATTCATTTGTATTTTCTAAAACATCGATATTTCATCGCTTTTGCTGCATGGGCTCGATGTATTGAGCTCTGACGTCAAAACACTCTTTGACAGCAATGTTTTGTTGATACCCAACATAAACAAATACCTATCGTAGTTATTTATGTGTGTATATTTCAATAAAGATCACAAAATGCTTACAGTGTGCTGCCGAATCTGTTTGAATCAAAATAGTTTCAATCAAATGCTATCTCTTTTCCAAACGTACAAAGGATTCGTCATACGAGATGCATTACTGGATTTGTTCAACATACAGGTGAGGAAACGATATCATACCTAAAACTACCATACGTGAAATATCTGGCTAACAATTTTATACGACTCTCCCATCGAAAGATTCTTCCCACTGAAATGGTGTCAACAATATGCAAAGAATGCGTCGCGAAGGTATGCACCGTACGTGCCATCCGGGATGAGTTCGCCAAGCAGAATCAACTGTATCGGGAAATGTTACAAACCTCAAACGCGAAAGATGATAGTGAAGAAGAAAAGATACCCGAACAAAAGCAGATTGAAAAGATGCCTGAATTGCATCCTGACCCATCATCCACGGTTGAGAGCACTACCGAGGAAGATCAGACTGTGGGCGTAAAAGATACGGATGATGGGATGGATGTTAAGTCGGAATCAGATCGAGTGGATTGTAGCGATAGCAACACGGTTGTATTCTATTTGGAGCAATCAAACGATAAGGAGGATCAAGATACACAAAACTCCGATTACGAATTGTTGGTTGTAAGCGAAAGTACAAAGGAATCGCCGATGCCTGTACAAGAGGAAAATGTTGAATTCTACAGAGAACATGTGGCATTAGAAGACAGTGACAATACCGAAGAGGAACACATCAAAAACTCCCTCCAAGAAACACACCAATCAAACAAAAGCGATGAAACAGAAACGTTACTCGAAGAGCTTAGATGCGAGCATATGTATTTGTGCGAACGCTGTGAAACTTACTTCGAAACTAATGATGCCTACACATCACACGATTGTCCGGAAAGTATCATGAATGCGGAGGAAACAGATGAGAGTGTTGTCCATAACGCCACGACCAACCAACGACAGAGAAGAACTACAAAGATTTCATCTAGCAAAAACTGTTCGCACTGTCCTGCTACATTTGTGAGGAACTCTCTACTGATACAGCATATCAAACAGACCCATCCCGAACGATACGAGGAGCATCTGTGCGAGAGTTGTAGTGCAATGTTCACGTCACAAGACACCCTCAACAAACACATGCGATCTCGACATCTAGGTAGCCACAAGTGTCGCTTCTGCAATAAACAACTTCCCAGTGCGTACGCACTGAAAAGCCACGAGAATACGCACACGAAGCAGCAAACATTTACCTGCCCGGAGTGCGGTAGGATGTTCACCCAGTATACTAGCATGCGTCGCCATATGGCACTGCATAACGACGTGAAAGCGTACGAGTGTGAGTTCTGCCAGCAGCGGTTTCGGCAGCGTTCCGTGATGTTGGCGCACCGCCGACGACACACCGGGGAAAAACCATGCGTGTGCGATGTGTGTGACAAAAGCTTCCGCGAGCATAGTGCGCTGGCGAAACACAAGCGACTCCACACGCAGCAAACCAAAGCGGACCAAAAAAATGCGAAGCAGCAAAAGGAATCTAATAAGCTGTAAAACTGTGCGACTGTAAACTTTCTACCGTCATAGTTGGGGTGTAAATAACGAGCGAAACAAGTCATTAGTTTCACGTCATTTCTGGAAAGTACGTTTTACATCATTTACCGGAAGGCATTTATTACTCAACAACTCATACTCAACTGCACGTTCTTGAGGTACTGAAGAGCGCAATGTGTGGAGGCATGTTTGAGGAAAAATTCCATTGCAAATTAAGGGTAACCACGTCGAAGAAACAAAAAGAAATGTGACAATTTTGACAGTATGTATATGTGCAATAGCATAGTAAAACAGTAAATCTAAACTTAGTATTAAATAACATAGGTAAATCTATGCTACACTTGACCTATATTAGTAAAGAAACCATAGAAACTATCGGAAAACAACAGAAACTTGTCTTTTGATATAAAAGATCGTTACGGAAGAGAGAATAGGCAATACTCTTCTCCCAAACCCATCCGAAACCATAGCAACAGAGTAACTATAGCAACGCTTTGGACCGAAGTTGAAATTCATCCTGCGTGCTGTTGTCAAACAGTTCCTTCCAACAGCTGACCAAAAATCGTGCTGAGCAACTAACTCTGACTCCTCTGGCAGGACATTCGCTGTAAACAAACCTGTTGCATGTTGCACTAGCACTCGTGGGGAGTTGTCACGCTGAAGAGAGCTCCCCGTGTTGCATCCCAAAGCAACAGGTTGCCGCCGTTCCAGCCTTTTAAAGCGTGTTAGATTTCTCTATTATCTCGGCATGCCTCAAGTCAAATTAACCATTTCGAATGCGCCCGGATCACTATTCGGTGCAGAATATTATCAATTTTTTGGAGAAATAAACAACGAAAGTGGTCGCTGCGGTGCTGGACCGCGTTTCGTAAATAACAAAGTGTGCACAAGCGCAGTAGGCATCGCGCTCGTTCGCGTCGCTGGTGGAGACGGCGTGGACGACGCGCTCACCATAATTTTCGCACGCATTTGCGCTCATCACACTGGCTCTCGCTGCTGGAGCAGATGGGAGCAGTACAGAATCATAAAGCTGACCCGAACCAGGTCAGTACGGAATCTGCCACCGTTGGGGGCGTGCATGGACCGTTCGCTACATCGCGCCACGTTCCTCCCTGTCATTGCTCTTGTTATTACTGTTACAGTGTGTCATCCGTGAAAATCTCTCCCATCCCGAAGCATCTTCGCCTGAAGTGGATCGATATTTCATCTGGTTATCTTCTGAAACCTGGTGCCAATAGTTTTGCCTACACCTCGCGTGCTGTGTGCGTTACGAAATGTGCAGCGTGCTCGCTTGACCGTACGGGTGGATGGAAAAATCATCCCCAAGCATCCCCGACGGACGGTGTGAGATCCAAGATGGCAGCCATCGTGCGAAAATTCCATCACGCGTGCGATCGATAATACGGTCCAGCGTGGAAGATGCAAGCATCCCGTCGCGCGTTTTGTTGGCCGTTTTTCGCGATGATTCCACAATCACTACCGTGCGGAAGCTGTGGAAAAAACGTTCCTTTGTGAGCATATTCCGTGCTGAGGTGCGTACGATGTGCATCGTGCTGTGAACGACGGCCAGGGGCGTGGTGGTAGGCCTTCGTACCCCCTTCGTGGGGAGGCCAGCGGTGGAGGCTGTATGACAGCCGCCATCTTGAACTGGTGCGAAACTGGTTGATCAAACGGGCAAACCAGGGGGGAAAAAATAAACAGAAAGTTTTCAACCAAAGAAAAACAAGCAAAACGTAGCCGAAGCGGTGAACAAGGTTATCTCAGCGGCACGGCGACGGTACGAGCAGCAACCACGACGACAACGACGACGACCGCGGCGGCGGCGACGGTGACGGCGGTCACGGGCCTCAGCACGTCCGCGTCGAAGAAGAAAAAGAAAAGCAGCAACATGTTGGGCCGGAAGCAGAGCATCAAGGGCGAACCGGTGCTGGCCGACTACGGGCCGGAGGAGTCGCTCAACGAGAGCGCCGACATCGAGTGGGTCAATAAGGTACCGGGGACGATTTGTTATCCTCCACCAGCTCCTCCTCTCTCCCTCTATCTCTCTCTCTCTCTCTCTCTCTCTACCCTGTACGACAGGATGATCCCTTTAACACGTGTTTCCTTCATTACATGTTTCGTTTTGGTTATTTTCTGCCCATACGTTCAGTACTAAATACGAACCGTTTGTGCTAAAAACCGAGTTTAAAAGAGCTCGTGAACGATGTAACGACTCTTCCCTCCATTTAGTATGCCTCCCTCCCTTGTAACCCTCTCCCGCGTGTGGGATCCAAGTGTGTGCGTGTGTAGTGACTTGCGTATGTTCCGTAATGTTTTGAAACGTGTTGTGATGTGTGTTGTTGTTGTTGTTTAATACACTGTTTTATCATTGTTTCGTTCGTTACTTGTTACCTTCGCTCGTTGCGTTTGCGGGACCATCCAACCCCGAATCAATCACCTGCAGCCGTTCGAAATACCGTAGCGCTCTCCATAATTAACCATCATTAATCAGTACCGCCTCGCGAACGTGCCTAAATAGAATTTAAACAAAGCAAAAAAAATACTGCTAAACCGATTACCCAACCATAATAAACCACCAGCCATGCTGACCATGCGTAGGTAGCGAAGGTATTGTCGTTTGAGCGAAACTCACACCCACCGCGTGTGAGGTGTGATTTTTCTGTTTTAATCTTTTGACCCGTTCACACTCGCTTATTTGCTTCCATTCTTTTCTTTCATTTTCTACCACTTTCTACCACACCTTATACTCACCCACCTTATCGTGCTTGCACATTGCCGGTTGGCCCTTCACGCTACCACACAGTACCGTCCGAAGCCATAAACATGCCGTTTCCGATTCCGTCGTTCCCGTTCCCGGACGGAATCGATTAATCAGTTCGATTGCCGGTGGCGCACCCTTCGCCGGTGCGGTGCGTAATATTGCCGGCGCGTATCGACATCGACCAGCTACTGTGCTGCTTTCACTTCGGTTTATGCATTTGTCGGTTTGTCGCACGGCACCTGGCCGACGAATCCATTACCGTCGCCGGCGTCGTTCGATGATGGTATTTATGGCCTCCTCGCCATGGCGGTGTTGCGAATCATGCCGGTGGGTAATGGTTGAACCGTTCCGCTCGGGCTACCGCGCCGTTCCACGGTGATAAATCCGGCTGAAATGACCGTGTGGCGTTGAACTTTGAAGGGTGCCCGACTTTTTCTGCATTCCATGGCATGCCACGATGGTGATAATGATGGAGACGCCTGGTATGTGCTTCGACCAGCGCGTACGAAACACCAGGCGTCTCCATCGACAAAAATAGTAAAGCGTCAAATTGGAGAGGGGAGAAGGAAGACTGAACTTTTTGAGGAATTTGGGTAACTTTTTACAGTGAGAAAGCTGTGGAGAATCGATAAATTAGAGATCTGTAGTTTGCAAGTAGGGTATACATAAAAAGGGAAGAAGAATTTTAACCAGATAGAAATCGTACCCACTCATCATTCAAACGAATGTTATTTATTTGTTAAAAAGATCGAATATTTGTTTTACTGAGCTTTCTTACAGTCTTCTGTGTAAACGAGCATGAAATTTGAAATTGGTATACATTAAAATTATTTGTATTGCACTGTGAATCAGAATAAATTCAGATAAAAATCAGCTAATAATAAGCTAATAATTAGCTAAATGATGAAGAGTAAATATGAAGTATATGTATATGCTTAGATTGGCTAAATACAGTCAAAGCCAATTTAAATTCATTTTTCATTTCATTAGATTATTATAATGGACGATAATATTCTCACATCAGCTTTGCTTAACATTCCAAAGTCTTGCATTCGAACTAGAACGAGCTTTCGTACCATAGAATGTTATTTGATTTTAATTTCTTTTTTGTATCTAATAAGGTTTGTACCTGTTGCACGATTTTGTACCTATTTAAAATACTACATGTTATATAAAAGTATTAAACACACCATGGGAAAATGTGTCAGTTTCTGGAAGGTCGAATGCAATACTTAAATTTTACTCTGAAGCGAATGACATTAATCATTAAAATTTGTAATTTAATCAAAGATCAAACTGTTAAATAGTTTTCTTAAACGCTTTTAACCATTTCATTCCTCCATTAAAAGTCATTTTTGCAATCCGGTTATCTCGGTTATCTATTTATCTCACTGTGTTGCCATTCCCTATCTTGAAATTATAGCTATAATTGTGCTTTATTTCATCAATTTCCGATGTAAATAAAGTGTACAAACATGGCTCGAGTATTTTTCATCAAATTTAGCAAACATTTGCAAACATTCAAACTTATGTTTCGCGGTACCAAAATTGTTTACAATCTTTCATCGGGCATAATTTTCATTAAAAACTCATTCATAGCATGAAAAAATGCAAACACTAACGTTCGTTTATCGCCTACTGTGAAACACTAGTTTCATATTTTCAAAAACTACTAGATTTGTTTATGAAAATGCTACTCAAACTTCCTGGATACTGCTACATGTTCCCAATTTACGATGTTCGGTGTAATTTTACACATTGTTATTACTTCACATTGTTATTACACTGTTATTACATACTATCGCATCGAATATCGCTATCGCTAACGTACATAAGCATGTTTCGGAAGTTAAGCTTTCAGCATGTTTTATAGGGAATGCAAACAATTTCCCGCCTTCCCGCATGCGTTCGCGTTCAGTAAACCAAATCTAAAAATACAATCCCTAAAAGCAGAACGCACATTAAATGCCAAACCGTACGGTCATCCGACCCGGGGGCCGATATAGCATGTTTCGCAAACCAAAAAAAAAAAAACAAACAAAACCGTTCCGCACGATGGCACGATGAAGTAGCACCATAAAACCCTTGCCGAAATCGATTCCATCGGTAGGCTGATGCGCTACGGTTTACCAACCCGATTGCACGATGGCCTCCGTACTAACGCTTTGTTTTTCGCTCTCCGCGCCAACCAACTGTGGGCCGGTTATCCGATAGCTATGGGTTCGCCGGTTGATGCGGCTCTGTGCCCTGATATCGCTGACGTCCGTGTCGCTCAACACGCCGAAAACGTTCGAACGCTACCCGTTCCTGCAGTACTGTACGTTCTGCTGCGATACGGTCGCGACGCTGCTGTTCACCTCGGAGATGATAGCGAAGATACACATCCGGGGCGCGCTGAGGGTAAGCTACGATTAGCTGCACTCCTTCCTTTCACGCGCCACAAACTCACATCACATTTTTCGTCGGCAGGGCGAGGCACCGTACTTCAAGGACCACTGGTGCCAGTTCGACGCGTCGATGGTGGTGTTTCTGTGGCTGTCGGTGAGCCTGCAGGTGTTCGAGATGCTGGCGATCGTGCCGAAGTTCTCGTACCTCAGCACGGTCCGTGCGCCCCGGCCCCTCATCATGATACGCTTCCTGCGCGTCTTCCTCAAGTTCTCGATGCCGAAGAGCCGCATCAACCAGATCTTCAAGCGCTCGAGCCAGCAAATCTACAACGTGACGCTGTTCTTCCTGTTCTTCATGTCCCTGTACGGGCTGCTGGGGGTGCAGTTTTTCGGCGAGCTGAAGAACCACTGCGTGCTGAACACGACCGAGCCGGAGAGCCTGACGATCAACTCGCTCGCCATCCCGGACACGTTCTGCTCGCTCGATCCCAACTCCGGCTACCAGTGCCCGACCGGCATGAAGTGCATGAAGATGGACTTCCTCACGAACTACGCGATGGGTTTCACCGGCTTCGAGGACATCGCGACCAGCATCTTCACCGTCTACCAGGCGGCATCGCAGGAGGGCTGGGTGTTCATCATGTACCGGGCGATCGATTCGCTGCCGGCGTGGCGTGCCGCGTTCTACTTCAGCACGATGATCTTCTTCCTCGCCTGGCTGGTGAAGAACGTCTTCATCGCCGTCATCACGGAAACGTTCAACGAGATACGCGTCCAGTTCCAGCAGATGTGGGGCGTCCGGGGGCACATCCAGAACAGTAGCGCCTCGCAGACGATCACCGGCGACGACAGTGGCTGGAAGTTGGTGACGATCGATGACAACAAGCACGGCGGCATCGCACCCGAGATCTGCCACACGATCCTCCGCTCGCCGTACTTCCGGATGCTGGTGATGTCGGTCATCCTCGCGAACGGGATCGTCACCGCGACCATGCACTTCAAGCACGACGGCCGACCGCGGCACGTGTTCTACGAGAAGTACTACTACATCGAGGTCGCGTTCACGTTCTTCCTCGATCTGGAGACGCTGTTCAAAATCTACTGTCTCGGGTGGCGCAGCTACTTCAAGCACTCGATCCACAAGTTCGAGCTGCTGCTCGCGATCGGCACAACGCTGCACGTCATCCCGGCGCTCTACATGAGCGGGTTCACCTACTTCCAGGTGCTGCGGGTCGTCCGGCTGATCAAGGCGTCCCCGATGCTGGAGGGTTTCGTGTACAAAATCTTCGGCCCGGGCAAGAAGCTCGGCTCGCTGATTATCTTCACCATGTGCTTGCTGATCATCAGCTCGAGCATCTCGATGCAGCTGTTCTGCTTCCTGTGCGATTACACCAAGTTCGAGAGCTTCCCGGACGCGTTCATGTCCATGTTTCAGATCCTCACGCAGGAGGCCTGGGTGGAGGTGATGGACGAGACGATGATACGGACGAGCAAAACGCTCACGCCGCTCGTCGCGGTCTACTTCATCCTGTACCATCTGTTCGTCACGCTGGTAAGTGGGCTGTCCCTTCGTCCCTACAGCTACAGCTCCTTTCCCTGATGTGTGCGCATTCTCTCTCTCTCTCTTCCCCCTCCCCGAACAGATCGTGTTAAGCTTGTTCGTGGCCGTCATTCTCGACAATCTCGAGCTGGACGAGGACATCAAGAAGCTGAAGCAGCTGAAATTCCGCGAGCAAAGCGCCGAGATCAAGGAAACGCTCCCGTTTCGGTTGCGCATCTTCGAGAAGTTCCCCGACTCGCCGCAGATGGCGATCCTGCACAAGATCCCGAACGACTTCACCCTGCCGAAGGTGCGCGAATCGTTCATGAAGCAGTTCGTGCTCGAGATGGAACCGGAGGACCTCGAGGGCTACCAGCGCCCGATGCCGGAGTGCTGGGACTCGCGGATCGCCTACAAGAAGCACCGCCCGATCAACGTGATGAACAAAACGGCCAAGGTGTGCATGGTCGGGAGCGACCTGCGCAAGCTCGCGATCACGCACATCATCAACGACTCGAACAACCAGCGGCTCATGCTGGGCGATTCGTCCATGCTGCCGGTGGCCGGTGGCACCAAGGCGGGCCTGAAGCCGCAGGGCACGATCACGCAGACGAAACCGTGGCGCGTCGATCAGAAGAAGTTCGGCTCCCGCTCGATCCGCCGCTCGGTGCGCAGTGGCTCGATCAAGCTGAAGCAAACGTACGAGCATCTGATGGAGAACGGTGACATCGGTGCGGCGAGCCGGGTCACGTCGTCCCGCGCCCGGCCCCACGATCTCGACATCAAGATACTGCAGGCGAAACGGCAGCAGGCGGAGATGCGCCGCAACCAGCGCGAGGAAGATCTGCGCGAGAACCATCCGTTCTTCGATACGCCACTGTTTGCCGTGCCGCGCGAGAGCCGCTTCCGCAAGATCTGCCAGCGCATCGTGCACGGGCGGTACGACGCCCGGCTCAAGGACCCGCTGACGGGCAAGGAGCGGAAAGTGCAGTACAAAAGTCTCCAGTAGGTGTACCCGCGTTGCCGGCACTATGGTGCCGTGATTCACTTAAACTCCTTCTGTTCTTTTTTTCCTCCTCCCTCTTCAGCAACTTCCTCGGGCTGGTAACGTACCTCGACTGGGTGATGATCTTCGTCACGACGCTCTCCTGCATCTCGATGATGTTCGAAACGCCCCAGTACCGCGTGATGGAGCACGTCGCCCTGCAGGTGGCCGAGTACGCGTTCGTCATCTTCATGAGCCTCGAGCTGGCGCTCAAGATCCTGGCCGACGGGTTGTTCTTCACACCGAAGGCCTACATCAAGGACGTCGCGTCCGTGCTGGACGTGTTCATCTACGTCGTTTCGACTTCGTTCCTCATCTGGATGCCGCGCCAGGTGCCGAGCAACTCGTCCGCCCAGCTGCTCATGATACTGCGCTGCCTGCGTCCGCTGCGAATCTTCACGCTCGTGCCGCACATGCGTAAGGTCGTGTACGAGCTGTGCCGCGGGTTCAAGGAGATCCTGCTCGTATCGACCCTGCTCATTCTGCTGATGTTCGTGTTCGCCAGCTACGGTGTGCAGCTGTACGGTGGCCGGTTGGCGCGCTGCAACGATCCCACGATCCAGAAGCGCGAGGACTGCGTCGGCGTTTTCATGCGGCGGGTGTTCGTCACCAAGATGAAGCTGACTCCGGGTGTGAACGAATCGTACCCATCGATGCTGGTACCGCGCGTTTGGGCCAACCCGCGGCGCTTCAACTTCGACAACATCGGCGACGCGATGCTGGCACTGTTCGAGGTCCTATCGTACAAGGGCTGGATCGATGTGCGGGACGTGCTGATAAAGGCGCTCGGCCCGGTGCACGCCATCTACATCCACGTGTACATCTTTCTCGGGTGCATGATCGGGCTGACGCTGTTCGTCGGTGTGGTCATCGCGAACTACTCCGAGAACAAGGGTACCGCGCTGCTGACGGTCGATCAGCGCCGCTGGTGTGATCTGAAGAAGCGACTGAAGATTGCCCAACCGCTGCACCTGCCGCCCCGCCCCGACGGCCGTAAGTTCCGGGCGTTCGTGTACGATATTACGCAGCACATTGCGTTCAAGCGGTGCATCGCCGTCGTGGTGCTGGTCAACAGTATGCTGCTGTCGATCACGGTAAGTTTCTGACGCTTTTAATACAGGGTTCGCGGGTTAGAAAGCGGACACAAAACTTGTTGCGATTAGAAGAAGCTACAAGTTTATTAAATCGCGATACGTCTAGAGTCGGTCGGAGCTAGCCTTGCTTGCTCTCTGAGCTATTGTTATTGTTTATATCGTTTGTAGAGGTTTTCCCCTCGATGGATATTTCGTCTCTCTGTCTATCCTGACAACCCCTGCATCAGTGTAAACATGTTAGCATATAAACGTCAAAAGTATGCAATCCGCACGACGCTTCCCTATGTGACAGTTTTACTAATGACTTTTTTTCTTCTTTTCAACTTAAAAACATTCCAGTGGACGAAGGATGAAGTACATACCGAGCGGCTGGTGATCGTTAGTACCATCCTAACGTTCGTGTTCGTCATCGAGGTGGTGATGAAGAATATCGCGTTCACACCGCGTGGCTACTGGCAGTCGCGCCGGAATCGCTACGATCTGCTGGTGACCGTCGCAGGCGTCGTCTGGATCTTCCTTCAGACCACACTGAGAGTAAGCCGAACACCACGTCCGTCCCGAATGGACCAGCATTCGATTGCCAACGAATCAAACCACGACTCCCCTGTCTCTTCCACAGAGCGATTTATCATATTTCATTGGTTTTATGGTTGTCATATTGCGATTTTTCACAATAACTGGCAAGCATACGACCTTGAAAATGTTAATGCTTACCGTCGGTGTGTCGGTGTGCAAGTCGTTCTTCATCATCTTCGGCATGTTTCTGCTGGTGTTCTTCTACGCCCTCGCCGGTACGATACTGTTCGGCACGGTCAAGTACGGCGAAGGCATCGGGCGGTAAGTAGTTCCCCTTCCCACCTCACTCCACCGTCGTGTGGGTCCGCCGGAGCGGGTCCTTAGTTTGGGGTCGATTAGTTGTGGCTTAGCCCCAGTAATCCCAGTGTTATCCCATCCCCCTCGTCCCTGTTCCTCCTCGGACAGTCCCGGGTGCTGCTCGGGCAGCTGGCTTTCTTACTGAGTTTTTATTTCTACACCCTTCAGTTCAATAACAATCCTGCCCGCAACCTGTTCCCCGTGTGTTCTGTATGACATAAACGAATTGGATTACCAATCCAGTAGCTTGTCCTGCGGGTTGCATACTTTTGGGGGCAGATTTTTTTAAATGCTATCTTAAGTTAGCTACTCGCAGAACAAAATACCTTAATTAGAGACTAGCTAATACCATATTAACACCTTACAAATATTAATGTCAACAGGACAGCCACTTCCTTATCCTCCACTAGTATTATACCGACTAATCGGCCTACTTGATGGCCCTCGGAACTAAATTCCATGTACTGCCTAGCGAACACTCTCCTCATTTTCTCACCATCATCGTAAAGGTCCTTAAAGCATCCACTTGAAGTAAGCCTACCGCACTAAAAAAAAATCCCTTGCGAGGTTCCGATCGCGCCAAACCGGAATCGTAGCAGAAAGCTCGAAAGCAAAAACAAACAAAGACAATTGCCATCGACCAATGCTGAACGAAAAAGGGAAAGGGAGAGAGAGAGATAAAGCTCTCCCTAGAGTCCCCCCCCACGTTCCCTGCCGGAATAGATGCGACCAAGCTGCACCAATGTTCGTTGCCAGGTTAGGCTCTGGGAACGTACCGTAAACCAGAGCGCTTGTGTAGCTTCTTTACTCATCTTTCCGTCGGTGAATCTTTTCGCCCGGAGGTGGTGGTGGTACGAGTACGAGGCAAAATTGTTTGGCGCATTTTTCTTTCCCATGTTGTTGATGCCCTGTGTAACGCATCTAGCTAGTAAGGTATTGAATGAAGCACGAATACAAACCGACCAGCCACCGGAAGCGAACGCTTCGTTCAACGTTGGCCGATTTTTAGCAACAGTTTTTTTTTATTTTACATATTTCACTAATGTGCGGTCAGCTTCCGTTCAAGGTGCAGCATATGTTTATTGGTTCGTCGTTGTCATAGCAACCATAATTTCTCATCCCGCTCTGTGTTGTCATATTACATTCAATGTCATCCATTTTTTCCGTTCAACGATCCACCAAATTTAAGGGTTTTTTTTGTTTTGCGCAACTTTGATACCATCTTTTTACGAGATCCGGGTATGTTTCGCTGCATAATATATCTGAGGTCTATTAAAGGTTGCCTTGTGAAGCGCAGTGATTAGCAGACAAAATGGAAAGGTGATAGTATCCGCCACCGAAATGTGATCCCCCACGTATAACAGTATAACAGAAAAAAATACTAGGCCGTGCACTAACTAATAGGTAGCTAGCCAACAGAACAAACCGCAGTAAAATGCTACTTATCGTTCGTTCTTAGTCAGATGATACATCAACCACACCAACACACAAACACGTTTCTTGATATAGAGCTTTCGCTTTAGATAGATACGCGCCCGAACGGTTTGCCAACTTGGGCTGTGAAGCTACAAGTGGTTGCCCTGTGTCAGGTAAAGTCAACCGTCCAGTCCAGTAAGTGCTTCCAGTCCGTTTTAAACCCTGTTTGTTTCTTCTTTTACTCCAAAATTATATTCATATGGAATGCTCGTTCTCTCTGCCCTATTTATGTTTTTTTTCTTCTCCCACATCCGTATCTGTATAACTTTTTATACATCTTTTTAAAAATTCTATTGTGTGTATTTGTTGTCAATAAACACACACACACATCCCACACACTTACATCTTTTCTTTCCATCCGTTTGTACTCTTGTCTATTTCGTTTCGTCTTTTTAGTTCGGTTTTGCAAACAAATTCTCCCGTTTTTGTCCCTAGTTGTTGTGATTCAAGTTTGTAGATTGATTCCCCTCTCTCTATCTCTCTCTCTCACTCTCTTTCTCTCGCTCACTCTGTCCTCTGCATTCTAATTCTTCTGCTCGCCCCGGCGCTTGATGCGCCGGGATTGCTATGTTGTGTTCAAAAAAAAACCCCCAACCACATTCATTATTCTGCCGATTGTTTTCAGCTCCAAACTAAACTGATTTGTTTAGCCGGATTTCCGGGACCCATTTTTGGTATTAATTTTTCGGGCAGCTAGTTGATGTCGTGATGTTTTACACTGTTTAAAAGACCCATCCTATCGGACGGGTAGCGTGCGCGTATGACAATAGCCATAGAAAAGTATGTTTGGTATGTAAACGCTAGAGAACGCTGAGATGTGCAGCTTCGTCTTTAGCAACGTGCACCCAGTGTGGGAAATCCGATCGCCGATGTGTATTAAAAGCGCCTTCTCGAAGGGCCCACGCTCGTCGGTTCCTTTCGAGCGGTAGCTTTAAGCACACACCGGGCGAGGGAATAGTGTATCGTTTTGCTTGCCCCAAGCCAAGTCCGTCCGCTTTTGTCTGCTATCGTGTTATCGTATACATGCCGCTCATTGATCATCATCGATTATCAACAATTTCACCGCATTTGCTAGCTTCGTTCATTCGCTTTAACGATTTGTAGCAGCAGAATTCTTTAGCACCGTAGCTAGTATCGTAACATAGGCGCTTGTTGCCACTGGATGCACAGAATCGATTAACCTAAGCATGTATCGTGTTGAACAATATGGTTTAAAAAGAAATCTTCAGTATCGCATGATCGATAGACATCTTCTCGATCGAAATCATTTTTGAAAACGGTACTAACTGATGATTCTATTTCATGTTTAAGCTCATGCATTTTTTCGAACTAAACTCATTTAGGATCAGTAGGTTAGCCATCATGGGCTGCTTACCATGTTCTTATCAAATAATCGTAAAACCCTTACTAGTTTAAACTGACGTTTTAGTATTTTGAGAAGTCCATCATACTTTTTAATTCAACTCGATTAAACCATGATATGATCAATAGTTTTTCGATACAAACTAATGAATAATTCATCCTGCTTAGTCCGATCCTTTAACGGCTTTTACAATCTAGTCTCTGCAAAGAATATTAGTTTGACATCGGTGTGATCCGAACGGCATACCTTTGGGGCGTAAATATGAGAACACCAAAGCCCCTTTAGGGTATACAGTTTGCACTGTAATGTGTTTTTCTAATCTCTCCATGTATGCCTAGTGTTGATCACACTTCCTAGCTTAGGGGGAGCTCTTGCTCTGCTCCGATCAGCTGGCAACAAGCGCTGTAACGTATTGGTTTGATTTTGCTCTTTCTTTGCTTATACCCCTGTACCTATCGGAACGCGATGTATGCTAGTCTCACACATACCGTACCCCGACAGACCATCCGTCTCCCGTTTCAATACAATTTGCTCTCGCTGTAACTCACAATACATGTAGTGTGTCTTTCTCGTATCGTCGTGCGTATTAGTAAAACAGATCCCTTAAACAAACAGTATGCTTAACAGAAACGTTACACACTCGGTACGCTACCGCTACAAATGGTTAGTGGGTTAGTTTTCGGTACTAATTGATCTGGAATTTTCTTCTCTTTCCCCGCGACGCGCCCACCGTACACGTTCGCCGTATGCCTTTATTCCACCCCGGTTCCCGTTTGCTCGTTATCCTTCCACATACCGAATGCGATGTGATGCGTACGCACGTTAAACCCTCCATCGCACCTTTGTTTGGAACTTTGTTTGTTTTCCGTTTCCAAATTATCTCTCGCACCTGAATTCCTGAACTCCCTGGACACCGCATGCTTCCACTCCTGAACTCCAGCCGAGCCAACTTCGGTTCACCGGTGACAGGGGTCGCGATGCTGTTCCGCATCGTGACCGGTGAGGACTGGAACAAGATCATGCACGACTGTATGGTCCAGCCGCCGTACTGTACGCCGGCGGCCAACTACTGGGAGACGGACTGTGGCAACTTCACCGCCAGCCTGATCTACTTCTGCACCTTCTACGTCATCATCACGTACATCGTGCTGAACCTGCTAGTCGGTAATGTCCGGGGCAGGAAGTGACTGGAACTGAAGCTGGTATGGGGTGGCGGGTTGCGATTTGTAACGAGCCTTTCTCCTCTCTCCATCACCGACAGCTATTATCATGGAGAACTTTTCGCTGTTCTACTCGAACGAAGAGGACGCCCTGCTCTCGTATGCTGACATACGAAACTTCCAGAACACGTGGAACATCGTGGACATCCACCAGCGGGGCGTCATACCGGTGCGGCGGGTGAAGTTCATTTTGCGGCTGCTGAAGGGACGGCTGGAGTGCGACCCGCAGAAGGATCGTCTGCTGTTCAAGTACATGTGCTACGAGCTGGACAAGCTGCACAACGGCGAGGACGTCACGTTCCACGACGTCATCAAGTGAGTCTGAAAGTCGGCCGCAAAAAAAAGTATATCTGTTTAACTACCCGTATTTCCGTAGCATGCTTTCCTACCGGTCGGTGGACATACGGAAGGCCTTGCAGCTGGAGGAGTTGTTGGCGCGCGAGGAGTTTGAGTACATCATCGAGGAGGAGGTCGCCAAACAAACCATACGTACGTGGCTGGAGGGTTGTCTGAAGAAGATACGGGCCAACAATGTTGCGGTATGGTTGCAAGCTGGTCAGCTTAACATTGGGGCTTGTCTAATGCTATGTTTGATTAATTTGCAGAAGCAACAAAACTCGCTGATTGCCGGCTTACGTGCAACGAACGATCAAAAACAACAGCAGCAGCAGCAACAGCAGCAACAGCAACAGCAGCAGCAGCAACAGCAACAGCAACCGCAGCAACAGCAACAACAGCCACAGCAACAGCAAGCAACAACCGCGAATAACTCCCAGCAACCACAGCAACCGCTTCCCACCCAGTTGCTGCAACAATCCGTCAACTCGCAGCAACAATCACCACAAACACCGGCATCGCACGTGTCGTCACCGCTGCAACCGGGAACGGCATCACAAACAGTGGCCAGCCCAAGTCAGCAGCTTCCCAAGCAAGCGGAAGAATCACCCACCGGCAAGGACAGTATCGGTAGGGAACCATCCGATGGCACGGCCGCCACCACTACCACCGCCACTACCTCCTCCTCTTCCACCACCGACCAGACGGCAAAGGACATCGAAAACAATGCGAAAAATCGCAAAAAGACGGCCACGGCCACGGCCACGGTGTTGAACCGGTCCGATTCGACCGGTTCGAGCAGCGGGCGCAAATTTCTCGCCCCAACACTATCCGACCCACAGGCGAAGAACGAAAAGGACCGTTACATGGGCAAGAAGAAGCAGCAACGTGTGCCACCGTCCATCAGCGTCGGCAAGGGTTCGCATTTGAGCGAGATCGGAACGCACAGCCTGCATCTGCACTATCACCACGGCAGTTTCAGCCACGGGGAACACTCATCGCAGACGCTGCTACACCACCATCACCACCAACAGCAGCAGGGATCGCATCAGCAGGCAAGCTTGCTGCAGCAGCAGCAACAGCAACAGCAGCAGCAGGCAAACAGTAGCAAGTTTGGCCATTCGCACACCAACATGATCTACGAGGTGCACGACTGGTGGCAGGAGCAGGTCTTAAGCACCCACAGCGAGGAGGAGGACAATTGAAAAGTCGTGCAGAGGTAGGAGATTGTTGAAAGGAACTATCTAGGCGACATGGCAACACCACGTTAATCGTAGTATCGATACTGACGCATGTTTTCCATCCAATTTGTTGATTGAAAAAGTCGTTAATGAAGCGTTTGCTACGCATACTGTAGTAGGCCAAGCAGTAGGCAAAATGTGCTAGAAGAATGGTGTTTTTTTTTTTGTTATCAGATTTTATAATGTATTAACCGGTCGATACAAATCCATCAGAACAGTTTGACTACAACTAGAAAAAATAAGTTACAGCACCGGAAGGGGTTAGTACGGCAAGGCCGTTATAAAAATAAACAAAAACACAATAGGAGAATAACGTAGGTTTGTTGTGGGAATGGCACACTGTTGGGCTGATAAAGTTTACTTGCCTCGAAAAATAAGCCAATTTGCGCTACAGCAACGCGGTTCGATAAATATTTTATTATTAGAGGGGAAGGAGTTGCCGAATGTTAACAGGGCTACCGCTGGGAGACAGTACCATATGGGTTAAAGTAGGCGGTTGTTCTTAGCGATAGCGTAATGTTATATTTTAAAACAAAGAAAAAAGTGTTGTTGTGTGACGAAAGGAATTCGAATGCGTAACAGAGCGAGGTGTTTGTTAAGATGAAATTTTCGGAAAGGTGCAAGATAAACTGTAGCCAAATAGCGTGTTGTGCGATGCAGCCTTCCATTGAGTCACATTATTGTTAGCACGGGTAGCTTCCCCGAGGAAGAAATGACCGTTCCGTTTGTTACACCAGAGAAAATCGCGCAATGTACTTGCTACTATCGTTTTTATCCGTAGTGCCACCAAGTGTTTCCGCATAGAAAGGCCAAACTATAGTGTGGTAGGTAATAAATTGTCCTGGGTGTATTGCGATATTTGAGCATAGCAAGCGAATTCCCGGAAATTGAAAAAAAAACGCTCTTCTTCATGTCTTCATTTCCTTTATTCGAAATGATTCACGTCTTTATTTCATTTCCTTTGGGCCTGTAGAGTCGAACGAGTGGATGTTTTATGGTTGCTTTTATCGCACTGGTCGCTGTTCTGCGCTTTCTCCTGCTGATGGTGCAATCGCAAGTGAATCTTTAGTTCACCTGCCTGCCGGTAGGTACGATGACACTGGCCACACTTGAACGGTTTTTCGCCGGTATGAATCATAAGGTGGCGGGTGAGATTTTTCTTCGCTGAAAACTTTTTCCCACACATCTCACACTCGTGTAGCGAGGCGGACGCCTTCGGTGGGGATCCTTTTTTTGTCGCTTCTTTCTGTTTGCCCGTGGGACTCCGTTTTTCTGCGCTTCGTCTCTTGGGGCCTGTGACCTTTGCTTTCATAGTCTCCATACGTTTCTGCTTGAAACGATGCAGTTTACGTTCGTGAGTGAGGCTGTTAACTCGCGTCGGAAAACGTAACGAACAAATGCGACATTTGTATGGACGTTCGTTAGCATCGTGAAATGCGATGTGTTTGCTCGCTTCGCGGACCGATTTAAAGACCTGCCCGTCACACTCGGGACAGGCGTAGGGTACCTGGTTAAAGTGTTCCGGTAGATGCTGGGTGAACTCCAAAGAGCTGGCAAAAATTGTCCCACAAAAATAGCATTTGTTTTGAGGCAACTGTGTTGTTGAAGTTGTGTTGACCTTTGTTTCGGAGTTGCCATTCGGTGTATTTTGTGTCTTTTCATGATCATCTTTGTCGTCTTCAAAATCTGAACACAGTTCAAGTTCTGCATCGAATGTTTCCTCATCCATCGAAACTATCATAACACTATTTCCGGTTGTTGAGCCTTCATGGGATGTTGTTGGAACTATTTCACTATCTTTGTTTTTCTGTGCATTAGTTGGAGTCGTGTGGCTAGGTGTAGATTCAGAAATCGTGCATGTTTCATTTTTCACCGACGAGCTGTCGTCTGTAGTTGCAGGATATACGGAATAAACGATCTCCTCAACAAACGTAGCGGCCGGTTGAGTTGCTTGCTGAAGCTCGTGTAGTTTGCGATCGTTGTCAACAAACAATTGCTTTATTTTGAGCACAGTATTTATACGATTTACACAATCTAAGCAAACAGTTTGTAGTCGATCATCTTCCAAAACCTGAAAAATTCGAAAATAATTGCTAAAAACCGGTACATGGTGCAAAAGAAGAGTACTTACATGTATTGCAAACAACTCTGCGACAAGCTGCGACAGAACTCTTCCTTGAAAGGTGTCGAACACAGAAAACACAAGGGAATCTATATTCGGTTTATTAAGGCACAGGCGACAACAGGAGGATTCGAGAGAAGTCATGATATGTTAATTGTATACGGTGTGTGATTTGAAAAACGTTTTTTTTCTATGGCTGCTTTGGGTAGTTTGTAAACAACTCGGATGTAAATAGCGGTTCCCTCTAGGAACGTCGTGATAAACACAACGATTAATGAATGCAACAGTATAAACATACGCTCAGAATTCTGTCAACTCGTATGCATAGAAAAAAATAATAACAAAAACATTCTGAATTAAAATAAATAACTTTTTGTGGAACTTGTAGCCGGCTGCGGTAAGTGTTTAAGCATATTTATCAGCAAAACTTGTTTGAAAAAGACGGTTTTATTTTCCAAAGAACTTTCGTTACACTTCCTTTAATTACAGCCTCATCGCCATCAGAAGAATAAAGATAGTTTGTTTCCGGCTGCTGCATTGAAAATCGTCTTGGAACATGGTTAAAATCGGGTTGCAGATTAAAGCTACGCTGGAGAATATCGAAGAACTTAAAACAAACCACCCAAACTACGCCTTTTTCCTAAAAATCAAATGTACGAACTGCGGCGAAGTTTCTGATAAGTGGCACGATCTGACCGAGAGCGAACATCTGAACGAAGACTCGCGCAATCCTAAAGGATTCAACTTTTATATGAAATGTCGAATGTGTTCCCGGGAGAATAGTGTCGATGTTATCGAAGGATCCAATGGTAAGTACTGTCTACGATCGGTGTTTTGTAAATCTATCAAAGGTTTATTTACTTTCTATTAGCTAGCTACACAGAACAAGACTCGGGCAAAAAGAAGATCATCGTTGCTTTTGATTGCCGCGGTGTGGAACCGATTGAATTCAGTCCGCGATCTGGATGGATTGCAAAGGCGACCGAAAATGGGCCGACATTTGAAGACATCGATCTTTCGGAAGACGATTGGGTGGAGTACGATCAGAAGAATAATAATTCGGTAGGAGTGTATGAGTTTGAGTCGGATTTCATCAAAATGAAAAAGTGAAGAATTGTGTTTGAACTGCGCTTTTCTTTAAGCTAAAAATATAAGTTTATAACAACTGAAATGTATGTTATTGGAAAATTCACGGATCAATTTCAGCTAGCTTCATGTTTGAAACATTATCGAAGAATCGAACGTTTATCGAGGTTCCCGTTGGAAACAATTGATAATATTCACACGTTTTAACCAATAACACACTGTGCCTCTCGTAAAAAAAAATTCTACCATTTATAACGCAAGGTTCATAACTTAACAAATTCTGACTGCTGTCAGAGTAGCACAATGAGCTAAAGTCTCTGAAATCATTAAATTTTTATTTTCTCGTAACGTTTTTGATACCTTATACACGAGTAGGATTGCTTATATGATCTAGAATATTGATCGATTTGTTAAAGCTTAGTAGTGAGCCCAACTAAAATAGTCTATCTAAAAATGATCAAATACAGTCCATGCCAGTGGTAAATATTTCCTCTGTCTGTCATTTACATTGACCGCAGGAAATTCATAGTGGTGCGGCTGGACGCCGTGGTAATCGAAGCTGTCAATCAGCAAATCACCAACACAGTACTCAAAAAAAGAGCAACACAAAAAAGCGATATAGCAACGTTTTGAAGTCAACCATTTCCACAGATAGCCGCGTTCAGCGTTCGGGAAAGTCCACTTCCGCTCAAGCGCCCTTGCGGTGCCATACCGCTCTGCCGCAAAGTTTCGCGGCCACCCAGCGCCCGAGACAAAGCGAGCAGCAGCAAATCCCAGCAGCTCTTGGGTTTGGGAGGGTAGGGGAGGGAGTGCAAACACAGTGAAGTGCGCGCGCGGTACGAGGGCATCTCGTGTACGGGGCTCTCCCCGCCAGTGGAAAGCTACCATTTCCGGTGCTGCGCCAAGGAACAGAAAAACCCGCGCGTGGCAAATCCAGCACGCATCTGTGGAAAGCGGGAAACCTGTGTGTGGCGCCTTGTCTGGAGGGAATTGTTTACCTTCGTCTCCCATAAACGCACCAGGCAGAGTACGCCGCGCATTCCGGAAAAGAGGAAGTATTTGTATCGCTTCCTATCTGCGCGTGGGTTGATCTGTTTATCTGTGTCCCGTGTGTTCCCGCGTCCAGTGTGGAGCGTATCGGCCGTGCGTGTACGTGTGTTTGTGTTTGTGTGATCCTAGTGGAGTTTTTTTTCCCGTGAGCGTCTGGTGGCTTGTGTGGTTGCCTTGGTGAACAAATTACAGTATGCTACGGTGAGGTTGCTTTAATTTCGATTCGATCTTCTCGAGCGAGTGAGTGCGCGACCTGTGTGTGACAGCACGTCCGGCAACCGGAGAAAGACGCAGGTATTTGAAGGTTGCTTCCGGCTGGTTGCATCCACGACCGTGGCCTCAGGTGGAAGGGACGCTGAGCGCCGGTGGAGTGGAATGCTGTACGATTATCAGCCGCAGCCTTATCAGCAGCAGCGTCATTATCTGCCGCATCAGGTCGGAGGAGCCGGAATAGGAACCAGCGCCGTGATGCCGAAAAAGGACACGAAATCCGATGAGGGTGGCCGGAAGAGTAAGATGAGCCAGGCGGCTGCAGCCAAACTGGAGCAGCAACAGCAGCAGCAACAGCAACAGCAACAACAGCAGCAGCAACAACAACAGCAGCAGGTAAGCTTGTTTTCTTTTTTTTAATAAAATTTCCTACCAGACAAATGGAAACCATTTTTAATGCTTTTTTTTTGCAGGATGACGGAATGAAGGGTGGTGGTCCGGGTGGGGGTCGACCGGGTTCGGTTGGTCCCGGTGGTATGAAACCGTCGGATGCGTGCAGTATTAATGCGGGCGGTCCTGGTGGTCCCGGCAGTGGCGTTATGGACGCCCTCGGTAAACCCGGTGGTCCCGTCATGGGCGGTGGGCCACTGGATGGCGTCGGCCATCCGGGTATGGACGGGAAAATGAATCCGGGACTGGCGGGTATGATGGCGGGCAACAAACCATCGAACAAGCTCGAGTATACGCAGCAGCAGAGCCAGATATTCGTCTTCTCCACGGCGCTCGCGAACAAGGGTGCCGATGCGGTGCTGAGTGGACAGTTTAACTCGATCATTGCATATCACTGCGCCCAGATGCAGAAACAGAACCGGCTCGGTGGGCCGGTGGTCGGGCCGGACGAGATGGGCGGCAACAGTGTCGGACCGGGTGCGATGTCACCGTGGATGGACCATGGGCACCACGGGCACGGTTCGCCCGATCATCATCCCGGGATGGGACCGCGCGGCGGTATGGGCGGTGGACCTCCCGATGGAATGAAAAAGTCCGCCACCATCCACCACACGGCCAACGCGTCCTGCCTGGAGAACGATGGATCGCTACCGATGTTTGGAGGTGGCGGTGGAGGTGGTGGTGGTGGCGGCGGTCCAGATGGTCACATGCCACCGCACATGCGTATGGGCCCGGGTGGAGGACCGCTGGATCCATCGATGGTGATGGGAAAGAAGTCGGCCACGATTCATCATACACCGAACGCTTGTATGGACCAGGATGGTAGTGGATTGCCGATGTACCCGAGCGATGGGCACGGCGGCGGGGGGCCCCACATGCGCATGAACCCGGACGGAATGTCGAAACCGTCGACGATACACCACACACCCAACTCGTCGTGCATGGAAGGTGACGGAGGAGGTGATCCGACGGTTGGCCATCCGGGCGTGAAGATGGAAAATCCTTCACCCGTTGGATCACATATCTCACCGAGCGGGGGCGGTGGTGGTGGTGTACCCGGTGGTGGCCCTGGCGGTGGTGGTGGACCCGGTCCGATGGGCCCCGGTGGGCCCGGTGGTAGTCACTCTAGCTCGACCATCATCGACCAGATGAACTCGCTGGTCGCGTCACTCCCACTGATGAAGGGTGGGAACGTGCTGTCGCAATCACGCGGCCATCCGCAGCCCTCACTGCAGGGTGTGAAGGTGCCGGACGAAAATCTGACCCCGCAGCAGCGGCAACATCGCGAGCAGCAGCTGGCCACGCTGCGTCAAATGCAGAAGATGTTCTTTCCGGAGCAGCGCGCCGGCATGGGCGGTGGCATGGATCCGCACGGGATGGGCATGAGGCCACAGTTTCGTGGACCAGCCGGGGGCGGTATGCCGCCGGATTTCGGTGGGCCACCGAACCGACCGCTGAATCCTGCCTTTATGAACACGCCGCTCGGCAGCGGTGGACCGGGGGGAATGGTAGACGGTGGTGGACCGGGACCGGGCATGATCAACGAGCAGATTCCGCCGATGCAATACAACAAACCGAACATGATGAACCCGGGTATGTACGGTGGAGGTGGCCCGATGGGTGGCGGCGGCCCTGGCCCGGGTGGACCGATGGGTGGCGGACCGATGGGAGGCGGACCGATGGGAGGTGGACCTGGACCGATGGGTGGACCTGGCCCGATGGGTGGACCCGGTGGGCCGATGAATCGTATGTACAAAGCCGATCCCGATCCAATCTTCCCGCCCATGTCCGACATGGGTGGCTACGGTGGGGGAGGTCCGGGTGGTGGGGGAGGTGTAATGAACAATCACGGTCCCGGCATGTTTAATCCCAACGCAATGCAGCAACGGATGGGAATGCCACCGGGCGGTGGTGGCGGTCCGATGGGTGGCCACATGATGGGTGGACCGAAGATGGGCCCGGATCCGTCGATGCTTGGTCCGGGCGGTGGTCCCATACCACAATCCCCGCTGATGGACGACGATCTAACCAAGGGCCCGATGCAACAGCAGCAACAGCAGCAGCAAATGATGCTTCCCGCAAATCCACCTCTTCCGCAGCAACCGGGTACACCGACGGGTGGTGGTGGTGGTGGTGGTGGTGCTGGTGGTGGGGTTACTGGCAGTAACGGAGGGCCCATGGTTCCGGTCGGTATGAATCCGGGTCTCAACCCGAACGGTGCCAACGGTACGGCGAACAATAATGGCAAAACGAAAGAACCCTCGCTGTCGCCGGAACAACAACAGCAGCAGCAGCAGCAGCAAGGAGGTCCCGGTTCAAATCAGCAACAGCAACAGCAAGGACCCGGCAGTCAACAGGGCCCCCTAACACCCCAAACCCCTCAAGGCGGACAGCAAACCCCCGGACAGCCACTTACCCCACAGACATCGATGGCCGGTTCGTAGAAACGCGCGTCTCCTTCCACTCACACACATCCCTCTGACACAGACACACATATGCATACAAACACCTACTAGTAAAAACCGTAATCCCGAAACCCTCCCGTCTCCTACCCCTCCCCCCTCTCCCACCCGCCTTCTGTGCCCTGTGAAAGAGATGCCGTTTTGTGCCGGAAAGTGAAGAGTCGGAAGGCGTGCGCTAAGGTAGGATGGGTAGGAAAAGTAGGTTAAAAGATGGAAGGGGGGCATTAAGCGGATTTCGTTCGGACACGCACAACTCTTTCATTTCCTGGGCCCTAACAAACGGAAAATGTCAAAAAATTCTTCTAACATATTTCACACACACACACACACACACACACACGCATACATACATGAGCAACAAATCTGCCTTATCACTACCGGATGAATACGAGCAAATGCGAAGCAAACGAAAGCAACAAACAAATCTGTAAACATACAAACAAACATACAAATGAGATACGAATAGAGAAAACAAAGCAAAGTGCGCTAAACAAATAGGACGAAAAATTCAAAGTAAACAGGAAGGAGATGGGTCAAAGCGTGCTAGGAAAGCAAGAAACGTCGTGGAAAAAGGGGTCCTCTGATCATTTACTTTGCTCACGTTTCGCTTAATGAGATTCTATTTGGCATGCAGACTGAATTTTGTCATCAAAATTTACTCTATTTCCTAGCGAAATCCCGAATTGGTCACTGCAATATACTACCGTACCGTAGCGCTACCTCTGCCATTGTTTTTTTTTTTGCTAGTTATGTTGCCCTCCGTACACCTGTTTTCCCTTGTCCGGCTCCAACCCAAAGGTCACGGTGGCCACTACTTTACCTCACACTGATGGAACGCGTTTTATTTGTAACTATTAGCTTGCAAAAAGTATCCGTATGAACATACCGTGCATATTTCCGGATACGACTCGCCATTGCCTTCGAAATCATGTTTTAAGTGCCGCCCATTTTTGTCTGTTTGCGTAGTTGCCGGAAATAAATCGAATACTTACACTTATATACAAAATGAAACAACGGAAAATCAAAACCCTGTTCCGAGAGCGTCTCAAACGGAAAGCAGGAGCCTCCTGAAATTGGATACTTCAGATGCGTTACACTGTTGCGACACATTAGGAATGAACCTTGGCGGGGGAACGATTTATTACAGAGAACATAAAAAAGAACATAAACAATGACGAAATCATACATTTTTATTCGACCATCCGTCTATAATTTAATGAAGTAAAAGAGATGTAAACATTTTTATTTTCATCTGCAGAATGGGGTTACGTTTGGGAACCGTAAGCTGTTTTCAAATGTTTCAGACATGTGTGATGATTTATCTGTCCCCTTTGCTCGTTTGCATTATTTCGTGCACCTCTTCATGATTTCCGATAATAATTTATTTTTTTTAGTTCTCTTCATTATCGTGAAAAAGGCGCAATGCTAGCAAAACGAAACTTAACAATAACAAAATGGAAGAAACGAACATCATTGTTCGCTCTCACATCGATAGCAATATTTATTGATACGAGTGCACGTATTTCAATCCGTCTCGCAGCAGAACTCTAAGGGCTCACAAAAAATGGAGGAAACAGCTGAAAGATCTAAGTTTTGTTTCGTTCGAGAAGAGGTGGCGCAGGGCATGGCGAGAAGGAAATGGATTTTGTTTTGAATTCATACACGTTTCTGCTTTCTTTCCTCCCATCCTTGGGCACGTGGTGGATCGGGCAGTAAAGCACGGACAAGCAGGATGCCGTTCAGTGTCGAGAGGCGTTTAACAAATCACATACCCCCACAGACAAACAGCCGGACACACATTCATACACGACACGAGCGCGTGGTACAGAAGTCGAAGGAATATTTAGTGTGTAAGTATTAACAAGAAGATCTTTAAAGTGTTGAATAAAAAAAAGTGTAATAATTTTAACCCCGCGAATCGTGTGTAACTGTCGCGAGTCCGAAAAAAAGGTTTTTTGTTTTATTTTTGTTTTCTCTTACGCCGCATTTATTTTTTTCACTATGTACAGGTGGTAAGTCTCGCCGAACGTACATCTGCGTGCACGCTTCACACACGCATTCGAGTCTAAAAAGCACATTCTACCCTAGTGTTGCCGTTCTCCTGTTCTACGCCTTCCTGTTTGTTGACCAGTTTACTGCACGAGGGAAATATTTCAGAATTTTATACAGAAACAAATCACAATGCCAAAGCAAACTGAGCAAGATACACACACGCGTTCACAAACATACACACACACACACTTTTGGCGGTACTATATTACAAAACATGTGTGGGAGAAGGGACACTACAGCTGCGACCCTGTGCGGGATGAAATATTTGGGAAATAAATTATTTGTGCTAGTGTTTTCCCACCTTTGTTACAAGAAGCGCAAAATGTTTGAGCCATTCCGAATGAGTTTGCACACAAACTAAAACGCAACTATCAACCAGTAGGACCGAAAGAGCGCTGAAATCAACAAATCAACCCAAAGCTTGATGAAAAATTGAACTATGTTTAACCGTTAACGCAAAACAAAACTTTGCGTGCAAATTGAGAACTTCTGAAGATCCTGATTGCAATACAGGACGTTGTGGAGTGATGCACGCTCGTAAGTCAACACTTTTATAAATAATTTTCGATTTCTGACCCCCTACCATACAGCTCCAGGCTATTAATTACCAGAAACACTTGAAACGGTTTTGCTGCTTAGATCACCAGCCAACAAAATACAGCCAGATAATTCAAACTTCGTGAGCATATCTCTCACCCTCTCTGCAATGACAAATTTAAACGGCCTACTACGATGATCCACCCCGATGATCAAGCAAACCGCATTCATCTAAACCAAAGCTTCAATCGCAGCGCATCGACACCGTTCAAATAGTAGTGGAAGAGACGTTTGTCTCGTACGAAGCCGAGATTTTCATATAATCGCAGTGCCGGTTGGTTCGTGATTTCTGTCTCCAGTACCACTTCATCGGCGTTATCCTCCAGCATCACCTACAAAAAGGGAGGAAAGATGTTAACCCGTAAGTCCAAAATGGTGCTCGATTTATATTATTCGTTAACGCTTTACCTGTATCGCTTTCTGTACGAGCGTTGTGCCGATCTTTAACTTCCGATAATCTTTGTCAACCGCCAGCATCGCGATGTAACCTCGGCGAGTCTCCTGCCGATGTATGTCTAGCTTGCATACGATCGCTCCAACACAGGTATCCTGGTGCAGTGCAAGGAAACACAGCTTTGGCCAGTTGTGGATAAAGTACCGGTAGGTGTAGATTGAGTACGGCTCGGACAGATCCTTCTGGATGAGCGCCATGATGGCGGGCATTTGGCGCTCGGACTCGTACACCTGGTATGTGATTTCTACAGGCGTTACTGCGTGTTGCTCCGGTTGCACGGAGGCATTACTAATAGCCTGTTCATGCGCTACACTTGGCTCCGGAGGTAGAGAAATTGATTTCTTAGCCACGTCCGATTCCACATCCGGGAAGGCAGTTGATTTTGGTGTCGGTAAGTCACACGAATGTTGCTTCTCCTCCACATATTTTCCATTCACTACTGTACAGGTCGTGGCATGCGTTGCGTTGTCGTCTTGTGTTTTTTTCGTTTGCCTACTGCGATGATTTTTCTTACTGGATGTTGTCGTCTGGACAGGAGATATTTCCTCGCTCGAACCGGCTGCATCGGGTGCATGCTTTGGCAAACCATTTGTCATTCCATTACGGCCACTGATCTGAACACACTGCTCCAGCTTTTTGCTGATTACTTCGACGGACGCTTGCGATGCGTGCGGCAATCCGTTGCATTGGCTGCTAGAATGGCTACTATTGCTATTACTACAATTATTATTTACAATAGGCGCATCTACCACTCCATGTGAATCCTTCGCTGGTGGCGAGTCTATCGTCGTCGCAGTTGCTGCACCAACCGTGGACGAACTCAACTCGGGCTGACTATTTTTAGCTTTATTTTTCCTCTTTTTGCGCTTTCCGGCTGTGGTTCCACTCGCTACCGTTACCGTCACCGATGAAGCAGTATCATTCTCAGGTGACGTTGTATTCCCATTTGTTAGTTTTCCGCTGGTCTCCGATGCTGCCGTCGGATGATCGTCCGGTCCGATAACATCCATCCGGAGCGGAGTTTATTCGTATCGCTGGACGATTGAATATGATCGAAGCTGGGACTACGATGGACAATTGAATGTGATGTGCACTTCGTTAAAAGACAAAGCTGTTCGCTACAAATCACTCGTACGTAAAGCAGCGTAAAATTCTGTCTGCTTTCAGTACCGTTGCGCTGTCTTCACCACACCTTCTGACGTGCCACAAATTGTTTTGCGATCGTTCGATCTATCATACGGTTTTCGTAATCAATATCATTTTTCCCATTCTATCAATACTTTCCCTGCCTGGGAAGTTGACCCCTGTATGCTTGTGATGTTGGACAGGGGATGGAAGGTAGTTCGATCTGCGAGAGTGCAATCTTTCTGCCCCAACACGAGACGATTTGTTTCCTGAGACAGACGATTGTTTTGCGTAAGACTCTAGATTTGCATTTTTCTACACGGTTCTTGTTGCAGGGAAAGCTAGCTACACAAAATATTCGGTACACTTTTCCTCTGCAGTTGACTACTTAGTTTTTTTTTAGTCTTTAGTCTTTTTTGCTACTCTCAGTGCGCTGTTCCTGTTTCTTTCCTCCACCTCTCTTCTTTATGTTGAAAGACCAAGTGACAGATACAACGTTTATGTCGTACAGTTGAAAGATTATGTTTATCAAGCAGGGTATCATAAATAAGCCGTAATTATATGGGATTTGGTTTTGCTCCCGGGCATAAGTGCTTAGCGCAGACAAACATATTATGGATTGAGTTGACAGTCTTAGAAAATCCTAAATTAAAGCGCGTGATAAAAATATAAAATTAAATTCGAAGCATCATTAGAACGTGAGAAATATATGCAATTTGTACTCTACCTCAGACATGTTTTAAATCTTGCGTTTCATGTTGAAAATCTCCAACAATGCTTATACACAAAACTGTTCGTATCACTCGGTAGAAAGCAGTATTTATTCGTAGAAGATACTCTGTTCGTTGAAATTAATCAGAACTGGTCTTTTTTAAATCGGGGGACTTTTATCAGAGAATCCATTAATTTCAACCTCTCTATAGCGCATAAAATCCACTTGCACAATGAAGCCTGGATTATTCGAAGTCAGTTAGATTTTTGACAGCAAGATCTGACAGTCCATGGTTCTGCTCATCTTCTTGTTAGTCGAAAAAAATTGGAGGTTGTGTGTGTGTGTCGCTCGCTGCTGGTGTAGTTTATTAAAATAACGATTGTTAAAAAAGGTTCACACTTCCGATTGCCGGTAATTAATACATCCTAAAGCGAGCACGTTTACCCCGTAAGTATGGCCGTAGCGTTTTGATTGGCGTAATTGGTGTAATTCGCTTGGTTCGCACAAAGGAGCTGTATGAAGTGTGCGTGTATGTGCGCTTGTGTGTGGAGCAGTAGCTTCACCTGCGCCGGCAGCATTTTTTGCCCGTACCGTGTTGGGTCCCAGCCAGCCTTTTTTCCTTACGTTATTTCAGTTACCGGAATAGCGTTTGATTTCCTCATGGTCTGTAGTGCAGGATGCGGGGATCCGGTCATGGGCTGAAGTGGAAGCAACACTGAAAAAAAACTTAGTAGAACAATAATAATTGTGGGTCATTGGTAGCCTAAGAACTTATTTTCATCCCTTTGTTCTTCCTCAGTCGTATGAATGCGTGAAGTCGAAAATATTGAGTGTTTTTACATAAAACCTCTAGAAGACGGGACAATCATAAATGCTCTAGATGACGACAAGCAAGTGCCACTAACTCTGGCTCTGTTCCGCGTGCTAATGTGTATGTGTGTGTGTGTGTGTGGAGTAGCAGCTTTTTTCCTCTAACCCTCCATCTAGATTTCGAAGCTTGTGTTTTGTCCATTTTTGCGAAAAGACAAATGGCGTAACAAAGACGGCGGAGGTGTTTTGTTCACGGTGAAGACCTCAGCTAGGATTTTTCGGTTGCCCTAGGATTGTGGTGCGAGGGTACGGGCAAGTGCTGTTGCTAATGTTCCCCGTGTGGTTGCAGCAATACACAATCCCCCACTACTAAGAACGACGACGCCCGGAAGTTCTTTTTGATGCATCAGCTCGGCACGCGGGTTTGTTGATGCTCCCTATAGTTGGAGCAATATTGTTAACAACAAGAAACAGCAAGTTGCAAAAGGATAATGATGGTGTAGCGGCCTTATTCCATCCATTTTAATCTATTCTAGGTGCTATGAATGCGCACGTATGCTAGTGTATGTGTGTGTGGGTTTGTTCCGGTCGCGGCGCACCATTCTGGTTTCACCGTGGTGTGTGCCCAGCGCGCCGCACATACACTCACACACCCGTACGCATATGCTGTCAGAACGTGAAGGAAAAACATGGAATGATATTGTTGTTTGTGTATCTGATGGGCCTTGGAATGATATTTCCCAAATTTTCTTTCCATTGCGAGCAACTCTTTTCTCGTTTCTTTCCGCATTTATCGGGCAACCAACAAAATGGTTGCTCCAACGGTTTGAAACTTGTAACGATGAAACGGAAAATTCACTGCAGATGGTGGTGGTGATATTATTTTTTTTCTTTTTGTTGTTTGCTTTAGGGCGGTGGGGCAGAAGCGTTCAAGAATCGTGTTCGCTGTTTGTATGTGTATGTGTGTCAATTTCAAGGAGCTTCCCTATTAGCAGGACAGCCGTAAAAAAGAAAACAATATCACTGGATGAATAGCACACTAACGATTTTTTCTTTCCTCTTCATGGTTTCCTCCCGCAGGCTTCAACCAAAACGCATTTCCTACCCCGTGTACAGTTAGTGATAAAGAGAGCAACAAAATTATCAAGCAAAAAAAAGCAACCCCTCACCAACCCCGTGGTCGTGTTCTCGTACGTTTCTGGATCATCGTCAGGTTATTCGCACGCCAGGTTGGTCCTAAATTGCCGGTACATTTTTGATCTCCCTTGATCCTCCCTTCTCACCCTCCTTGCGCAATACGCCAGTGTATAGTAAATTTGGGTGCAGCTAAAATCGGCAGACGATCAAGAACGGTTAAGAACATTGTCTCTGTGTGTACGTGTGACAGCCCTAGTGAGTGTGAGCAGTGTTTGTGTGTGTGCGCTCTGAACATAAAGGACGGGTGGAAAACGTTGCGTAGCAGGCCGTGCAAGGTGCTCTGCTAAGGCAAAACTTTTCTGGCAACCAACGAAACCAAAATTCCGCTACCGGGTGAAGACAAAAGCCGCAATCAGCAGTGTCACGTAATTTGTGATCGAACTCTTCCCCAGGAAGGCGCTGTCGTGGTTGCCATCGAGGTTCTGGAAAATCGCGTCGGTCGCGTTTCGCAAGACCTTCCCGGGTTGGCCTGCGCGTAAGTGAGGTCCTCCGTACGTGGTGAGAAGAAAATCTCACCACCTTGCCGTCGGTCGCGCTTCCTGTTCTCGTAGTGCTTGTTTTTTTTTCGCCTTGTGGTGAACCGTTTTCCCGGTACTGCCTAGTTGCGCAAACATCCGGCTATTCCCAGTCCCTCGCCCGGACCTGCGAGTCTGTGTAGGGAAAGATTAAGCGAAGTGAAAATCCAACCCCACGAAGACGTCTCCATTTTATTATCGCGCTCTGTAAATAGTATCTTCCGCGAGTGTATTTTGGATTTTTCCCGACGTGCGGTCGTGTGTGCGTGAATGTGGCGTTCTCAGTTGTGAAAAGTCGCCTCATCCGTCGTCCGTCAGTTCGTGATTTCGGCGGTGCGTGCTTGCGTTTTTGTGTGTTTGTGTGTACAGTAGTGTGTCCGTTGTGAAGTAATCGTTCTCGTGCTTGTGTGTCTGCGTGTGTGTGTGTGTGTGGCGGATTGCGCGTGTGTGTTTGGCCTTGGTGTTGTCCCCGTCCGGCTGAGACAGGTCGTGGCCCTTTTTGCAGCACGACGAGGAGCATTGCAATCGATCTCCCGAATCATTAAATTCCTCTTCCCGCAGCGCTTCCTCTAGTGAATGCGTTTCTGCTGCTGTGCGTGAGTGCTGGTGAGAGCGAGCGTCGTGAGCAGTGAGAAGAGCGCGGTGCAGTGAAACAGAAAGGAAGCTACGCGAGTAAAACAACGCACGGGAGCACGAGGGTGTGCATAGGCGAATGTTTGTGTTTGTACAATTGTGAATAATTGTGCGGGTGTGCGTGTATGTGTGTGTGCGTGTGTGGATAAAAAAGTGCAATTGAATGATTACGGTCGCGCTGCTGCTCATCCCGCGCCACGGCACGCCGAATAAGAAGTGAGGGTGCAACGTTCGTTAGCTGGTGTGAGATGTGAGAATTGCGATGCGGTTCTCGGTGTGTGAAATACGTCGTTCTTGGTGAACCCCCAGTCCAACTGTTTGGTGAATTGTTTGCAAACCGAAGTGCGTGTTACGCGTAGAAGCAATTCTGGTATTTGTGTCACTTTTGTGTATGCGTGTGCCTGTGTACGTGCGTGCTGCTTGCATAAATGCATTTGCTCATTTGCTCCACAACATAAGGAGCACCTCCTACCTTCTTCACCAACCACTATCCACCAGCCAGTGTACAGTGTATGTTTTGTGTGTTTTCCTACTCGCAACAACAACAAGCTTTTGCCGTGAAAGATGCGTGATTTGTAAAACAAATAATAATTCCACTTGATTACGGTGGCAGCAGCACCACCAACGCCCGCCACTGAGGTTACGGAGAAAATTGTGCAGAAAATTTGTAATTGATTTGTTGCGCTAGCTGTGGCCCGTGTCCCGTCTACGAGTTGCTTCAGCGCTCGACAGTGTTTGTGTGCGCACGGAGCTCTGTTCTGCTACAGCATCATCATCATATCGCGTAAAAACAACGGCGAAGACGACTCCTCCACAGCATAGCTATCAGCTAGTGCCTAGCATCTCCGGTCCCTGTCTGCCAGACAAACACACGCATACGAACGCGCATCTCGTAGCGCACACAGCAAACAAACCAAACCCCGAAAACCGCAGTGTCTCTCGCACACCATCAGAACGAGAAACAAAAAAAAAACGGGCGCATAAGACAGACCGCGCGCGAGAGCAAAAGGCGAGCGAGAAGTTGTTTTCAAACAAAAACCACATTTCTCACCCCGGGAGCGGCGAAGAACCCTCCCATCCCCAGGGTGGTGTGTAAGATTGTGCCGCCGTTGCCACTGAACATCATCGTGGAGGAGCCGCATAAGCAAACAAGCAGCATACAATCGATTTGAGGTGTTTCTAAAGGAGGTAAGCATGTAGATTAGAGACATTTAGCTACGATATATGTTTAACAACATACTAAGGAATATTAAACTGTGCATTATCAACTGGTCATTATTGGAGTTCGGAGGTTCTTGGGTTTGAGTCTAGTTTTTTCTCATAGATTGAATCGATAAACACACACACACACACACACACACACACACACACACAACACGGTACAAATCTTCAATAATTATGTAAGGATACATCTCTTGCAGAATAGGGATGAACACTTACGAGAATGTTCAATGCGCGTTTTTCGCAATTGCCTTATATCAAAATAGTATTGCAATCTAAAACATGTTGGAACGCAATTCTGCAGGTTTTTTGTGTGCATTTAAGGCTTTCTATCTGATGCCAGATGGCAGGTAACGATCATTTAAAGTATGTTGAATGTATGTATAAATATTCCCAATTTATTACTTTAGGTTTGTTTTTGTTTTAGATTGTCAATCGATAAATTTGCAGTTGATGTAGTTGAAGGAGGTGATCGATATTTGAGATATTTTTGATTAATAATACCAAGTTTGTATAGAATATTTGCAAAATCGTTGTGGTGAAATATCAACTGAACTTTTGCTAGAAGAACGAATTCTCATGTTTGTTGACATTCATGACCAAAAGTTGTGTTTTATGTTTGTTTTGTGTGCTTGTAGATTACAATTCTTCTTAATCGCCATTGTACCGTATTTTACAACAAGCTAGTGCGATAGTTACATTTTTACATGAATTACAATGATTGCATTGAGCAGAAATGAACTACTAACTAAAATCGCATCACACAATTATTTGACAATTAATAGATGTTCCACCAATGAAATTCAGATTCGTTTTTTGTTTATAAAGTCAAATGGCAGTCATTGTCAAATTAGGCAATTATCAATCGTACCGATAAAATCGGTTCACGTCAAGAAATGGCTTAAAACGATAATAGCGCAAGTGTAATCTAATGCATCCTGGAAAATGTAACGCATCCTGAAAACCTATTATTTCTTTAATCGATTTTCAGATAGCATTTGTGATGCTGCGATGCTTTAAATTACAATATTTAAACAATCAATTATGAAACCTTTTTAAATGGAGCATTTTTACTTTCGTTTTTTGCACTTGGTAGTAAGTTTAACCCCACAGTCCCAATGCTACGTAGATACTTTGCCGTCAAAATGCTAACCTCCAAAAAGTATCTAGTTAAGAAGGGCGCGCATAGTGTTAGTTTTTTTTTTTTTAGTGTAGCTTCCAGTGGGCATGTCACGTTTTGTACATTGGAAATGGCTTCCCATCAAAACAACATTCAACGTTTCTAGCCGACTGGGTCTTTAATGTGTGTCTGGTTCTCGAATTTAGTGCAATTGGCACGATCGGATAATTTGCCAAGACCCGGTCTCTCCGGCATGATATTGCTCGCGTGTTTCATTGGCGTTTTGTTTCAATTTCGATATAGTTTGTCCGGTCCAATTTCTTTCCGTATTCATACGTGATTGTGAGTGTTAAATATTTTAAATTAAATTGGTTTTCTATTGTTTTAGAATGAAAAAAACTGTGTTTTTTTATTATGCGACGTTCAAGTTCACTTGCTTGTAAATAGTAAAATTGGTTTGAAATATTCATAGGTTTTGAAAAACCCACATGATCAGTACAGTAAAGCAGTATATAGCCTAATGGAACAATTGTCATCAGCATCTATTAGCTCAGGATCAGGATCTATTAGCGTGCCGAAATGAATCACAGCACGGCCTTTTAGGTGACGGTTCACGGGTACGTTTCCAATTTCTAAAGTTGAATAAATCACAACTATGCAATGTTCCTTTTTAAAGTACATACATTATTATGATTACCGTGGGAACGGCATGTACCGACCAACGTCCTTAGGGACTGGGATCTATCGTGCACTAGCGCGTTAGACCTTTTTCGCTGCGACCGTCAATGCATTTAGGATTATTTATGACATGTTGTTAACTACACACGCAGCAGCAGAATGGTGTGGTGCTTGGCTAAACTGGCCATGAATGTGTGACCGCTGTACGACGTGGTTTCGCCCGGTCTGCTTTCGATGGGGAAGTACATGCGTGTTTATTCGATTATCTCTAGTATAGCTGGCGAATGATGCTCACATTACAGCACTCACGCACACAAAATATTCCTGAAGAGCACACGTTATGCACAAGAAGGATGAGCAATAATACTGAATGTATAGATCCGGAAGTTAGAGAAAAACAGATCAAATTGTTTTGTTGGGTAACAACTACATTTATCATATGATATTGTGACAATTTGATTGAAAAAAGCAGGTTGTAATGTAATATTATCAAATATTACAATAGAAATAAACCCATAACCGTGTTCGTGATTATATCACAAACCTGTTCGACTATAGTAGATACGTTGATTTATAGTGCGTGAGTTAGTTGTATCTAAAAACACTTGTGATGTTAACGAGCTTGTATTTCCCACTTCATAAAAACTGTTCAAGTTGATGTTCAGTTAGCCTTTTTATCGAATTTATTCAACCGGCACCTCTGAAATGAGATTTCTTGAGATCTTTTCTGCCGTTGGTGTTAGGTTTATATTTTTACCGCAATAAATATTGCGTTAATCTCCGCATGGGTCCAGCGTTGGGATAATTTACTTGTTTCCGAAACTAACAGTGCAGTACTCATGAATATTTTTTAGGTTTATATCATTTTCAAGCAAATACTCAGCGCTCAGCAACATTCTACAATAGTTTATATTGCAAAAATAATGCATGTACGTTGAAAACAGTTCAATAATGGTTCTACAAAAAAAGAAGAGAAATATACGTAGCAACTCTTTCACCGATTTTGAACTGAACTGAATTTTTTTTTCAAAATTGTCGATTCTTTCGAGGAGTTTCTGTATGTAAAACTACATGGAGACGAATTGTTGGATTCAACTGCTACAATTGCACCAAAATTGAAAAAGATTCATGCGTGTGTACGTTCTAGTGCCCATTTTATGGCATATATATATTTTTTTGGGATTACATTCCCCAAGCAAATGGCAGCGGCACGCAGTTCCAAAAAGAGGCTCTTCGACGCTAGTTGACGTCTCCATTGAAGCGGTTTGACAGATGCGCACGGAATTAGAACGGGTTCGGCTTGTGCGAGCAAGAAATAAAGCAAGTGTGTATAAGAGCCAAAGAAATCAAAAAGAATATGTGATGGGGCAGGAGAATGGGGAGTAGAGGGAACGAAGTGAATCGGTTCGTTCACCTGCGTGTTTCCGCTGCTGACCTGAACTGAACATCATGTGTGTCCCGGACGAAAGGCAAATCTGACGGGGTATACAAATAAAATGAAATTTGCCTTTACACAAGGGGCCTGTTTTCATTTTTTTTGTTCGTACAAACATTAACCTGCTAGCGGGGCTCCTACGACTGTGTTGTACTTTCAGCAACCGTGTTCTGTTGGAAAGCAAATCGTCGGTCGGGCTTCCTTCCATCGATCCGCGGCTAACGAATGGCCGCTTCTGCTCTCAGCAAAGCGGAAGAAGAACTTCACGCGGAAATGTGTTCTGCAGTTTTTTTTTTCATTTCGGTAGAGCACAGCGGGAGAGAGTAGTATTAGTAGTAATTTGGTTTTGTCTGTGGTGTGCACACCTGAGCCTTATTAGGAACGCCCAAATTGGTTCACACGTTACCCATGCCAACGGTCGAAAGAGAAATAGATAGAGATAGGGAGTGAGTGAGAGGCTTGGTAATCCATCATCATCTGGTGTAGTAGGCATACTCTGCTTTTATTGAAGCAGTGAAGTAAAGAGCCGCGACTCTCGATGGGTGTATTTTGGTTTGATTTTCCATTTTCATCGCTCTGTTCCGTGTGGCTGCTGCTGCTGCTGCCGGGGAGTACACGTATGTGAGTGAAATACGCTTCTGCGCTTCTTTAGCGCCTTTGCGCGTCCTCTTCTCGTACCCAACGCATTCGAATGTGTTTCGCGCGCTGAATGTTTCCCTTTCATTTCGCAATGCACCACCACCAACGGTGCTGCCGATCATCATGGAAAGCGGAGTCAGCGGAGAGTTGATTCTGTCGCGCTGCGATTCTGGTTGCTATTCTGGTCAACTCTTCTCTTTTCTCCCCTCTTCCTCAAAGGGGCTGTCCCTGAGATTATCGCTCAAGTGCGCCTTTTCCTGTTCGCTCTGTTGCTTTCGATGGTGTAGGGTGCGCCTTTGGCTTGTGATCGTTGTGTGTGTGGCGTGATGGTGTTCTCGGTTAGCTCATTTTTTTTCTTCTCTTGTTATTACGGCGTTTTATGCTTGTTCTGTTTTGCGTTTACTTTTCATGCTACTTTTGCTTTCGACCTGCAATGTGTTATCGAATATGTTTGTTTGTTACCTTATTGTCATGACAATTGATCCTGTTCTTGTTCTTGTTTTGTTCCTGATTAATTTAGTTTTCGAGTAGACATTTATTCGTTTCCGGAAAATTTAAAACATTTCAGTAAAAAATACCCAACAGATCCAAAAGTATCAAAATGGTAAAAACATCTGGCCTCTCTCTTTATAATTGTCGTTTTTTCTTTCTTAAAATACAAAATAAAATAACATAAGTCATCAAAATTACAAACATAATAGGTTTTTTTAATCTTTTTAGATTTTATTTCTTAGTTCTGATTTATTCTCACCACTTACGATCAATAAATTTCAATAATATAAGAGCATGTGAAAATAAATGTGAAAAGGACATACTTTTCCTATCGTTATTCTATCATTACGTGAAACCATCGGAAGCATAGGATGATTGTCAATGTGTATCACTAAAGGTGTTTCACGGTGTGAAGCATGAGTCGGATATTTTTCCAATATCTACTATTTTCAAAATACAAGAGTTACTGTGCTCTTATTTCGTAACTTATGCATTGTACAGCTCATTGCATGACATGAACCAACCAACGTTTCATTGTTATCAACATTGGGATTAAAAATAATGAGATGTCATACGCACATGATACTATCGGTTCAACTATCAAAGTCTGATTGGCCCTATTATGGAAGAGAAACTTATTAACTCAGCTACACCTGAGTATGGAACCGGATGGTGGTAGCTAAAAAACATAAGTGTGAGCACTAACAAAATGGCTAGTAACTATGAAATTTGCAGACTGATGTATCCAAATAAAATTCCACGAAACCTTATCTTATGCGAATAGAAATCATCATTTTCTTCGTAGTTGTTATTTATTTTTTTTTTGCATTTTATAACAGGCCTAATATTACCTCTTAGTATTAGCAACCAGATGCTTGAACAAAACAAAAAGAAAAACATAAGCTGACTCAAAACCGGTGATCATATGTTTTAAAATTCTTTAGCGCGACAAATATGAAAAACCTATTGCACTAATACTACAATCATAAGCTCAGCCGGTTTAATCTTGCTTAATACACGAACACTCAACAATTCTAGTTACGATCTCTGCACAGTCAATGTGCTGGTGACAGTCTGGCCAAATTAAACTTTGTGCCTGCCATAATATAAGCCGGCACTTTGTTATGATTGCGGTAGAAACTATTGTTTTACTTTGTGCATTCTTGACCCTCAATATCTCGAAATCGATTGGAGCAACATATTGCTCAGGTCAATTTGTTGTTGTCAGACACATAATGTATTGTTTTCAGACGCACTAGTACGAGTTTTATCATTTGTGTGTGTACCTTTAGAGACAGGCTTGTCTTTTCCGTTCTACCGCTTTACTCGTTCCAAATCGTTGCCAGATATGAGATAGAGGGAAGGGATCTCTAGAGATAGAAGGAAGGCAAGGGATCTCGTGGGATAGAAGGAAGGCAGGGGATCTCTAGCACAGACATCGGGTATAAGTTATAGTGGTAATTGTAGCTGCCTTTGTTTTTGTGGTTTCCTACTTTTTTGTTCCCTTCTCTATGTTGTCTCGTACTGAATGAGCTTCTTCCACGACAAATGTGTCAGAAGTCGATAAGGGACGGACCCAGAGCTGGGGCAGAAATAACCGGTATCGATATTGCACAACTTCTCTCGTAGCCTACCCCAAATGTGACCTAGATTATATTCATATTTCACTCATTAATGCAATGGCTTTCACCTATGTTTTTTCTGTTTTCTATTGCACTTCATGACTCCCCGAAGATCGCTGGCTGTGGACAACCGAAAGGACAGGAGAACCACACACTCACACAACCCACGGACGAGACACGTCTGAGCCGCTGTAGTGCCCGAGTAACGCCCGAGAACACGACGACAGTGACAGCGACGACGACGCTCATACCGGAAACGGTAGCCGCTAGTATGAAGCTGCTCGGGGGCCACGACGACGGTGGTGGACGCAATGCGGCACCGATCCGCACGCAGGACGATGCCGCCGTCGGTTACGTGTTCCAGCGGCATCCAAACGAAACCGAGTTCAACCAGTTCGCACAGAAGCAGTCCCGGTGGGCTTCCGGGGATGACACCATTATCGATGTGAGTATCCGTACACCTTTTCTCTCTTTCTCTTGAGAGAGTAACTTTTACTTCAGCTAATGCTTCCGGTAGGCGCGATATTAGCTTCCATGCTAGGGAAACGGCGTTTGGCTGGGATGAAACAAATGGCTAGTAGAACAAAGTTCAGCGCTAAATCAAGATCTGAAACCATTTCAAAAGTATCGCTTTTTGTGTTTATGTTTTATATGTATTGAGAGTTTTGAAAAGTTTTAAAATATGATACAATACGGAAGGGAGTATGGAAAATGTGTGATCAATATGAGCTATCGGTAATCTCATTGCAGAGAAGGTTGTCGGAATGTCAACTATAAGCTTTAATATTGTGATATTAAATTAATGTATTTGTTCTAAAATAGCTGCTTAACCTGAATAACATTTTTCCTAACAATTGATAGAGTCAGCTATAATAACAAGTGGGTTCAATGAAGTATTGAATGTAGGAGAATCATCTTTACGGTACTCAATTGTTTTTTGTTTAATTTCTTAATTGCTGATTTCTTTCCACTTTTATAACCAATTGTTCACTTAAGTATTGTTTTATACTATGTTGTGTCTAGAATATAATACCTATAATGGAAGGATAAAGAAAAGCTAACAAAAAAATGAATTTATTTGCTGAGTTGCGTGCTGTAAAAGTTGTTCGTCAGGGGGAAGTGCTTGAACAAAATGAGATACCATTAAAGCATATTATTGCCTGAGCGCTACTATTCTTAATTCCAAAGCAAAATAATTGACAAGTAGGTAGGACACGGTTTACGACAGGTTGCTCTGCAAACCGGGTACTGAACGCGTCTCTACTGCAGCGAACGCAGAACGAACTTTCGTTCTTTGTGCCTCTCTTCGTCAAACGACGGATAGCGAACTTTGCGGAGTTTGGTATGTTGCAACCGGTGCCGTACGGGTAAGGGTGATTAAACGTTCTCTGGCATGCAAATTGATGTGTATGGGATAACAAGGAGCAACACGAAAAAAGAGCATATAGTTGTTTGCTACAGAGTACAGAGACAGAGTGAGCAGGATTGGTGAAAAGAGATGGAGTATAGCAGTAGTGCATATGATGCTCATATTTGAACGGTATGGTAGCGTTGTCGATCCACTTGAAGGAAGAATTTTTTTGGAAGGGTTGCAGTTTTTGCTGTCATGCTAGAACTTTCCTCAAGTGCAAGCTGGAAAATGTTCCGTTGGCATACGGTTGATGGTTGCTATAAGCTTGTTATTCCTGGTTCACGTATTTTTCTGTCGGGAAATATGAAATGCTGCGCGATTCAAACAAGAAATGCATAACAAATTGAGTAGATCATCAGGATTTTTGTTGTCAAAAACTTGGCAGCTATATCAGCTAGACCCACCTTTTTCGCACTCAGAATCGAAAGTTTGTAAAGTCATAATGTCGAATTTTTCCAAGTATTTATTAAATGACAAAAGGTGAACATAGCTTGCATAGGCAGAAAGAGTATTACGATGGCCTTTTTTTGGACTGGTTCAATCATGAGTACGATGCTGTATGGGAGTTTTCAGGTTAATAATGTGCTGGTCAGGTATATTTATTCTTATTTGGAATATTTACCTTTTTATTTGTTTTATTTATTTTTATCGATCAAGATCATTGTGTGCTAAAAATAAACAATCAGTTGTATTAAGATTATATTAAAAATATGAAATGAAATAAATCCGTAATATGAAATTAACTGTTATAAAATACAAATGAAAAATAAAGAAAGCTTTGGAAAGGAATTGGACCGGCTTAAATTCAAACATAAAATTATTGTACATAAAATTGAACACCTGCATATCGTAACCAAACTGACAAATTCGCTTCTCTTCATGTCACCTTTCAGAACCAAGACAAGTGGAAGTACAACCCCCCGCTAACGAACAATACTCCCGGAGGTTTGCTGCCGCCACCAATCGTGCCCGGTGTGAAGCAACAGCAGCAAGTGCCGCAACAGCAGCAACAGCAATCGCTCCAGCAACAGCCGCCCATGCAACATCCGCACCAGCCGCACCAGCACCAGGTGCAACAGCAGGTTCAGCAGCAACAACAGCAACAACAGCAGCAACAGCAACATCAGCAGCAGCAACAACAGCACCAGCAGCTTCAGCAGCAGCAACAGCAACAGATTCATCAGCAACAGCAGCAGCACCAGCAGCAGCAGCAGCAGCTGCCAATGATCAACCATCCGTCACAGATGGCGAACCATTTGAACCACCAGAACCATCTGAACCAGACGATGCTGAACCATGCGACGATGAACAGTGGCGGCCTGCCGGCGATGCAGATGCCGATGCAAGGCGGCATGTACGATCACCTCCATCCGCCGAACGTGAACGTGAACGGTGTTGGCGTGCCGAAGCCACTCGGGCCGGAGCAGCAGCTCGTCTACCTGAGCGGTGGCCAACAGTACGGGACCGTTCTGGCGCCCCAGAGTCAGTACATCCCGCGCAACAATTCTACGGTATGTGAAAGGAGGAAACTTTTTGCCGCTTGCCAATCTGTTGAAGGAAAGGGATTTTAGGCATTTCGTTTTATGGCCCTTTTTGCCTTCACTGCATGTGAAATGTAGTTGATGAGGAGGAAAAATTATCTCTTCAGCTAGAGTGTTGCAGTGCGGTGTGATCATCGTAAAAAGAATCACGTTTGGTTTACGAACCACAGATAAAGATAATGGTTATAAAAAATGGTCGCTCGTCCAGTTTGCGAACAGTTGTCGGTGTGCGCTTCCCACACCGGCCATCGCCATCCATCGCCATCAATGTCTAGTGACCGTCTAACTTTTCTCCCAGAACGGAGTGCTTTTTGATTGCCCAAAATGGTGGCGTTTTCGTGGTCTCTGTTAACGCCCTCCAGTTTACTAGCGAGCGATGATGGGACCCCTTGAAATAGTCTAGCTCATTAGTTGGCACAACGGATATTTGTACATTTTACTCACGGCGCTCTGTGACCGCCTGTCTTATTCAACTTGCAAACAGCAACGAACTGTCGAATCGACGGGACACGGAAGGATCGAAAAACCATTTGCGTTCGATTAGGGCACGACACGTCGTACCCTTTTATCGATCCTCCCGTGTACGAAGCACCGGCTTGAATCGGGTGATACTGCACTGCGACTCCCCCGGTACAAAGGCTCTCTCGGAGAACGTTCGTTAAACCCCGCCGGTCGCAAAATCCGATCGATCCGAGCGTGTATACTGTGGTGTGAGACCACGCTGTGTGGGGGAGATGGCCGGTGGTTGTAGCATAGTGACAGTATAATAATTCAATTAATGCTGACACCAAAAGCTACACACTCTATCTACTAACCCCTCTTGTGCGCTCCTTCCATTCCATGCACGTTTTCTCCATCTATACAGTGATGGTTTGGCGGTCGGTGTTTGCAATGAAATGAGGCCATCCCTTTGCGCTTTATGCTGCACCCGGTGCGAGCTGGTTAAGCGAGGAGCGAACGAACGAGAGGATCGTTCCCGAACGCGCGAGCCGGAAATGACGGTGTTGAAGAGTAAAATAAAAAATAAAAAAGCGGTGTGCAAAATAATCTATGTCAACTGGCGCAATTTATCGTCCTTATTGAAATGTTCGGTTGTAGAAGTGTAGTTTGTCTGGTGGAGAAGAGAAACGTGTACGTAGGCAGAGGATTGGTATATGAAAGAGGAAAGAGATTTGTATTAGCTTTGCGTTCTCGCTCAAGAATTATTCATGTTATATTTATCACTTTTCTGCCTATCCTTTGGATGCTGGTTATATCCAAGCTTGGGAAATTCCGCATTGTTCGATATGGTATGGTGGTAACGGAATCTAACATACAAACAGTTTCTTCTTCCGTCTTTCCACCCTAACATGATACACTTGTTTGTCTACCACATCAACATGTCAAAATTTTAGGCATTATCAAATATGAGTCGTATTAGCACACCCTTCGTGTATCCTTCCTTGGGTTTGGCTCTTTTTGTGCACCGGATTCATAATGCTCTCAATTCGCCTGCCAAATGTCCAGTACAAGTAGGAAACATGGTTTTCTCTAATTTGGAAACGTTGCACCCGGATCTCCCTGACCTGAATGAGCGTTTAATTGCGAGTGCCTTTGCAGAATGAACTGTTTTTTATTCGCCATTAGAGGGCGTCAGTATCTGCAGTGCGAAGATAAAGCAAGAAGAACCGTTCGTGTGGTTTTAATATTCACGCGGGTTTCCATCTACAACCTTGCCGGAAATCTCTTCTTGCTGACGAGCGCCTGGCAAGAAAATGTTTGCTATGACATGCGAGTAAAAGGAAAACACAATTCTGTTCTTCGTTCTCTGTTTTAGGCTTCTTTTGATTTCGTAAAAATGACCGGCAAAAGCAAAAAGTTAAAGACCGTCTGCGTTCGGGGTTTTTGCGCACAACCAGCACCACCATCACCACCATCACTGGTACGCGGGACGAACATAACGAGGACAATGACAAGCGATGTCGCATCGGTTATATTTGTTGGTCCCTTCCCGGGGTAACCGGCCGGACAGAAAGCGCAACCAGCCGTGACGTTTTTTTTTTTTTTTTTATTGGGATAGTCTAAATTTTGGGCGTGATTTGTCTGGAGCGTGGTGCCTAACACGCTATTGAGCAAACGCTGTTTGAAGCCGTGTTATGGAAAATTTCTATTCCTTGTACAACTAAGTCATAGATTAATCAATATTTTTTTGGGCAATTCTTGGCCAATTATTGTGAAAATGATGTTTACGTTTTTGATAAATGTGACACCGTTTGCATTTTTGCATCTCCTCTAGCAGCTATCCTAAACTAACAATATCTTCTGAACAATATGAGAGATTCATAGAGACACAGGTGTGAAGGACGTCTGCTGCTCTTTTAAATTATTCATATAATGTAAAGGGACACCATTGATTTGACCAGTGTCGCTTGTGTAGTGTCGTTGTTGTCGGCATAAGAATATTTCCTTGCACGGATTCCTTTGCTGGCTGGATAATTGATCGTTCATCAATTATTCACCGGCTTTATGATTCTAACCAATGATGGGATAGTCTCATGGTATCTGACGTTCGTAAAATGTCCCCAAAATGTTAGATATTTTAACGTAGGATAACAAGTAGGAAATCGAAGTAAGCAATCATCATTTTCTACGTAAAAAAAATCATTACTAGTAATGTGAACTGATTTCACAATCAAATAAAAATCATTATAATATGCCCGTGTCCTGTGTGTGCGAGGCTATTTATGTACGTAACAAGATTCTCCATTACGTGTCCTCGTATTGCAGCATACATACACTATAAGCACGATATTTTCCACGTGCGAAGGCAGTTGTGCAACCTTCAAACATGGCTGTGTATACGAGAAGACCAGTCCTCGGAAAACCGTGAAAATGACAGCTTCGGTCGGCTGTTTTTTTATTTTAATGAACCTCATCGCCTGCTTCGTTGCCGGAGCACGCTGACGTACCCTGTGCGTGTGCGTGCGTGCGTGCGTGCACGTTTGCGGTTACCTTTCCGTGCGCGCAGTTTGGTTCGCAGTGCCGCGAAAGAGGATAGGTGTGTTGTTTGGAAACACAGCGGAGAGAGGTATGCAGGTGTGGAGAAAGGGAAGCTGCTACACAGACGCCCGTGAACCATGATGCGAGAGAAGAGGATGCGGCGTGCGAACTTACCACCCCTCCCCACTATCGTTGCTGCTGCCGTTGACCGGCACACGCGAAGAAGTCGGGGAGTTCTAGTAGTAGTGTTGCTCTTTGACAAAAGGTTTTTGGCTTCGGCCAGCTCCAGTCAAGGCCGGACAAACGCGAAGCGCGCGCGAGCTGCACGGGCAGACGTGTAGCAGCCGGCCGCAACAGCAACCCCAAGATGTGTGTGCGAGCGAACGAAAAGGAAACAGCGTGAGCGAATGTGTGTTTGTATGCTCGCGGCAAACGAACAGCAACGCCGCGTGGTGAACAGAACCGCGTGAGATTGAGAGAATTAAACGAGCCGCTGATCCGTGCGGGTGAGAGAATTTCAACCTGGGTGGTGAGTCGTGAGCTGCGGGCAGCTCACTATTCGCCGGTGAGCCGGTTCATCATTCTCATGACAGTAAGAGGTTGTTCTCATGACTATTTTTTAAACTTCTTGAACCGCATCGGATGCATGCTATACCATTTTATTTCTTTCAATTGTGTTCGTGCTCATGTGTCAGTGTCGCATTCATGCTATTTTAATCTTACTTTGTTGTGCGTGAGTAGACCGTATAAATAAAAAGGTTTGTTCTTTCCAAAATTAAAAGCAAACTGTATGCTTAAGTTTGATATACAACATGATGCTACTATACCTGAACACACTATGCAATTAACACACATCAACTGTTGTCGTTGCCTTCGACATCTTTTCTTAAAGCCGGTTAGTCCAAATTTGTAAGCTTTTCGCCTCAGATATCCCAATTGGGAGTGAACTTCGATATCTCAATTGCACTATGCTTCGTGACTAATTTGAAACACTACTTTCCTGTGTGCGTGTCGATATCTTTGCCTGCCGGCCATCTATCGACCCTTGTACATCACAGGTTCCTTCTTTAGCTTTGCCAACAAACCCGGCCGAGGAGAGGACCTCAAGGCCAACAACCTTAGCATAGCTTGCTCTATTGGCGATGGAAAAGGATACTGTTCATTCCTTTGCCACTTGTGATCCACACCATGCCACACATCGTTGCTGAAGAAGATGAATTGTTAATGAACAGTTCTTAACCTTTCCCGTTGTAGCTCTCGGTCCATGTAATAAACCCACCGGTGGTACAGCATGCCTTGAGATTTTTCATCCATTCTCACGCAACCACAACGCTTCGGCGGAAAATGTCTGCTTGTATGTTGCTTGTGGGATCCGACCAGCACCACCACCGATTTCCCGAGTGTATGTGGTGAATTCTTGTATGGGCGTTCATGGCGTTCAAAGAAGAAAAGAACATTCCGAAACACCTTCTTCTGCGACGGAGCACCATGAAGAAGCGAAAACCCATCGTGCATTTTAAATGTGATATTCTAATTGAGTAAAATCGATAATGCTGGCGAAGAAAACGACCGACACTGCTGGCGTTGGTTTGGGTTTGTTGGCTGGCATATGGCGTGACTTAGAGACACGCGGTTCTCCGGTCTGTGCTATATTCCCGGCGGGAGAAATATGATGGAACGCAATGGTAGAAGTGGTCCCCGGTACGAACGATCACCGTCGTGTCGTCGTCGTGGGCGCGTGCTGTTGTAGACAGCGAGGACTATGTAATATGGGTGTGCTCACACCGACAAACCGCCGTCACATACATGTCACGGGTAAGATGACGGAAATGACGCTGATTTTTGCGAGATTGGAAATGCTAATCGGGATAATGCAATTGCGTGTTACACGTCGTTGTTCAGCAGGAGGTGTGCGGGAAGGTGGCGAAGGGGATGAGCAACCATGTCAAGATGCTGGAAATCAGCCAGTGTGATGTGATGGGCTGTGCCTTATGTTTGTGCAATTTTGCAAATTTCGCATACGTATATGATATGTCTCCATTGGATTCTGTTTCTTTGGTCGGACAATTAGAGCTCCGCATTTAGTTGACCTATGACGAGGGTTAGAATATTTTAGAGCACATCATCGTATAGCACGTTCGGTTGCTGTTGTGTTACACTAATACCAGACACAGGCGCGAGATCGTGTTTTATGCACTTTACTGCTTCTGTTGCTGCAATACTAGAGCTACAGAAAAAAAAATAATGGAGGAGATTCGCCGATGCATTGTGGGTACCTGGTAAAGACTTTTGTAGGTTATTTCTTATGTTTCTTACACGGGACCAAAGTGCAATTACAAATAACGTGAGAGCAGACGGTTTGTCGCGCTCACGTTTGCCGTTGGTCGAGCAGAGTTCGCGGTTGCATCGGATGGCCCTGGGTACGAGGTCATAAGTTTGCTCTCATAACAAACGATCTTGTTTTGGCTTTACTTTCCTTGCCGCTGAACCGTGAAAGGAGATCAGAACCATCATTTGATTACGTTATAACAGTTGTATATGCAGAGCTTTCGATAAATATGGCTTTTCTTTCTTGTACGATTTTAATTGTATTTTTGAACACAGTTACGAAAATCTTTATGGAAAAAAATCTCGCTTGCTAATACTTGAGTTTTTTTTCTCTCTACAATCAAACTCGTCATGGTTGATGATCCGATTTGGATCGCTATTCGATCGAAGCAGCGCAACGCTTCATCGCACCCGCCGAGAGACGACAGTCGAATTGTCGTTGTCCTAGTGTGGTACGGTGCTTCTCGTCCAAAAACCCTCCAGGGAGAAGGTGTGAACGGTGGAAGATTGCACAGTCTAGAAAACCGGTTAATGCACCTCACTCTGCTAACATCCACCAAACAAGGGAAGTTGCGATCGAGTGCGTCGATGCTCAATTTGACCGATTGCGTTGGAGCATGAGAGGAGGAGGGACGGAAGGAGAAACATAGACTGATGGTGTGTGACTCTTGGTTTCGAGCGATCGAGCGCGTTAGGTACGTGTGTGTGTTTTACCCGTCGTCTCGGCATATGCGCTGAACTTGAACTCGTTGCCACTTACAGTCGTCGCGTAAATGACCCACCACGGTCGCGCGCGCGCGCGCACGCTCCCCTTTTGCGGGCAGATTTGCAAGATCCGTAAGGAATGGGAGTGGGAGGTATGCTTTACCATTGGACAGTGATAGGCACTAATCTATTTGCTTCACATCGTCATATGTAGAATAAAGTTTAAACTAGTACAAATATTGTGTAATCTAAAGCATCGAGCATCAAGAGCATCGTTAAGTTCATTCGTGGAACCTTTTCGTTTTTGATTTACATTAATACGTATGCAAATGCAAAGTGGCGTACGTCTACTGCATGGATTTCGGTGTTTCTCTTGCTATAACCACTTTACGTTGCTTACGCCTTCAACTGTATTTAAGAAATCAAGCCGCTCCAGCAACGAAACTGGGGAGTAGTTGCAGTAGCAGTAGCAAAATCTCGACAATTACTCTTCCGAATCAATACCCATGTTCTGGCTTCTGTGCTTCTCCTCTTCACACAGTTCGCGAAGAAATCGGTTGATCCGACATAAGTGCAATGATGCGATACTGTAGAAGAGAAGGAAACGCGAATGGAAATAAGGTTAATAAATTGATTTCAAGCAAAGATGAACTCGATGCGGTTCACCAGATTTCAAAATGGCTGGATTTTTGACATCCGCTTTTGGGGATTTTTGTCTGGTCTGTCTTTTGTGCCTGTCTTACGTAAAAGCGATCAAATATTAATTACGATTCGTTTCTAATTGCATTGTTTATGTTTGCCTATGTTTTTGATTGTGTTTTATCTCTTTCCCGTTTTTACACAGATTAATACTTCAACCGCCAAGAAGTTGTGGGAAAAGGGTGGCACTAATGACGTCAAAGTGGCCACCGGAGCAACGGGGCCATTGCCACCGCTACAGCTGCACGGCAGTACCGATCATCAGGTATGGCGTGATTCAACCTGGTCCTCGCAGGGTGATGCCATTCTTGCACCGCGACGCATGTTCCAACACGCACCGGAAACCAATCCGACCGGCTCGACGGGCATTCTGAGGTGAGTGTAGACTGCACTGTTGTCTGTCGCATCTAAATCAGCATGTTGTACACACACTAATCTGCGTTTTTTTATTTTTAGCCCACGCGATTCGACCGGAGGATTAGGCGTAAAGATGGTAGAGTACGTGCTCGGCGGTTCGCCAACGAACAAGGAAAGCCCGCTGGCTAGCTTAGACTCTCGTTTCAAGGGGCTGAAGTTCGACGATGGAGATAAGGTACGAGGCGATTATTTTCATAAGTGTTTGATTTTCTTTCACTGAAGAGATTTGTGAGAAATATGTGTAAAATAGTATATATGAGAATTACTTAAGAAGAAAAACGAACTTTTGCATTATAACAATAATTAATCACAGGAATGTCAGGAAGGAAGCATCAATAATGTTGTTTGTTTATATTTTAGGCCTCTGATGATAAGGACAAAGCAAATTCGCCCTTCGAAACGAATGGGGTAAAAAAGGAGGAAGTCGTGCCCGGTACCAATGGGGTCGTGATGGTCAACGGGATCGACGACGACAAAGGCTTCAAGTAAGTATACCAAGGGGGAGGGATGGTTATCATTCAAATGTGCGCGCCATTTCGATAGTGGCGCCCCTGATTGGTACAACGAACTGTAATCCTCGATAGCCATCTTTCGTTCCAAAGCCGCACACCCGGTTCGCGTCAACCGTCACCAGCTGAAGAGCAGATGCCACGTCCAAACATGCTCGACCCGACCGGTGTCCATGGATCTGGTTTTCCGCAGCATCCGTCGCTGCACAACATGCTCGGCTCTGCGGCACCCGGTGCCAACGATGTTACGCAGCAGGCAGCCGCAGCCGCCCTCGGTTCCTACCATCCACCGATGATCAATCAGATGGGTCAGATGGGGCAGCTCGGACAGATGAATCCGATGAATCAGCTAAACCAACTGAATCAACTCAACCAGATGCAGAATCATGTGATGAACGGCGTCGGGGGCATTCCGCAGATCACGCAGGTAACGTATAACGCACTGTTATTGGTTTTTCTACAGTTGGTTCATTTATTTTTTTCGGTTATCGTGTATCGCATTTTAGAGTCCTATGGTGAACCAACACGGACAGGGCCCGAACCAGATAGACTCACCGGCAAATCTTTTGCAGCAGCCACATAACTTCGAACTACAGGTAAGCTTTTACAACATTATATTTTTATACCCATTTGATCATTATAAAATTTTTGTGCGATTTATATTTACATATGAAATTATTATTAAGTGACAAACATATGGGAAGATTCGTTTCAAGAGCTTTTAGGTAATGCGCATGCGCATAACCCAGAACGTTTGTTATTCTAGGATTTGGCTGTATAGGATTTAGCTTCGTTATCTGACACATAGATGGCGCTATCGTCACTAACGAGATAGCTATGTCTGATGTAAGAGATGTACAGCTTTTTGATAACATGTTATTTGTGTTATTTTTGTTAACAGGTTATTTATTTATTTATATCGCTGTTTCACTGCATTTGGATAGTTTAGTCCATTTTTAGCAAAACATGTGATATCAACAATTTAATACATGTCATAGGTCAAATGGCAAATACAGTGCAAATAATATGTGTGAGCATTGAAGCTGGAGTTTGAGGATAATAGTTTTCGTTGCATGTTTTTTTGTGATTTATGTTGTTAGTAAAGAGGTGAATTGCTAAGAATTAATGAATTTGAACTAAAACTTCTTTTTTTTCGCTAAGAATTTCGTGATAGATCACAAGAATTTCGTGATAGATCGTGACAGATCTGCCTTGTCACGACTTTCTTGTAATAACCGGTAAGTTATTCCTGGCAAGGAACAGGCAGTCCAGATGGTATTTTAATACTGAAATTGGTTTAATGTAACAATTTAAGTTAAATTTGAATGAAATTTTCCGTGCATTTAAGAGTTTTGGACCTCTCTCCTGAGGAACTTTGTGAAAGCGGCATGTGATGTTTATGTTTGCTTTCGATGTAATTTAATAATCAATTTTTCAAGCGTTACGCTCAAACTGCATTGAAAGTTGTTTGCAAGAATCTAGAAAATTGAAGTATAATTTGGTTTTATTTTTATATAATGGAGAAAATGTATGATAATGTTAAGCCTAGTGAATAACATTTTATTTTAATTGCAACGCAACCTTACTTATTGTATTGTGTAGGGCAAGCTACTTTTCGTTGTGCTGTATTGTTCCAAGAGACCACGATTTTGTTTTCTCCTATTACCCTTTAACAACAGTCGATTAGTTTTATGAAACAAAATGTTCAGTACAATATCGCTGATTTCCCATGGCCGTGGGCTACAATGCAGCAATCAATAAATTTCTTATCCAGGCACACATTGTCCACCACCACGTCTAGCCACCAAGCGATCGTGGTCCTCGTTTTAGACTAAGTCTCGATGGACCGAAGCAACCGTATACGTGCGCTTCGAATGACAAGGGTTCAAGGTTTAGTTGCTTCAAGTTTGTTGTTTTCCATTTTTCCATTACCCGAATTGAACGCCCCTCCAACACATACCATCTTTGTGTGGAGCCAGAGTCCGGTTTCTTTCGGTTTGTGTACAACGTATACCTAAAGCTGAACTAGCCGCCGCGTCTCGTCGTTATGAGTTACTCAATACGACGACAGGGGAAACCCTTATTCCCATTTACGGAACGATTTAAGGACGGCGTTAAACGATGGCGTTTGTACGACACTGGCATCTGTGTGTACTGTTGTTATTTTTTAGTCCCGGTGGTCAGCTGGTTCGACTATTCGAAAGGGTTAAGCAACCGGAAGTGCCACAGATTCAGAAAAAATAGAGGTCAGATAGTCAGCAAAGTATGTGCCCCCTCGTTCGCTCCCTTTACTGCGCAACGTACATTGCGGTCGTGAATTTTCAGAGAAAGCGAACGTTGCAACGTCTCCGCATTACTCGTTGTTTGTACACACACACATACATGTGTGACTATCGTGCACGTATGTGGGTGACACTGTTTCACAAAAGTGGTCTGCATTTTTGATTTTTTTTTGTGGCGAAAATCGTTACGGTGTTATAAATGTTCGGTCGTTTTCGTGCAGTATTTGTCCATTGTCGCTGACTCAATTCAACGATGTTTGTGTAACGTATCTACCATTCTTGGTAGCATTCGAGAAAGAGAGATACAACCGTTCAGCACCGTAGTCAGCTTCTTGCTGTTATCTACTTATGATAATCTGAAGAAGCTTTCAGTCTGTCTGTTAACAATTGTAGCAATCATTAGACGCAAGGATGTGACACAAACATCACTCATCCCGTACGCTTATACGGCAAGCTGTTTAGAACAACTAGAACCTTCCAATTCCTCCAGATACGGTAAGAAACTATGTGAAAATGATTCAATTTGATTTCATGGTCAAAAAGCTTTTCGTGAAACAACTTTCAGTGCGGCTAGGCTACATGTTCATTCGACCAGCGATGGCCGACCTCTATTTCCTCTTCATCAATCACGGTTGGTTGCACTTAGTTAGTCAAATTTGCGCTTTTACGATTTGATTATGGAAATGTGGCGTCATTCTATGGCAGTTGTACCAGGTTCTGCGTGCTATGCTTTTACCCTCTTAGCATCGTTGGTAGTGGACGATAACTAGCTGTCATTTAGCATTTATCAAACGTTGAGTTTTGTAATTTCGCCTAGTTGACACGGTAACGAAATAGTTAGTTTAACAATCAAGTTTATTAACAGAACTGTATAACTTCTCAACCTGGCGAAGTGGTTGAATTGATGTTGGGAACGGTAAAATATCCAAAACTACCGTTTGAAACGGAAATACAATTGAACAGTTGGATCATTCGCATTTCTAACTGTAAAGCAACATGGAAGATTGTTTCTGCAATGGAATAAAATACCTCCCGTTAAGCGTGTGCGCCGTGACGATCCAATCAATCCATTTTCTTTTCAAGACAAAATGACATACAAGTCGTTGGGACGTGTCAGCACTCAAGACGGTGAATGTAGGACATTCGTCAGGGGCAAGGCCATAACACACACACACACATACACACACGCATATACTGAATCATCGGCCACGAATGGAATGTAGTTTGCTTCACGACGGCGAGGGGGTGTCTTCTAGTGCTTTAGCGATGGAAATCCACACAGAAAAGCAAGATTGATTGGGGAACGAGAATTTGATCCCGCCTGCAAAATATTGCAACGCCAGTGATGGATCATTGCTTGTGACGCCGTAATGACGCAATCGTGTTTACTTAGGATGGTACAATCTTCTGCCCAGTAGCTTTAGACTGGTGATGAGCGCAGCGCTTCCGCGCTTAGGTAGTCAACCGGGGCATGGTGTAGTTAATTTACAACTTACATAATAAAATTTGATTTGTAGTACTTCTTCCTGTCCAGAATCCTTGGTGTAAAGATTTACAGAAAGCGTAGTTTTGGGTCGGTTTGGAAGAAATCAGGAAATTCGGGAGGATGGAGCACTTCCTCATAAGTCTGTTCACAATTTATTGCAGCTTTAGTATAGGACAAAGAAATGAATGTAGTAACTCATTGTAGGTATTTCCATAGTGAATTGGACAGTTGAACTTATTTCCACCTGTTTGTCGTTGAATTCGACGTGGTAAACAACGAAAAAATTTTCAACTTATCTATATCTTGAGGTGTTAACAAATAATAGCATTAATTGTGCATAATCACTGTTTTGTGCCCTGTCCAGGGATTGCTCATAATGTTTCCCCACCAGGGCGTTATGATATGTACGAATGGGTTAGTATGAAATGTATCATTAATCAATTAACGCGTCCCTGCTTGGGTCGAGGTGGCAATAGAGATATTATACTTCCTGGTGACGCTAATAATCGATCGGTGTTTATTGCGTATTCTCAATATGGAATATATTAGTATGCCTCCTTCTCTACTCCGCTCTTTGTTGTACCGAACGAGGTTCTCGGGTATTAAGTGTCGTTGGTAAAAGTTTTTCTTTGCTGTCTGTTTCCGATAATCATTTCATTGCTTGTGGGAGCAACCGATAATGTTAATGACGGTAATGTTTACAACACTCTGATCGATTCGTGTCGCAATATTGTACGCCCATTTCAGCACGCAGATGAATGAATATAACTTTGATGATAGTGCTATAATGATAGTGCTATTTTTCATGGAAGTGCGTGGCTTTTTTAGTTAACATATTTCTTTAAAGGAAAGCAATTTCATGTTTATTGAATAACATGTTATTTCATATTAGTTATTCTTTATAAGAATACAGGTTTATAATAATTTTTTTGTACATTAAAATTACATGAAATATTTTATAAATTGACTACACTGAGAGATACCTAGAGGATGTGATTGGTGGAGTTTTTAACGCCTGGATGAGTCAGACAACATTATAGCGGTCGGCCACGGCAATCAGTTTTCCTGCCAGCACCACATCCACAGAGCGCAAATGACATTTCATCCAAAAACCCATCCCGTACATGAACGCGTTTGTTTGTGTTACGCCGCATCATGCAACGGCAGCTGACGGTACTGTAGCACACGACGAGACCTGCAAGTTGCACCCATATGTATGTGTCCCGTGTCCGAAGCGAATGCAGCAACAAACCAATGCGCCTTCTCGGACTTGCAGTGAGAAAATGTGGGTTACTCTTCAAACGAAATCAACCAGGCGCCTCCATCGGTGCGAAGGCCATCGCTTTTATGGGCTGGGAGAGGAAGTCGGTGGTGGGTGGATTGCAAAACACATTTTCACTTGATGGCAGGACCTCAGGTCCTGGTCGTCGCGCTACGTATAACCGTTGCACACTCATTCGTGACATTCATGTTGGTAGATATTTCCGGCCGGGAAAGCGTTTTATTCGTACGGAGAAAAAGACTCCGGGTGTGTGTGGTGGTGGTAGTGGTGGTAGACGCGATGAAAAATCGTTAATTGTGCTGCAGGGGGAAATGCATCCTGACCGAGTTTACCGAGTGGGTGAAAGTTTTACATTTGCAAGTAAGTTATTCGATTAGCTGCTAGGAGCTCGCGTGTTCGTGGCAGGGGATATATTTTCGCTCGGGATTGGCAACATTTATTTTTAATCGCATTACTTTGGAGAAATGTGTGTTTCGTGTACATGCTCGGAGAGAGGTTTCGTAGCGTTTTCGTTATCTCTAATTTGTTGCGTTTTTTTCTTCCTCGTGATGCTTTTATTTTTAAATAGGAAAGCTTCATAGCATTTGGCGGTGTTCGCGGTCAATTGTTTTTTATTTATAGCGAGTTGATTAAATTGTGGACTGTTTTTTTTAAATTTATCAAGTCAACATTAATTTGTACATGTAAAGTTGAAAATGTTCCTTTTGTACAACTAATATTTGCAAGAAGAAAATTAAGTATATGGACAAAGAAATTATTTTTTGTATCTCTAGTATTTTAATAATGAATACCAGCCGTAATGCAGTGATCAATTATGCATCATGAAATGTGTGAGACATCATTTTCCAAACATATTCTCTTTTACGTCCAAATTTGGTGTGGCAACAACGAGTCGAGTCTCATGCGCGTATTGCGTTTGAAAGCGTACCACAAAACACCGATCAAGTCGTCATATTCGTTCGGCGGTAGAAAATGATTGATTGACGGTTCGTTCGTTTGTTAGACATTCGGCGCCCATCGGTACATCAGAGGGTTTTCTCGTTCGGTGGTTTGCATTTGTTGCTTCCGAATGCCACAACAACGAGTTGTACGCCCGAAAGCAGGGGAAGGAGGATAAGGGTAAAAAAAAGAAGGCAACCTGGATTCCGGTGCAGCCGAGAAAACGCCCAGTGACTGTCAATTTCAGATCCGTCCGCCGATCCGATTCTATCTCCACCGAGAGACCCCTAGCGGACGGAAATCGATCAGCAGCAACATAGTGGTCGTGCGCACAATGTGTGTCCGTTTTTCTAAATGTCTAGTCCGGGTGTGTGTCGCACACGCACACGACCACCCGGTGGTCGTTACCTACCTTTTCCCAATCGATTTGCGCACCATATATGTATGTTAATGCATGACAACGGCCCGAAGGATTCCACATGTCGTAGAGAGTTTTTGTTTATTTTTTTTTCGGTTCGTTCTAATACATATCACCTTGATTCGTAGGAAAACCGCCGCGACACACACACTCGGTTACTACGGCCACGTGTGTACTTTGTTTGCGTCAAGTACTGTCGCGCTCTAGACGCGAAGTGTTTGCTTTCCACCGTCAACATCGGTGTGTTGCATTGCGTGAAGTAAGCTTATGCTGTTGCTCCACAGCATACAGTAACGAGCGGGGATGACTAGCCAATCAAAAACAAGAGAAGCGGTAGCGGTTGTTATATCCTTCTGCATTCTTTTGACCGAGTTGTTTGTGCACCTAGTAGTTTGTGCCTAAGCATTTTTCGCAAGCACTCGATGTCGAGAGTGAAAATCGAGAACCGGCACATCAGTTCGGGTGTTCGGGTGCGGTGGATAGTCTGTTAACTGCCGTATGAATATGTATGAATAATGGTTGATTTGGTTTGACTTTTTTGTTTGTTTGTTAGTTTTTCTTCACTGGCGCTGGCGGTCTTTTGGCATAGCAACTGCAGAGAAATTTAGTTTTGCATTTGATTTTTTTTTCATTTACTTGGCACCAAACTCATGCACACAGACCTTAAGATTTGTAGATTTACTAACCTTTGGTAGCGTTTAACATTGCTTTGTTGGACTGGAATGTCATGTCCGGACAGATAGGCTGATTTACTTGATTTAATATAATACGGATGTATTTTATTTCATTTTCGAAATTCATTTAACGTCTCTGGTTAAAAGTAGACTTTATGTGTTACAGGTACTATTCAAATTTTGGAATGTTTTAAACTTCACAGAAAGATGTATGTACACAGAGAAAGAGATAGTTACAAGATAGAGATAGTTACAAAAAATAAATCCAACGCTAACAAACGCTCAACTACGCAACGCGACATTACACCCATCACACGAACCTTCGTCCGCTGAATAAAAGCTCATGAAAGCGAACTGCACTGCAAATTTCTCGCCCCAAACGTGCGGGCTGGTACACGCTCTGTCGGCGGTGGTAATGATATGGTCGACATTAAAGTAGCATAATCGAGGAAGGTCTGGTTCGCGTCGATTCAGGATCGTCACCGCGTGTCGCAGGATGACGCAAGCGGGAGCTAATTGTTCTGAGGCGTCTGGGCCCTCTAGGTACGGAAACACATACGACTTGTTTGTGGGATGCATGACGGTCAAGTGTGGGAAATAGGTTACTCCGCAACGACTCGCGTACGAGAGCAACGCTCTCTGAGGAGGTGTACGATGCTTACTATTGTGCAACAGACACACCGACACAGTTGCGTTTAAATAATCATACCAGCGCTCGTTTTTCGCTGTCTGATGGACACTAGAAACGACGTTGACGTTTGCGTTCCATGTTGGCTGATGTGTGAAAGTTTTTAACGAGGTTTGTGATCCAATTCCCGGTCCTGGCACATCACACCGGGAGGAGAACGGCAGAAGAGGAGAGGTTGGGATGATACACAACGCATCGTTAAAGAAGAGATCATCTCGCACCACTCGACACCGCTTTCCGCGTGGTTGATAATGGGTCCTGGATTCAATCCAGCACACAAACACACACACACACACACACACACACACACACACACACACACACACACACACACATACACATTCACATTCACATCGGAGGAAAACGTTTAACCTTTCCTGCCCTTTTGTTGATTTCTGTAGCACCGACGCGCGACGACTGGGTGCTGTGAAAGGTACCCGGCTGACAGGTGGTGGCAAATTGTGTAAATTAATTTCCGGATAAAGCTCGCCGTCGTACTGTTGGACACGACCAAACATTGAGAAAACACGTGCCTTTTCGCGGTGGTAGTTGGCGGTAAAAGACGAGGGCGCTCGGATGAACATTCGGGAATGCCCATGGATGCGGTGATATTAGCACGTGCTCGCGAGTCATACGCTCTCATAATTGCACAGCCCTGCAGTTGGTGCATGTTGTAGGCTATACCCCCCCCCCCCCCTTCCCATCCCTTTCCCGGTCGATAGCATTGCGATAGCAACGATTGAAGTGCGCTGAAATCGTACCCGTGCGCCTTTGCTGCTTCGGCCCGGTGCGGAAAACTTACGTATCACTGACTACAAAATATTGCAACAATTATTATGATAATCCACCCGGCGCACCACGTGACAAGGAAGGAAACAACACGAGTGACAACCCCAAAAGGGCGGGCTTTCATTTATCCCATTCGAGAACGCTTTTAGCGGTGTGAGGGAAATATACATCGACCATTCCGTACAGCCACGTATATATACAAACACAACCAGCTCGCCGGTATGCTCGCCCGTGGAACCGGAACGGACGTAATCGGTTGTAATGAACAACATTTTATACTAGTCATTCGGATTTAATTACAACATCCTCCGTGCTCTCCATTTCTCCTCTCGCGCCCCTACCGCTTACCATCATCCTCATCGTAGTTGTGTTTTAAAGATTGCATCGAATGTATCCGGGCAACAAAAACAAATGGTGAATGCACCACCATGGCTGCGCCGCAGATATAGCAGCGGTGGGTGGGAGTGGGATGGTGCGACCCTCCCAACACATTCGGGATCGGGACAGCGGAAAACAAATCGATTTTTACCGATCCAGGAAGTGCAACGGGTTCATCTTTTCATCCGTTCAAGCTTTTCCGAGAAATCATCATTACAGCGGCGTTGATGTATCGATCCTTCTGGGACGCACGGAGAGCAGGGTTTTGCATCATTCCTTTTTGTTAGTGATTCATCGATGGAATAGCAAATCTCCGGCTAGAACGTGGCTGCAAAAGGAACGTGACTCTCGTTCCATGCACATCATCGTTTTGTTGCATGTTTGGTGCACATTTAATTGCCTTGAATATTCACTGAGAAATCAATTATCCGCTTGACCTACAGCTAGGAACTAATTGTACGTATTGAACACACAGCAGAAATGTGATTTTTAATTATAGATCGATGCTGCATTTGAGCGCCTAGTAAGCTATTGTAGTTGGTAGTGGCTATTGTAGTGGCATATACATGTCATTAGCCTAAAACGTTCTATCGAAAATATAATACAATAACGTTATGTTTTATAGAACCTAGGTTCCACTCTAGTAGCAATTTTGGATTGCTGCCCCAAAAAGCAAGAAAAATTCAATTTTACAAATTTTACAATTGATTTTTACTACCAGTAACAAATATCAGATTCAACGACGAATAACAAATAAAGACTTGTGTTGTTGTTGCGTTTGAAATTTCCATCAGCCAGCACACAACTGTTTTACTGCGTTGTTTTTGATTGAAAATAATTAAACAATAAATTTAGTCGATTTAGAATTAAAATTTATATGTTTTACATTTAAATAAATAAATCATTAGAATCATTCAGACGGTTTGCCGAATGCCCCTGCATCAGAGAATTGATGTGAGAATTGATATTGATCCATACACAGTAGTACGTACGGCACAAGAATAGGCTACTGGTTCGTTGGATGTGATTGTCAGTTATTAGAAAACTTGACGGAAATCCAGCACCGTTAAGCCGTTGATGTATCCCCTTGCGCTCACCACCGATTCCCATACCGTTGGAAAAAGGGAACTGCGTTTTGTGCGGTTTCATCATTCCCTGACAGCTGTGCAGCCACAAAACACTTGGTTGTGATTTTAGTTATTGTGGTTGTCACTGGCATAAATATGGGCCCACAATCAATCCTCGCGACGGAGAAGTCTAACTTTATTGTAATGTGTTTGCATCGTGAAAAAAGAGAAGGTAAAATTGTTCTCTTCTTTTTTCCCGGTCTCGGTGGCGAGTTAAAATATAACGTTTGATTGCAGAAGCGAAGCCGAGTGTTTATGGGCGGCGAATGTATTGCGAATCGCGTATGCCATCTTCAGGACACACGAATAGCAATCAATCTCTCTATCGTGTGGATGTGTGTTGTGGGGACAAAAATAGGGAATGTAAGTCTTGCATAGTTTGCGCGCGAATTCGATCACAATTGAAACCCATTGGTTTGGAAATGAGGGAATCGTAGTCAACAGAGCAATACAGCCATACCAACATACGCAAAACGTAGAAAACCGGACAAAAATAAAAACAGTAAACTTGAAAGTCGATGCAATACAAAGCATCACAACAAAAGCCCAAGGATTAAAAATAAAATCATAAAACAACTAAATCAATAGTGCATTCACATCAACATACGGAGCATACGGAGCGAACCAGTGCCATCGCTTACGAAAAAACGTGGTGTGTCGTTTGGGTGGATGGTGTGATGAACAGCGCGCAACAGTTTGCCTTTCCTGAGCCGCAAGAAAGGCAGGCTGCAGGTTTGTTGCATCGATTAATGCTGACGCGGGTGGGTGGGCGGTTCTTCTACTCTGGCCCCGGCGATACTGCTAGAACGCAAACAAAAGTGCAATCAAAATGGTAAAGTTAGGCACGAACTGATTGAGGGGGAACAAAAATGGCTGAGAGAATTTTCCATTATGAATAATATCGTGGCGGTGGGACCACCGCTCGCTGTGGAAGCACACTTGGCACTTGCGCATGCAATTATTGCCAGGCTGCATCATCATCCGCTCGCGTTTGTGTGTGCATTGTGCGATTGATTAAAAACCCCAGCTTTTCGCTTGCATTTGCGCTCAGCAGTGTGTCCTTCCCTGGCATCGTTTTTATAGAAGTGGAGAATAGAACGGAAGGAGAAGAGGTATCATGAAGCCCCGGCCCTTTCCGGTCCGTATGTTCCCTATAGCTCACTGTTCACCAAAAAAAAAAAAAAACACAACAACTCCAAAGTGTAATAACACGTGATAAGCCGTCGCTTTTCCCCGTGGCTGCACTCGCGGGATGGATGATATTGCGTGTATATTTATTGGTTCGTTGCAAGCTGTGCCTTCATCATAGCCGCTTGCTTTATGATTGTGGAATAATAAAAAAAACAAAAAATATAAGAATCGATTTCTGCTCCATTAGATGCAGTTTCTCATTTTTTCACCAATAGAAGGAAAAAGTATCGCCCCGTTCTCGCCCACGTTGACCGTTATTGATGACGCAAGTAATTAAGGAAGCAGCGCGCGCGCGTATTGTTTGCTTGCTGCTGCACGTCTCTTGATTGTTCGAACGTTATTGATGGGGTTGTGGGGCTGCTGCTGCAACGTGAGAAGGATTCTTTTGGATGCTTTCCCTCCTAACCACTGCGACAAAGCAGAGGCATCGCGGATCATTGCGGGTGGCATTCATAATGAGTGGGCTATCAATCGAGCATACTGGTTACCCTCCCTGCGAGTTATAACAAACGGTGGATAGTAAAAGTGTGTATGTATGCTTGTATGTTTTATGCAACGTATATCAACTATGTTTACATGATGTCAATTAACGATCGCGCTAGTGCATTCAACCACAGGGACAAAGCGCGTGGTTTAGAATATACGAATTGTCCTAGTTTAGGTTGTCACCCACTTGGGGACTTGTGGTGCAATTATTAGCAACACGCGGATCTTGTTATGCCACATTTTTGCACAGCCGACCATGTCGCGGGGTGAGGTCAAAAATTAATGTTGTATAATAAAACAAATTCTTACTATTATTGTCGGTTTGCAGCACGATCGTTTTTAATTTCCATAGCAATGTTTTTAAAAATTTTGAGCATAAAACAGCGATGCAATTTACTTGAAAATAAATTATTTGTTACCTTGGGATGTAAAACGTAATAAACCAGAATAATATCATTTTGAAAAGCATTATGTGCGCAAATAACAGTACAGGTGTTATTACAAATGCTCTGTAAAATTATTTCCATCGCGCTGGCACGATCACTAGCGTTGATTATTAGATTCCATTCTCTAGCAACATTGTTGAAAGGTCATTCTCAATGGATGGCATGCAGAAGTAAAGGGATACGCTGTTTGTTTCGTATCGTGACAGCGCATGGCCGGAGCAATTGTGGGTGGTGGAGTTGGGCGCTCGTATGCTTGCACACATGAATACGTTATTATTTTCCTACCAATTGTTAAGCTGCGTATTACGAACGGCGCTGTCATGTTTCTGTAGGAGGCAGGAATGAGGAAGAAGAGCGCACTTCCGGACGGGTTGAATCCTGTGACTTACGGGGTGTGGCGTGAAGGAGCAGACTGATTGTGACGGTTGCTACCGCCCCACCCCCCCGCGCTTGGGGCAGGTGAAAATGACATGAATGATTCATGTTCCCGCGTTTTTCCCTTCAGGTCTTGCATCAACAACACACACACTTACACACACTCTGGTACTCAAAAAGTTGGTCCACGGCTTTGACCCGCATCGAGAGGGAAGTGGCATAACTTTAATCAAGCCGTAATAAATTCGTATGTAAACGCGTTACTGACTGACGCCGCATGCACTCGAGGTTATGGGATCGCACCAACAACGGAATAGATAGGACAAACGGGTGGAAGGAGGTGATAGTGTGCGTAGTTCTAGCGTGGTTCAAAATGTGTGTGCAAGTTAAAGTGGTGCGCAAAGGGCACACACTACGCGGCTGACATACCGCATTGCAAATTCAAGTCGCGTTCACATTATTACGGCGAGTGCATCATCCACCTCTACGATTCCCTTCATGGACAGATAGTGGATTTCTGGGGCGGTTTTCCTAAATTGCTAATTTGGGTTTGTCTCTCACGCGGTCGAACACTCAGTCCGGTTGGAAAGAGCTCGAAGGTCTGCTCAATGGGAAAGAGTTTTGTAGGGATATGTTCCGAATTGTAGGGATATGTTCCGAGTTAGCAAAATTATAAACCGTTGTGTGAAACCAACCATGGATACTACCAACCATTTTTGAACTCAATCGAAGATCTAAAAGGCAAGTGTATCAAATGACACCAAACTTGATCGTTGCTGTAAAAACTTTGCACATGAGTTTATTAATATGGTTATGCTACAACACGGCATGAACTGTGCTTTCCCATAGCTCATAACGATTCGGTTTTTAGTTTGCAAATTATGTTTGGCTTCAAGTCTTTTAACATTTAAAGTTCCGTCATTATGAACGTAGCCGAGCGCAACGTTTATTCGATATACTCGATTCCATGTTTAGGAAGCAAAAGTTGAACCATCCTCCGCCCCTCACCCCAAACGGAAGGACGATAGAACTTGTTGTTTGAAGAAGTTTGAGATGAAGTTGGTCATGTTTTTAATACTTTTTGCATCCGAATCACGTCCGAGGGTTGTAACCTTCCAAGTTCCGGTGCAAACACGTGCCCAGCAGGTGGGTGGACAGGGTGGAGGGAACCGGATGGAATAAAAATGCGAAATGAGTTGACCTTTTTAAAGTAAGGGAATGTAACAGAGTGTAAATGTCGTGTAAAGTACGGAATATTTGTATGGTAGCAGAAAAGAGAGACACGTGTGAGAACGTTTTACGCCATGGTTAACGCGTACAAAGTGTCGCATGATGAGCAAAGGTGCATGAAACATGAAGTTGCTATGTTTCTAACGCTAGAATAGTACGCACTAAAGTTTTTGTTTGAAATATTTGTTTTGTGTCGTTGAATGTGTATTTTTTCTATTTGAAACATTTGCGTTATTGTTAATATTTTCCGAGGTAATAATATTCGTCAAAAGGCTACAGAAAAACATTAAATCTCGAGTTCTCGATGTTTCGGAGCTGCTCACTTTCTATTCTATACAGTGGTTTCCCCGTAGGAAAATTGAAGCAGAAGCCCGTGAAAAGTTTGACAATTGCATGAAGCCGTTTCAGCGCCGGTCTTTTGGGTACACGAGGCCAGGGTTTTCCAAACAAAGTTGTGTTTCATTCGCAACTCCGCAACTCTCTCCTGCGCGTCCGCCCAAGATAATGGATCGCTTAACACAGGGGCTTCATCATGGGGGTACCATCACCACCAAAGTGGTTCACTTTTTGCAGCGTTCGTATTGTATTGTTTGTTGTTTTTTTCCCGTGTATCGCACGTTTTTGTTCGAATCTTAAAGTTTCGTTCCACTGTCGACTAGCATATTAGCGGTTTGAACGAGCGACACAATTCTTTAGAACAACGCGTCTTTGTAACACAAACGACGGTGGAAGATCCGTGCAGAAGTGAATGAAGGATATTGCGTATGCCGTGGTTCTTTTTTTATGTAAACTTTTCCAGATTTTTTTTGTATTGAAAAGAAGGCTACACTTCGCTCGGGGTGTGATGTTTGCCGGCAAAGAAAAAGCATAAGTTCTATCCAAGGCTCATCACCCTCTTTTGCTCTTTGCTCTCTCCAACGGCACAGTGAAGGATAATGATGAGAAACCGCGCGAATGTTGCTACTTGCCGCTGTTGATTATGGTGACGAAAACGATGATGGTGGTGACTACAACAACAGTGGTGGTTCGTGTAAGCTATGATGTGCTATTTGTAGCACTTTGTGGATAGTTGCTTCAATTACAAAGTTTTCACTGCCAACGGAAACGAGGATAACGTAGGCTAATGGGCGAGTGGGGCAGGTTGGATTCTGGTGTAAGGATGAAGTTGTTCTCATTTGGCGCCCCTGCTGTTCATAATTGTTCCAGCGCTATGCTAAGCGATATCAGCAGAAACCTGGACTTTATGTTTTTATTAAATTAAATAAATTATACATATAGCTCAGAAGTTATGTTTAAGCTGTGGTAGAAACAATGTTTGTTTAATTTTATTTTATCGGCTGACGGAATCTGTACGATTATTTTTGTTTCTCACTCATGCCACCGTCGGCAAGGGATATCAAATAGAATATTTATGGTTACTGTTAAAGGAATGCGGTGCAAACGTCGTAGAAAATTTGATATTGTACTAACGGTCGGAAACGGTTTAGCCCGTCTGGTTGGCACGAGGACTGCGAATGGTTTTGTACTGATTTAGCGATGATGCTTTTGTTATATGGACGTAAGATCATACGCAAATATGTTTTTTGGTTTTCATTTTCTTTTGCTCATTTATTCACAAACTCCAACTGGTACACCCGCCAAAAAAGCGTCAGAAGCTGTTGTGAGAAAATTCGCCAGGGCGAAACAAGAGACACGCACTAAACGCGTATAGAACGCACTCTTTTTTCGTCCGGGCGAAATGGACAAATAAAAGCTATGAATGATGGAATGAGTGGCAGTACGAGACGAAACCTCTAAACGAAGAATCAGACAGATTTTATGTAACTGGGTGTTATGTAAAAGATATTTTATGAAAAGAGACTTAAAATAATGAAATCTTTCGCTTTTATTCTGTATTGATATAACTTGAGATTTTATGTTAATGTTTATTTTTAATTCCAAGTATTTCATTTCTATAGTATCATCTATACGATGATTGAGTATGTTTTATTCCAATAATTAATGTTGTTGATTATTTACAACTGCATCCGCTTAAGAGCAATTTATAATGGTAATTTCCTGGGTATAATGTTATGACAAAAAATGGAATGTGCTCTGATTTGGTGTAAACTCACCTCATTTGTCTGCATATGACGTAACCCCCATTAACCCGACGTAAGGAAATAGGACGGTCCATAATCGGTCCACGATCGATACGCCCGGCTATACACCGGATCGATTTGTACGCGGGGGTATGCTTTGCGACTCAATGAAAATGAATCCTTTTGGTGTTTCACATATCTGCCCGGCCCCTCCCCCCAAAACAGGGTGCGATCTGTAGGTTTGTTTATCTAATAGTACCCTAGCCGTTCGTTTGTCGTAGTTTTCTCATCCTTCGCACCATGTACCCTCACGGTCGCAGAATAACCATCCATCTTTGGGCCGAACTGTTGCGCTCTTGCTTATAGAACCGAACCTCGACCCGTAATGGTTTATAGCCGGCATTAAATTAATTAGTTGGATGGCTCGAAATTAGTTTGTTTTCCGTGGCCGCATATCGTCACACCGGAGGGGCTGTCCTTTCTTCTCATTATGTGTATGGGTGCTTTTTTTACTTTGTTTCCTGTTACTGTTTCCTTATACAACTCGATGGGTTTATTTCTCCCGCTTCAGTGAAATGTTATGTCCCCCTCCCCCTGCACTCTCCGATCGCTTCTCTTCTCCTTCTACTGTGAGGAAGGATCCTCACATGGGACACAGCGGACACTGCGGAAATCCTAGCTCGTTGACAAATAGGATAGATGCGGTTCGGTGGTGGTAAAAGGTGCGATACACGTGAGGTACGCGGAGGTATGGATACATACCGTACCCTTTTTCGAATGGAAAATGATCCCGATAAAGCCAACGGCACAAGGGCAAACCGTGGTGGTGCCATTTCTGGCGTGCTAAAGTTCAATACAGGAACCGTGGAGAATCTGTCACCACCTTCCGAGAAAAAAAAGGATACGTAGCAATGTGTGCGTTTTCCTGCATGAGTGGGAGGGGAGCATGCTCGAAACGAATGCGTGTGAGATTTATATCCCGCAATGAGATTGCTGTGAGGCGAACGAATGGAATGAAAGCATAGAAGGTGTGATGCAAAATATATTTCTATTTATCTTATCTTTCGCAACGGCACCACCTCGCCGGGGTGCCGAGAACCGGAAATATCCTTAATGATGCCTAGCGTATCGCCGAGGATTCATTTTTATCATCGCCTTTTACGCCTCACGACATTCGATTCCTTGTTCTGGGCTCAGGTCCGGGCCGATTGTTTCAAGATGGGTCGTAGCGAGGGGTCAATGAATGTCACCATTCGTCAGTTCCTGGCGAAAGGGGCAAACGATTCTCGGGTTTGGGTTTATTTGTGCTGCGTAAGGTAATAAAAGTATCATATGCGTGTGGGCACTACATAAAAAAGGCTACGTAATTCACGGAAAGGCAGGTCTTATTACATGGCAAGGCTGGAAGCGGCGTAAAATATAGTGGCCTTTAGGCTGTGAATTATTGTTGTTTCCGTGGTCTCTTATGCTCTCTTATAATTTTAGTTTTCAGCAAACTATTCACTAAACTTGCAAATAGCATAAATAGTTGATAATATTGCTAAAACTGTTCTTGCGACAAATGCCGGCATTAATGCCGGCACAGCTCTATTTAATTTTAATGTAATGTAAGTATTGGAAAATCTCTGTAATCACTTTTCATCATAACTTGCCTTGTAAGCACTTGTATGCTGCTGCACATCGTTATTTGCCCTTTTAGTCACACTATCTGGATGTTTGAATCTAACAAAATTATCATTGTCTCAGCATCACGGCTGTACCGCAATATTATTTTTACGATCCATAATAAGGAATATTTAATGTTTGTTTTATCTGCCGATTAGCTAAACAAACATAAACTAATGTTTTTGGTTTAGTTAACCAAACACAACTGCTGCGTAAGCAATGGTGTTGAAAATTAACTCAACTGAAAAGAGGTAGCTTAACAGAACGAAATAATGTGACAATATTTCCTAACGTGTTACCCAACACCCAACTGTTGCGTTTTGAAGCTGCTCGAAGCTTATAACGATGTGAAAGTGGAATTGTTCAACCCGGTTAATGGGGACAAAGCATTCATTCTCGGTGTCAACATGCTTTAAACGAAATTTAAAGCTATCGTTTGAAGTTGCGCTCCTGCCAAATGCGGCCTTTTCTAAAAAGGAGCGAGAGATAGGATCGTAAACGTACGTTCGTATCTACGATAGTTTTTCACACTTCCTAACTACCGGTCTCGTTTGTTGGAAAATGGATATGATTAATGCAGAAACTGTTGACAATTAGGAGTTCTTTAAACGGCTTTAAACATAGTTCGTTTTGATCATTTACCTAAGGATGGTTAAACATTTGCATTGCATTCTTTGCAATTGGAAAGACATTTTTTTCCAATTGAAAAACTAAAAATAGTGTCAAACTTAATTGAAAAGAATTTTTCGTTGATTTTTTTTTCATTTTTCGAAACTTTTATAAATGTATAAACAATAGATATATACATAATTGTGTATGCTGTAACACAAGATATCCTTTTTACGTAGTGTCGTAGAAAGTGGAATAAAATGTAAAGTCGTATCTATAATATCGGCTTTCGGTTCCCCTAATATTATGATTCATGATTTCCCTTTTTCTTGTTTTGCTTCCCGTTGTAAAAGAGACTCTTGGGCAGTAGCTGGTAGCTATGATTTTTATGGGAGCTTGTAAAAATTCTCAGATTTTAGTGTTGCCATAAACTGCTTCGTTTTTGTCGAAGCTACAACATATGTTCCGGAGAGTGTAAAATTGCTGTTTGCTTCAGGCAATACTCTACTCACTGACTATGTTAATATAAATATATCCATTATTCTAAATTATAATTTCAAAATTGTATATTATCGCGAATTCTTCAATACCGGTCTTAATCATTGCATCCTATTAAGCAAATTTTTCACTTAATTTTATGTATGCTGTGCGTGCTTCTATTCACAAACTAAATTGAGTTTAAATACATTTAATGAATTTTTACCACCTCGTCGCGCATTAAAAAACACGAGACACGTATACTTAACTACACTCGGAAATGAAATTATAGGCGACGTAATTTACAAGGAGGGCATCAATACCAAAATCACCAACTTTCGGTGTGCATGACCTGTTATTTCAATATGTTTTTAGCCCTTTCGTTTATAATTTGTTCGCCTTTTCCGTCGAGACCAAATTTTTGTCTTGAAATGTAATTATTTTACTTTTCCGCTCCCTGCTTGCACGTGCGGTACTGATTACATTCGGTAAACAAAATTAAAGCAGTATTAACGCGTATTCTGCGTACTGTATCCAAATTCTATTGAATAATGTATGTATCGTTCTATTTGTATTTTATTTCGTAAAAAACTTTTTCAAAGCTATATTGGTTTGACTAGCTGGATATAAGTTTGTTTGACTAGCTGGTCTCACATTGCATTCGAAACCGATTGAACTTCTTTGGGTTCGACTATTGTGTATGAGGAAACCGTGAAGAGACTTGAGAAAATCGTCCCTGCAACTGCAGAAAGGTGATGGTGTTGATTTTGTGTGTTATTTTCTTCGCACGAATTGCATTCCGAAGCGTCAAATTCGAAGGTAATGGGATGATGTACATCTATTGGTTCACGCAATATTCCAGGCGTTCTACAAGGAAGTCTATTGGCAGCGTACGTGAATGATGTGTCATGATTTTAATACAAGCTTTGCGCTCATATCTTGTCTCAGAATATCGCACAAACTGCTGGTGCACGCGGTTGTAATAGAGATATATTTTAACGACGTTTGCATGGTGCGCCTTTGCATGCATTATGCAACGCCGTATCACCACCACCACCACTGCATTATGATGGGGATGGCTCGGTTATATGTGCAAACTACTGTTGGCACTGAGAGTAGCGCAGTAGTTCGTTCGATTTACTTTTTCTTCCTTTCTTCCTTGGAATCGAACGTCGAAATTGATATCTACTGTACAGCAGTACGTTTGTGGGTGAGCTGCGGATGTGGAGGAAGGGAAGGAAGACATTTGTTTGAAGTGTGCATCTCAGGGTGTTGTTGATTCTTCTCATCGTTGTTATTCAAATGACGTAATATTTGGAGAGCCTTTACATCGATACAATCGCGTTGGATTAAAATTGTATTTTTGCTCCACTGTATACTTTGGAGTCATTGGGAAGTCTTGGGTACTAGTTTTGTTTGCATTTTTGTTCCAATACAAATGAAAAGTGTTGGCGTTGTTAACACTGCGCAAAAACATGTTATAGCATACACTGTGAAGCTGTATCATACTAAACATGTTATAGCAAACGATTCTAGCGAATATTTCATTTCGAACGCCAAGTGAACAATAAAATTAGTTTTTGTTTTTTAAACTCCATCATGTTTTGTAACTCTGTACGATATTTTCTAAACTAAATATTTTACTTTAGCCTTTACGAGTATCGTGATTAACAATAAATACAGCAATACATGTAAACTTAATACTATTTTATTTTAATCATATGTTTTCTTTAGTAATATCAACAATGATAGTAATAGTAATATAAGTTTAATAAAATTAGTTATGTTATACTATCCGTTGTACGAACGATTATGCAATAACTTTCCTGTGAACAGGAATCTACTTTTTCATTATTACATCATCATCATAACGAATCAATAATCCAACCAGGTGTAATGAGCCCCAGCATACTAATTACTCATTTGTTTCCATTTTCGTTTCAGGTACGTTCCAAAGTCATTTTCTTCGTGATCTTATTACCTCGGCGGCGATGCATCGATGCTTCAGAAGTGTGTGTACGGCGCCCAAACTGTATATATGTATGTAGCTGAAACTATCAGAGTGGTTCGATGCGTCAATTTATGTACCACTTTTGGTGACCCAAAGTCAAAGCGCGTGTACCGCTCGGAACATCTGGGCTGCATGTAGCGTTAAAAATCAATTGATTGATGGCTTTTGATGGTTTCTCACCCAGTGAGCGTACTTTTTCAGCATCGCACAACCTGAAAGGGTGATATTTTATGCCCCCACCCTCTATTGCTGGCGACATTAGGGGCGTCAGTCAGAATGATGAAATAATTATGTCCTCTGTCATACAGCTTATCCCTTTCCCCGCGTAAAATATCTCACTCTCGACCACCAGAATCGTTTCTGTATTTAGTGTTTTTGTTTGTTGAAGTCTTTTTACTGAGCTATCCAAGGGTGGAGGGTAAAAGGAGCGCCATCACCATTCTCTCTCTCTCTCTCTCTCTCTCTCTCTCTCTCTCTCTCTCTCCACCTGACATGGAATGACATTCAGTGCGGCTCTTTTAGCGTAATATGGTAGCCCTTTTTCGCAGCATTGTGGGGTGTGTCTGCGGAGTGTGAGTAAGTCTCAATGGAGAAGGGGATACCAAAGAAAGGATATTCGATAAGAACCCCTGCACTGCCCGTCGATTGTCGACGCTGGCGTGGTGGTTTTTGTGCTGGGTGGATGATGATATGATGGGCGTGTGAGCGCGTTGTGGCGTCGAAAATCGATTCTTATCCTGCTTTTCCGGCTACCGGTGAATGCTACACACGTAAGCGTCTAGCGTCTTGGCGCAGCGCCGTCGAGCAACACGAATGTCGCAGAAACCGGAAAGTCGTTGCTGTCTCTTCATCAGTCTGTATCCGCCAGTACGACACGATTTCGTTGGCCTTAAGGCATGCACGTTGGGCTGCTACCAAGCTTCCATCACATCGGCAGAAGCGTCTCGGATCTTTTCCAATCGAAGTGTGAGAGGAGGCAGCGTGTAATACGCGCGTGTCTGTGGCCTTGCACAATCGAATGATTTTTTGCTCTTACCTGTCCTGGATTTGCCTACTCCGGCGCCACTGTCTTTCTAACACTTTGTTCCACGTTTGGCGGAGGTGTAGAGGAATGGCTGTGGTGAAATGAGTAGTTTCTACGACAAAGGGATAATGAAAGCCAAGTTCCCACCGCCATGGTCTGGAAAGAAAGGTGCGAGAATGTTCTATGCTCGACTGAGCGGGATTTGCAGCGATACCTTTGGTGATGAACGAAATCCCCGAGCAAATCTTCTTTCGCCCTGAAATCGTTCATCGCATTTTGATGCCAGTATGCTACAATTGTTACTACTGTAATTGTATTAGTTTGTTGTGTTATACCCGGGCGATCGTTCTCGCTCAATACTTTATTTCTCGGTCATCGTACGTGTACAAATGTGATGAAAAAAGCAAATCATCGTGTGTGCGCACTTTCAAGACTTTTTTTTTATTACCACTCACAATTGAAACTACGTGGCACATTTCTTCTTATTGCTAGTATAAATCAAAATGTGTGCGCTTTTCTACATTTTCCCATCCGGAAACGATTCATTAAATTTTCTTCCCATGGTGTCACTGTTGCATACTGGAGCAAACCATTTCTGGCGAGTTTATCACCATCGATTGAATTATATAACGTATTGATCCTCGAAATCCTTCTATGTATTTCACATCATCAGACCATATCGAGAAGGCTATGTGGAAAATATTTACTCGGTTTTTCATTATGAAATTTTACACTCCAACACCATATAAAATATTTTCTATGTACGAGGTTTTGTATCATTTTTGAACAAATGTTCCTGTTACGGTATGATATCCCACGAACAACGTAATCGATCAGATCGCTGCATGATCTTCTTTTCAGTTTCTTTTTACGAGCCTGAAATGGGCAACCTGAAACTGGTTGCAAACCACCCACATCTCAGTTAGAAGAAGCCACCAACGCGTGCGTTTGTATGAGGCTTGGTTTGGGGTAAGGAAGCGGAAATTGATTGATGAGATCAGACACACCCACACAAGCACACGCACGTACGAGTTGGTGTGCGACAGCTTTGTGAGTTAACGGAAGCAAAACAAATAGACACCTAAAATCGTCCAACTGAACGACGAATAGTCTCCCATTCGCGTGGTGAAAAATGATGACCATAACGCACAAACACACAGACACGATGGCGGCCTTCATCAGCGGCGACGATGGATTCATTAGATAAATTAAAATTCATCAAACAAGTGACAGTTGCGCGCTGGTTTTGTGCCGTGTTGTGTACCGGGTCGCGGCTCGTTTGACTTCTTTTTTTTATCCTGCTTCGAACTAAAAAGAACAGAGACAACACTTAGTTGACGTCTCGCTAATGCTGTCCGTTATACCAGCAGTATTAGTACACACTCGCACATGAACGTGGAAAAATCCACCTTGTGTCAGACGAGTGAGGAAATAGGAGATTTAATGTCTTGACAATTTTGGTAATACCAAATGCATGGTGAAGCGTACGCAGAATGAATTTAATTTTCCTTTTGCAAATCAAGTGGTCGTTTGTCACTCTGTCTGTATTTTATTGTTGAAATAAGAATAACTAAACTAAACTAAGCATTTTGGAGGAGATTTTTTTTTTAATATTTAAAACATAAAAATGTTCCATTGGGTTAATGTACAACTGTTAGTTGCTGCTAAACGTCTTTTAATCTGGAATAAGTTGTTGGCAAACTCTACTGTTTAGAGCTGAAGTAAAGTGTGAAACATATATTTTTGGATCAAAAGAACGCATGTGGTAGTATTAATGCTTTTTTCAACAAAAGAATGAAAATGAAAGCAAAGTGTATTTTTTCCGGTGATTTGAAACCTACACAACATTTTCATTTTTCGATCCTCTGGAATGTCCTTTCGACAAAAACGGTGCACCTAAAACTTTGTCCCTTGCTGTAAATCAGCTGGATAAAAAGTCTGCTCCATCGGTATGCGAGAGATGGCAAACAAATTTCTCTCTTTTGACCTCAAACAACAACAATGTGTGTGTGTGAGAAAGAAAGAGTGCATTCCGCAGTAAATAATGGGCTAGAACGAAATGAACTCATTACTTCACAGCACGTACGTAAAACTCTCGGAGAAGCACGGGAAAAGCGAGAGAAGTCGTCACATGCACACGCGGCCAAGCGGTGTAATGGCGTGAGAGAGATAGTGGAAAATTAAGAGCGTACGCGGTCAGGGCTGTCAAACTTTCTGCCCTGTCAGCGGTGTTACAAATGGGTGCGCAGCTGGTTGCTTCTTCTCCTGCCCATCCTCAGCTGGCGGGTTTTATGCTCTGTGCGCTTCGGATCCGGTTCGTGTCTTCGGTTGCTCGCGCGAACACACATCGTCGTTCGTCGGATACGCGCTCGAGCCACGGAGGTTGTGTGTTTATTTCATTCGCGGTTCGTTCGGACGTAATACAACACCATACACCATTTTCACCGGACCCAGCGCTGGTGGCCGGGTTCGCGTTGTTTTCATCCACGATTGGTTTTACATCAATTGTGCAGAGTGTGTTCTGGGGATGATGGATTAGCGCGGTGTGCATCGTAGCAAAAAAGTTGAATTTTGAAAGTTTATTAAAAGTTGAGCCTTTCTCTCGAAGGAAGGAAAGCCAACCTCTCTGGGGTTGTGTGGTGTATCTGTTTTTGTTGCTAGTGTTATTATGTGTATGTAGAAGCGCTTCCGCGAGTGTTTTTCTTTATCGTGAACGGTACGGTAGAATCTAAATTTTGTGTGACTAATTTTTAATAATTTAGTTGTTGTGCAGACTGACAGAGGTAAAGAAGATAGGTTGAATGGTATTGAGTGCTGATATTGGTTCCCATATTGTGAAACGAAACCGCCACCTCTGTAGGGCGTTTACGCGCGTTAACGCCGCTTTTTTTCCTACGTTAATCAAAAACCAACTATATTTATGTGAAAAAACAACCAGTTATGAACAAAGTTTGTTAAAAACAGTATAACGCTCCGAATTTTTGTTGCAAAAATCTACCAATAGTAGAAAAAGCTCCCAGTTTGGGTGTTTCTGTATTTTACTGCCATCGATTGCGTGTGTACCTATATCCTTTTCTCCAAAATAACCCACCTGGGCAGAATGGAGCCACCCGCGGAACCACACGGAATGTACGCGTGAGTGTGAGACAATATAAATGTATTAGGTGTGTGTGTGTGTGTGTGTGTTTATGTGCCATCAGCTAGAAGGAGATCGAAATATTGTGCCCCCTACCCTTTGGGGCATAAGAGAGTCCTTACCATAATATACCCTCCCTTCAACACAATATAGTATGTGGTTGTTTATGGTACCCAAGCAAAGCCTCTTCCCGAATCGGTAGCACCAATTGCTTTTCGACCATCGTCATATGGATAATGCAAGTGAAAACATCAAATCGGATGACAAAAACGAAATCGAAGAACCAACAAAAAAAAATAATAACCGCAAACAACCCCAACACCGGCATGTTGTGTCGGCAAAACATCCAAACGAAAGGAGGTAGCAAATTTGGTTGGTGCTTTTTCTTGCGGATGTGTGTGGAGTGTAGTTTTGTCCTGCCTTTCTGCCTACCGAACGGAAAGAGGAACTTCCGGCAGTGAGAGATGGTTACATTCTTGAGTGTGGTTTGCAACGAGAGGCAGTACCGCGGCGGTGTCAATAGTAATAGCCTCATCGGGTATGCAATAATCGTTGATCGATCAAATTGATTTCCCTGCTGCTGCTGCTGCTGCAGCAAACCCGAAAAAAGTACGCTCATGAATAATGCCCAGGAGAAATGTGCTGAAGAAGTGTCGTTAGAATCACGACACCTTTAATTCTCCCTTCGCTCGCACACCCCCCCAACTGTGCAGCTTATCGAGAAGTGTGTGTTTTTATGTCGTTAGCTTTGTTATCGAAAAAAGCTGTCGTCCCAACCAATGCGTCTCGAGAAGAAAGTGATACAAATGTGGTTAATATTTTTTTCCTCAGCGTGAATATTCCTGTTAAAAGCTATCGTGAAAGATATAAAAAACAGCTAATGTGAGTAAATGATTATTAGTATGAAATGTGACGTGTTTCAGTAGGAGTGGATGAAAGAGTTGCACCACAGCCACCACAGAGCCACAAAGCGCGTGGTGAGCATTGGTGGAAGTGGAAGTTCGCTGTGGAATTGTTGTGTGAAATGTTCTAACAGTGTGCGCGTGTGTGTTTCGTGTTGATAAATAGAGCGCGGTTTGGCGAATTGTTGCTTATCGCGTGTATGCTCTTCCTATTTTCGGTCTCAAATTGCGTATGGATGGTTTCCCACTGTTTCGAGACGCAAAAATTTTCGCATTTTTTTGTACTGGGCGTCGTCTCCGTGAACGAATTTCGAAACAAATTATTTTTCTGCTAACGGGCATGGAAAACCGGTCCATGCACGCGTGTGTGTGTGTGCAACATCAAGCGTTATTAATTTTGAGAGTGCGAATACTTGCGTGCCTTTAGCCCACTACCACCCACCGCAGGAGTAACGAGTAGAAGGAGTAGAAAAAAACGAAACCGGAAAAGCGTTCCCCCCTCTTCCGCGAATGAATGAATGACGGCAAAGAGAAAGGCTTTTTCCTGTTGTGGATTTTCCCGAGTTGCAAACAGTTCGTGCTTGCGGCAGCAACAATTCCGTTCAACTAACTGGTGGAAGAGTTCTAAAATCGGTCTGGTGAATGAAACTTCTCTCCTCAACTACTCGAATCGTGTAGTCCGTCGTGTTGGTGTAGTGTGTAACAGAATGGGAGAAAATCTGAATTCAATATCTAGCAAATAGAAAAGAAATCCACACACAGAACACCAACCAAGCAAGCAGGTCAACCCAAGCCGGTGGTAATACTCATCATCAACCGGATGTGAAGGAAATCGAGCCAAAAGTTCATCGAACGGCGATGATGAAAAAGTTGTGCAGCACCAACACCACACTACACTCACTGGAATTAGCGATCGCCGGAGATCATCCTCTGCTTGCATGCGGGTGGAACGGAAATAGGAAAAGGTGATTATTGACTATCGTGTGGGGAAAAGCCATCAAAAGAGGTGCTAACAGCACAGCGAAGAGTCTCGTGATCGTGATCAGATCGTACCGTCGAGCGAATATAACGATTGATACGATTTGACGCTGCTTCGACTCTGACTCTTTGATATGGTGGAGTACGCAAAATTACCTTCTCATTTGATCTGGGAGAGTTAAAAAATCGTGTGCCTAACATTTCTTTGATACCAACTAGTGTAAAATTAAGTTTGAATATTTCTTTAGTTGCGATTGATTACTATCTTGTCCGTACAAGATAGTCCTGAATTAGTCCGTATAAAGTCAACACTCGATGAAATTGTAAACTGATAATTTAGTGTGTAGGGGTTGCTCTTTTGTTGCTGCTAATATGTAATGCTCCTGTTCGTGCTCGAAAAATATGCAATTTACGGAAAATGTATGGTAATTATTTGGTAATTATTTAACAGATTATTTGTTTTGAGAAGGTATGAAACTTGTATGACATACTGTTTTTTTTCTGTAAGTTCACTCTCATTTTTTTGAACGATATCTAAAAATATCTGACTCCATATCCATATCCTTTTCGTTCATAATACTACTGTTTGTTGAAACATACTGCCACATACAGAAGATCTAATTTAATCTGTAAACAAAAAAAAAAAGATTTTTTTACTCATAGTCAGCTACATTCCGGCTGATAATGATCATGCTGAGGATCGTTCACGCGTGCAAGCCATCTTGCCGATCATCGTGTTGCTATTATTCAATGTACGATGTGTGTGCTGTGCCCATTTTTTCTACCCTCGGCTACAGTTGGATAATTCGCTGGCCCAATAATTGGTGCAAGATCGTAAAGCCCCCAAGAGCTAGCCGCTTGTTACTATTACTGCTCCACCTTTCTTTAACATTTTTCTTGCCCGGCTCTAATGCTTCTTTCCATCATCTAGTTGGATCTCACCGGTGGGTATATAGTCCACGATCGTGTGGCCATGACGAGGGAAATGGAAATACATGTAGTACGGGAAGTGAACAGAAAAAAGCTCTCCTAAAGCTGAAGCGAGCAAGAAACACAGCACGAATTATCATCTTTTCGTTGCTTCCTCCACACGTGTACGCTTGAGAATAAGACAAAGCGTGAGTGAAGAAAACGAGAGCGAGAGAAGAGAGCAAAGAATAAAGCACGGATCGGGAAAGAACGCGTAAAAAGTTCATTGAATCTAACAGTAAAACGAGGCTACAGGCGCGCGCAGCGCACGGTCTGCCGCCCTCCCGGACACGCCGGTAGCGCGGTTCCCTGCGCCTCCTCCAACTTGTGCTTGTGCTCGTCGCGCGGTTTCCGCCGTGTCTTGCGTTGTTTGTATCCCCCACTATCGCACCACCAGCGGGAGGGGGGGAGATGTGGTTGGTAAGTTAGCTTTATATCCATCTTCTGCCAGGCGGTAATTCAATCAGAGAGGAGCTACCTTTTCGAGGAGTCAGCAGCAATGACGCCAGTTTTTTTTTTATTTATTGGGCACACACGCCGATGTATGTGTGTGTACTGTGTTGTGGGGCTGCCCTCAGTAGGCACTAGTTTCCGCCGCCGATTTACACCTACCCCCACGGTCCATTCATTCCATTAGGCCTATTTAAGATTGATCCTCAAATTACGTGCAGCCGCGGCCGTTTGAAGGCGACTGGTGTGGACTTCGAAGAGGTGTCGGTCGGTCGTGCGATTTAATGTTGCGTGTGCGTTCTTTTCTTGCGTAGTTACTTGTTTATGATGGTGTATGTGCGTGTGCGGCTGTTCCAACTGTGTGTACCTTTCCACTTTCGAGACTTCCGTGGCTAAATCATCACCTTCCCCTCACTGGGCTGGGTTTTCGTTTGTGCTGATGTGTACTTGGTTGGGTGAAACACTTGTGCTCACTCTACGCATGTTGACTTCTGCCTTTAGCACGTAGCTCTCTGTTGGGGCGAATGCGTCGGAAACCAACCACTAGAACAACTCACTCACATGAAACATACGCACCATAACACATACCAAGTGTTGCAAAATTGAGCTAGATACAGCCGGTACCGAGTACTATAGATTAGTTTTACATTTTAAGTTAGTCCTAAAGATTAATATAAATATTTGTGATAGAGTTGTAAGATGGCCAGAGAATGTGATTCATGTTTTACATATTTTTATGCTATAATTAAAAAAAAATCTGTTTTTGGTCTGAGAACTAACTCCAGAACTCCTATTAGTACTATCTATATTAGATAGAAGTTACAATTATTCGCGCTACCTATGCTATTACCCATTAAGCACCATTTCCGTAACACTATTGAAAATTGATAACTCAAGCCAGACGTGCCTAAATCTGGCGCCAGTATCAATGACCCTTTTTCGCAAGACTTCTCGCGCGGATGGACGGTTTTATCCACAAAGCTCGTAATTAGTTGCTTTATCTCATCGCACGCATGGGCAAGATCTTAACGATATTTGATGCAGTCACCTCCGTTATGTGTGGCGTAGCTTTTTTAATTCAGCCGCCATTACCGCCATGGTGTCCGAGACCGTCAGCTCAATTTTGTTCTTCGCTGCGTTACTTATTTTCTAGTGCTTTTCTCGTCACGGTCGTCAAGAGCCTCTCAGCCGTATCCGCATATAACAAAAAAAAAAAAACGAATGGATGCTCCTCCATGAGTTATTCATCGGCAGAGCCGCCACCGTACTATATGGAGCACGGGTGTATCGTAAGAAACCTTTCCCTCGGGAGAGCTCCATTAAACTTTCTCGCCGGTGATGAACTGCTGATATGTATTTGGAGGCTTCTTTTGCTTATATCCTCAAGAGAGCAGTATCCCAGAGTTCTAAATGGTAGTTTCAATTAAATTGCATATATTTGTACAACCCCATCCATTTGTGATGAATGAGATGGGTAGTTTGCAAGACGAGAATGTAACATTTTTATAAACCAGCGAGATACGAAACCCATGGAGCTGTTGATTTCTCAAGCTTTATAAATTCCTATTTGCCGTTACACATCAGTATCCCGCGGAAGTTATGAACTGCGAAGCTTTGAAAATGAAGTTAAAACGGTACGTTTTGGAATCGTTGATACTTTCTAACGGAGATTTTGCTCGACAGCAAGATTCCGGTTCGGCGGTGACACTGTTATTGCTGCCTGCCTGCCCGTTGCCATCACGATTAAACGTTCGCAGAGGAGTTCCTTCGCAAATAATCGAGATTCTAGATTTTCTTCTTCCCTCTAGCCAACCCGCTAGCTAAAGCTTTTGTGAGGTTTGAATAAAAACATCTTATAACCACAAGGTGGATGAGAGCCGCTTTGTGCTGTAGCCGTAGATAATCCGTTTTCCGTCAGGGTTTTCCCTGTGCGCTCTGTACGGTGAGGGCAATCACCTTGCTGTTCCCGCAAAGCTCTCATCTCGTTTGCGGAAGAGCATTGCTCTGGTGGCGGGTAAATGGGGGGAGGGAAATAGTGAAGAAGCAACGTGCACATCGTGTAATGTTCTGGACCGGCACAAGAAGAGCCCTTGATTTGAGCCTGCTCTCCACCGTTTGCTCGTCAACTCGACTATTAATCGCTGGTTCGTCATATCTTACTTTTCTTGCTGTCCTTTTTTAACCACTGTGCCCACGGTACTGTAAACTTTTATACGCTGAAAAAACATTTGGATACGGGAGATCTTCAACACCACGACGCACTTAGAGTAACCAGTAGTTTCCCCGATGTTGGATTATGTAAAAACCAAAGCTGGAAGAGAGAATTAAGACACATTTCATATTATCAATAGCTTTTAAAGGTCGTTTTATTCGTATATTTTTCGTACCGACTTTTTTTATCTAATCATCACCACGGGTATAACTACTCCACTAAAACGATTAGCACAAGAAACGGTGACAATCGTTTTGAGGGCACAAAATCGATCGAACATGGCGCTTTTAAACCAACCGATGTATAAAACGCAAACCAAATGGCCCGCTTCAAAAAAAGTCATGCAACAAGTGGTCAGCCGTATTGGGGCAATGGTTCCAAGCAGCCAATGTGCCAACGGGCCTCCTCGTGCATGAAGAGATTTCGAAAATTTTAATCGACCAACCCAATTGGAACTAAAACGCCGTGTCTCTCGTCATACGCGCAAAAGACACACGGCGGCACGGTAGTCGATAGAACTTCCGCGTGCGGTAATGGCAATCAAGTACAGAGCGCCGCAACAAGTCGATGCGGCACGTTATGATATTTTTTTTTTTCGGTGAAAGCGTAACGAAACTTTTGGAACCGCGTTTCCATTCAATTGGGTTTTGCGTTATTGGTACTGAGGGTATCTTGCGCTTGCCGATAAATTGAGGTTTCAAAGTGGTGTGATTTTGTTTTAAAATGTATCATGGGTTTTGCGAGATACAAATTTAAATTTTTTGTTGTTTTCTAGGCTAAAAAAACATTTCATAAGAATATTTTATCCGACGACAACATATTCGCATGCACTGTTTGAGAATGTTCATTTTTTAAACTCTTTATTGTGCGCATCGCGAGTGATCGTGACAACAAATCAATTTAAGCTGATTAAACATAAAGCTTGGAAGGGAGGGACAGAGTGAGAAAAAATAACTAAACTGACTCCGTTCTGCTGCTGTTGATATGCACACGACGTGATATAATGATAGGGGCGACGGGTCGACGACATGTATTATGCTATACCACTGTGTTTGTATGTGTGCTGGAGCGTTCGTTCGTTCTGATCAAGGCGCACGACACGACGCGTTATGGGCAGGGGTTCGGTTTCCATCCTAGCCAGCAGCAATTTTCAGCGTCATCAATTTATTGACCACGTCGTCGCTGTACCGCTGTTGAACACCCGTATTGTTTGGAAGGCTTCGTGTGTTGCGTGTCCCTGGCCCTTCTGGACAATGAAAGGAAGTGGGTATTGGTGATGATAAGCAAAACACAGTTTGGTATTGGTGGTAAAAATGTGAAAATAATGTGTGTGTGTCTTAAGCAAACAGCACAGAATAATTTTGTTTATTTGTTCGGTTGAGCGGCTTAAATGTAATTGGAGATACATTTTATGCGATATGAGTTGGTCAGATGATGCCGTTATTATTTTACATACATATTTTTTTTATCCATTGCATGCTATTATAAACACTTACAGTGCTATCTGATTTTGGACATGCAAATAACAAGCATTGCAATAATCGTGTTGAACATTATCCATAAATTGACACATTTCCTACGTCAATATATGCGTTGACAGTTCAACAGTCAATGCGTTTGAGCTCATTAGAGAATTAATGAGTTGAATATATATGCACAGTTCCTTTCTTTACTACGCAGCAACATCAAAATCGATGCCTAGTAAATATTTACGATTTGTTGATATTTACACAACGTATTTTATGTTGCTTAAGGCAGCATTTATTAGGCTACAATCTATTTAGGTATCTATCAAATTGTAACCGATTGATGTTTCTTTATTTAATTTCAATTAATTTATTTCTATATGTGCGATGAAAATTAATTCTTCTCGGCGTTTGATATAGAAAAGATGGTGCAAAATGTGCTTGTCCATTAAGCGGTTCAGAATATTGTTGATGTATACAATAACACGCTGCAAACCGAAATTACTTCGAGTTCTTCAAAAACTGCTTGCCCTGATGTTTACCAGACACCTAAACCGTTTGGAAGCAAGATAAATGAACTATGCTGCGTGAAGCAAAAGACCGAACAGCCGACGAAAACACAATTGTCAAAAATAATCAATTTATTAAGCCCACTTGTTTCAATTTCATTGTCTGGCTGGTTTCCATGTGTGCGTGAGTGCCTGGCACGCCCTTTGGAATATTGAGTTTAATTTTTTCGTTTTGGAGGATTATGTGTGTCGTGTTGGATGATAGTCATGGTCACCGATATTCGGTAGTAAATTCAAGTAATTGGTGTAAACACAGTAAATCCTTTTTTTTTAATTTTGTATGGATTGTGAGTAGATCGTTTGAAGGAAATTCTTATGTGAACCCTGGTAAAAATTTTATTTTTTTATATGAAATTTTATTTTTCTTAACATGGAAAACGAACACTTTCCTGTTCATTAAGCTGCATTAAGATGCACGCACTCTCGTCTGCAATGCGATGGTAGACTGCACCGGATATTTCATCCAGCAGTGCAGCGTCGATTACGCTTTTCGGAGCACTGAGGACGGAAGAAGGGAAGACGTGCATTGTTCAACTGTGCAAGTGAAATCGGTGCCGCTCTCGATTCTTCACCCTGCATGGGTGGATTTACCTCCACCCACATATACGGGGTGAAGCCAGCCGTGGCCGAGTGTGGTTGTGCGTGGATCGCGAAGGAAGGAAGGGCGTGTGAGAGATGCACTTGTTTCAATGCATTTACGCTTCACCCAAGAAATCGGTCTTGTGCAGGGGCGGTTCGGATCAGTGGTCACAGCCTTACTTTCGACAGCAGAATGTGGAAGGATCGTGTAAGTGCGATTGCATTAGAGTAGCTTCTAGAGATGGTGGAAGGTCGGGGGAGAAGAGTAAGCAGTGTAGCGACGCGGATGATGATCATGATGATGAAGCATTGTCTTGCATTTTTGTGCTATCGTGTGTTGTTTTTTATTTATGTTTCGAAATAATGAACCACTAGCTGGAGGAAGCATTCTAAGGTGGTTGCCATTTATTTTCCAATTTAGTGGATAGCAATAGTGCTTTCCCTTTACTATGAACAATGGTTAGGTCTACCACTGATCTAATGGACGATACAAATGATACACTTTGAAAGCAAAACAATCACAGAATGTAGCACATTTAAAAGAAATATTTTTACAGAGGTTCCTTCACGAAAATTTTCGAACAGAGAAAGGTTTTAAAAAATGAACGCCAAATTGTCTATGCCACGATTCTCCGTGGTTATTCGATGCTTTCATGAAATAACCATGAACATGCGCTGGTATACTATCGTGCTTTCGATAACGACGCTACACGCTATAACGATGCGATTTCATGCTATGCTCTTATCATGCTGCTTCATGCTTCCTGCTTCATGTCAAGTTCGTGTTCATACGCTGAGTATCTCTATTCGGTATCGGTTGCTCTCTGATGAAAGCCATGGCGATCGCGGCTGGGAGGACACGAATAGTGGTGCTTATATTTATCATCCAACGTCAGCCACAACCAAACTGAGCTTGGCTAGCGCAGTTCGTCCTTTACATGCAGGTACACAACCAAACAACCATGGACCAGAACCACTCAACGAAGTTAGTTGATGATAGGAGATTACTGTCGGACAGCAATGTAGCATGAGTAGCTACATAATTTTCTCGGCACACTTGGATAACGAAACAAAGCAAAACTAGATACCATAGAATGAGCAAAACAAAAACTTACTACTCATACTTTGTTGGAATCTGTGGAATGGAACACAACTTGATGCATCGAACATTGAAGAGAGACTTGCCCAGAAGTGTAGTGGAAAGGGTCTAATGTCTTATCGATTATAACCCTCCTCAAGAAGACTCTCGTTATAGTTACCACCTGAGTAATACGTGATTGCGATCGATGGGCAGACCTACACATCCGTTGTGTTGAAAATGATGGTTTGGAAGATTTTTTCTCCACATACTCTTTTTATGGATCTTTAAGGTGTTTTAGTATCTAGAAACGGCATGAGCATGATCTCTTTGCTCATAGCGCACGGAATGATTGTACTTAAAACGCGGATATATTAAGCTTATTAAACCACTTGTTTGGTTAATATTTATTGAATAGCATGTTTTATTTATCGTGTACACATTTGTTATTTTTTGTCCACAATTTCCTTTCAAACCAACCCAAACTTCTCCAAAATCGAGAGGACGCTGATTGTACCAGGTTGTAGTTCGTATATTTGCGGTGAAAATGGGAAATCAACACGCTCGCTGCAGTCGTTGCCCCGAGCTGTGGGCTCTGCCGCATTCCGATAATGCTCCATTTCCGAGTAATCCTTCTTGTGGTAATCTAAAGCTTTAAGCATGATTAAACCTCGAAGCGAAACCATTCTCAGGTTCCGTGTGGAATCGCCGATCTAATCGCGCGTTTCTCTATTCCACGCTGCGACAGTGATTGAATGTATAGGAAATGGACAGAGAGCGATGAAATCCATTATGTAAACCTCTCGTGTTTGGTTTAGTAATATGAAGGTTTGAAATTGTACAATTGGATCAACACATGGGATCGAATTTCGTGATATATTCTAGATATATTTGATCAGAATATGTAGTGTTTCAAGTGTTACATTTTAAGCTAAAGCTATTTAAAAACTGTCATAAAACGTCTATTCGTAAAAAGATAGTTTTCTCTCATGTTCGGCATATTCCTATTTGCTACATAAATACCACAAATTGTGGAATCCCAAACATTGCGGGCTTTTACTCGTAATAGGATTTGGGTACAAGTCTTGTTTTTAGACCGACCTACAAATGTACGAAAGTCAGCGAGTAAGTATTGGTAATTTTGCGTTTTCGATTGGTTTTTTTTTTGTTGCATTAATACCAAAGATTTTATGTGACGACTGTTGTTACGATTAATGAGGGCATACCGTTTGGAAACCCCATTCATTAATTCAGAAAAATGTTAGCAGGGGGAAATAAAATAACTCCTACTTCCACGAACGAACTGTATGTATACAACTGCCCAGTGGAGTGGCAAGAAGAAAAAGAAACTGCGTATACCAAGAACTAGGATTAATTTTTCTTTACCACCCTCATGTAACTTGGCGTCGGTGGCACCAGGATCTGGACGTTAATATTCATTACATTATGTATTTAAAAAGACCCAAACGACACAACAGCACAAAAGTGTGTGCTTTGAAATGTGCCCATTGGGTTCACAAACATCCACCGCTGGAAATGGGCAACTGCAAGAATGGCGGAGTTGTAACTGGGCTGAGGAAGTCATATCTTGATTAATTTCATTGGCTGGTGTGGATTTTATCGCACCCTTGCTGTGGGAATAATCGGGTCTTAATCGGATACTCTAAATCAAGCAAACGGCCATTTCTGAGTTCTCAGAATATTCAAGACATTAAAAGCATCCGATCGGGCATCGATCCATCGGGTCGGGTGCCCTTCTGAATGTCCTTTGCACGCTAAAGCAGTGATTGTATGGTAATGATGAAGTGCTCCGGGCTTCGGTTAATTACTATTCGATTTGATGATGGATTGAGCTTTAGGGGCAATTGTTTCAGTGCTACTTATTATTGTGATGAATAAAACATACGGGTTTAATCACTTAAAGAACCTACCTATTGAAGAAGTTATTGAATATACCTTTTCATTTTACCTACAGAGATTGTAAGCGGAAGGAAACGTTGGCATGATGGAAGATTCCGTGAATCTCTCTTGATTGTGTTTACCCTGATACCAAGGAAACAGTGGTGGGGTATGTTTTCTGCGGAATACACCAGTCTTCTTGATACCTACGATTGAAGCTGATCCCGCCGCTTCGGTATTAGATTAACGCCTTGAAATACAAAACCTTCCGGATTTGTTTGAATCCAGACGACCTATTAATAGGCTAATCATAAGAAATCGGCTGGGCCGCCGAGAAAGTAGTTTATGTCAGCCGGATGTTATTACTTTGCATAAGATGTTTTCCATCTTTGGCGCCTGTTGCTAAGGAGGAGGAATCAGAGCGACATTATTTATCGTAATCGCTCGTCGTTGCGTTGTTTGGAAAATGGGCTCCGAATGACGCTAGCGGAAGGTAAGATACTGACGAAAGCTCAGGCACATCGATTGGATTCCAAGAGAGTTGAAAGTCTCGAGGGTTGCTACATTGGGTGTGCATAAATATAGCGCTTACTCCCCCACGGTGATCCCATCTTTTCCGATTGCTTTGATTAGCAGCAACATTATCGGAAAACCCAGCAGGCAGGGACCAATCTAATTGCGCTACCCCGGTGATATTGATTAGGGTACTATTTGTTTGGCGAGGATCATTACAACCCCCAGTTACCATCAGTAAATTCATTATTGTATTCAGGCATAAATAGGATATTTGATTTTCTGAATTATGGTTTCGCCGGACGGCTATTATTGGTCATTCGCTCTATGGGTATGAGTGATTTGCTTTTGTCGAAAATGTGTTGTCGATGTCTGCAAAAAGAATAATTTTACCAAGTCCTTCCCTGCTGTTACGATACCATGGTAGGAAATATTTTTGACTGTTATTTTCATACTCTCTGCCCTCAGGTTACGGTTATAATTGATTGTGGGTTACGAATAACATTTACGTTATTTTATTTTGTTACAAACCAATTTAAAGTAATGCCATGAAAGTTTTCCATTATCCAAGTGAGAACAAAGAAGGTAGAGGGAATATAAGTTTTTTTCTGATATTGGATTGCATACATGGGAGCGTAGGCTGACATAGATATTCCACTTTTTTCAACTCCACCGAGAATTCAAAAGAGATCAGCTAGCATTTGTCACAGAATGCATTATTCCAAAACGGGGTACGTCTGACTTGCGTCTTAGATATGCATCACATATTAAGCGCGAACAAGTTTTTTCGTTCTGCTGGTGGGTGTACTATTTACCGATCGGGAAGTGCCCCTGGCGTTACATAACTGTATGGCGATATGTTTAATTACTGCTGGAAACAACAATGAGCGATGAGTTTGAATAGCAGTGTCTTTAGTTTAGTATTTTATCATGAATTATTTTATTCATATCATTAATAGTTCATGTATTACGTATGACAATGTTACCACACATTATTTTTGTTTCTGTTTTTCTATGACGGGCGATTTAAAAAAAGTTAAGAGTCAGTCTACGCATGTTACTGACGTTTTTATTGACTTTTTAATGCTTATAACTATATTGATTTAAAATATCAAAATTATTTTTTCCATAAACAACTTGCAATCACGCGTTGCTCTTGGTCGCGCATGTTTGTGTACAGCCGGAAATCCGGAAGATCCTACGCAGGCAAGGGCAGCTGCTGAGTGAGTGGCTAATGAGATGAGCATCAAACATTTTCCCAGCCATTATGTTCGCAGCTTGGCAGCCCAGTCAGTGGAAGTAAAACACATCATAAATCTTTTCCGCTGATGGCGTCGCCTTCCTCGACGCATTTCTCCGGCGTTGCGTCCGGTGATGTCGCGCGCATGAACAAGCGATAAAACTGTCATTAAGTCAATGCTCTCAATCTTGCTGTGCGCCCTCGCACTAGAACGCTCGTCCGCTAGAATGTGGTGTTCTACGTGCGTTTTATGTGGAAATTGAAGAATTTTATTGTGCCTTCTTTCCGTACTTTTTATTCGCTTATCTCGGTGCATGATGTGAAGCGTTAGTGTGTGTGTTCGATGGTAAATTATTCGGGTGAGTTAGTACGCGTGTGTTTGCAAATTTGTACCTATAAGGAGTTTGTATAAAATGGCGTTACCATTTCAGCAACGGAACAAGAAAAACGGTTAAAAAAGAGAAGCACATCCGCGGTGACGTTGATGATGTGGATCATAAATCATATGCTAGTTGTTGGTTGTTCGTGCTGTTAGCACACGTTATGGTATTCGGTATCTTTTTCTGCACCAGGCAGTAGTGCCAGGATAATTAATTTTCCAACGCGTCCAACTTGTGGGTGGCGCTCAAGGAAGAACGGCAAAGTGGTCCGTTGTAATTGATCGTGTATTTTCAATGCAACGTAGTTAGAACCTAGCGGTGGGATTGGTGGCCGGATGATAATGGATACTGGGAGAGAAATTTGTGAAAATTTGTAAAAAATAATACACCATTCGCTAGATATCGTAATCCAAATTTCTCCAAAAGCATTTACAATGTAGCTTACAAAACAGACTTCAATTTTCGCTTTTTTCAATTATTTTCCCGCATTTCGTAACTTTAATTTGAGTCCTTTCATTTTCAGTCACGTTTCACATTTTTCGTCCGCTAGCTTCAATGTTTACATCGGCAATCCTCTCTGGAAGGTGTACTGGTGCGACTCGTTTCGACAGGATAGATACCGTTTTGGGTTTTCGATTAGGCAAAAACTTTTCCGGACGGATTATGTAACTCAGTGTCATTCACATCCGCGATAAAAAGAGTTTAGCAATCATGATATAGCGATTACTAAGATACTATCACAGCGTCACAATGTGACGAGCACCGAATGGGAAACCGATTTTCTTCTCTCGATCTGCCAACGGGTCAACGGGTGCGCATTTTGTTGAGCTAATTAAATCTGGTGAATCACACTTGATTGTATAAGTGTGTATGGGTGTAGGTGTGATGAACCTTTCGGGCGTCATCATCTTCATCATGGTCGCGTTGCGCGGAACGGAAAAGTTTTTCCATCGACAACCGTTGTTTTGCCCGGGCGCGGTGAGATGCTGTGATGAGAAATTTCATCGTAATATGTTTATTTTTCGGATGAACTTTACCCATTGGGTGGGATTGTTTGTGTTTGCGTTTTTCAGACACCCTTTCGGTTGGGTAAGTGTTATACCAGAAAGGGGAAAACATTTTGTTGGTAATCCTTCCGGCAGCATTGAAACGAAAAGCATGTCCTGTTGCAGGGCAAGAAATTAAAATTTTCTTACGAAAAGCTTTTGTTTACCGACTAAAACGGATCATTTCTTAATTCTGCCTACTCGTTGTGTATTTTTATGAATTTAAAATACATTTCGTAAACGTTTTATTTTTCAAATATATAATAGGGAAAATAATTTGACCCGAGTCACATGCTTTTTGCGATTTGCTTCCTGCAACAGGAGAGCCAATCGGATCATCGACCCAAATCAACGTTTCAAAATCTGCGTTTCCTTCTTATAGAATTAATTGGAGAGTAAAAAAGATGGGAGAAAGATGTCTTGTTGCGGTAACTGGCACGTGTAAAGGATAAGTGTATCTTTTTTATATTGATTCACTGAAAACACCTTTGCCAACAACGACGTGACCCTTCCGGTGAGTGGGCCGGATGTATTTCCTACGTCGAAATGCCCCCGTTCACAAGATGCAATCGAGTTTCGGGTATCCGGTAGCGGTAGAATCGCGTCTCGCGGTTGTTTTATCAAACGCTGGGTTAAGCATGTATCTGACGAAGCCATACTTAAAAAAAAGATAGACGTCAATCTTTGATCCGCCACAGTTTTGGCACCATAAGGCCTTTCTGTCTGCGTTTGCATTTGATTTTTTTGCCATCCTAATCCGCTTCCGCCGTGTTTCGTATTTTCCTTGGTATAGCATTTTCAAAGCATTTCTTCCGTTTTTGTGGCACTAGCTAAAGGTGTCCGAATATATTTTGCGCTACCGGCCAATCGAAAGAATTTGCGTGTCTCTCACACGTTTTCGTGTCGCTTTTTTGCACACAAGCAGCGCCCGTTTTTCAGCGTATGTTTCGAATTGTAGGAGGCAGCTGAAGGTAAATAAAACGTGTGAGGCAAAAGAAGCAAGGGGTCAATAAAAAAGGACCCACCTTGTTTGAACCTCTTCTCCTTGCCGTTTTATGTAGAAAGCAATTTGAACGGCCATGGCTGGTTATAAGGAATGGATGAAAAACTTCGCGCGTACCGTAGGAGGCTTTCTGGACAGGTTGTCCAGTGTTCGGAGGCGGCACTCCCCTCGGTGTGAACGTTTGGGGTTTTTGGTCTTTTTTCTCTTCCCCGCTTTCCCCAGATGCAGAACTAAGCAGTCGAATTTTTGGATTACCGGTAGCACATTTTCATAAAACGCTTGAGTCATTTAAGGGAGCAGCACAGCAACGCAAGGTGTGTTGTCTAGGGGAAGGGGGGAGTGTGCGGTGTTCCGCGACATGGGCAAATTGATGACGGTCGAAACGAGGAGCCAAAATGGAAACTGCGTCAGTATTTGTCGGTCTGGGTGTTGGTGTGGTAAAGAATAAAGCTCTTTTTCACAGCTTGTGTGTGTGTGTGCGATGGTGGGTGGTGGGTGGTGGGTGGTGGGTTGATGTTTCGGATATAAGAAACCGGTGGGAAAATCCTCATTTCTTACCATTTTACTTGCCGTGTGCCGGTATGGCGGTCACTGATTTGATAATTAAATAGTGACGCAATGGCGTTGATTTGGCTAAATTATGAAACAATAATGAAGATAAATCAAGTCTTTCGGTCGGGTTCGATGGAGGGAATGCAGTGCTGTGCGGTGTGCATGTCATGATTTTAAAAGACGATTTATCATGCCGGCAACATGCCGTTGCGAAGCGTCTACGTTTTTGATAGGCGTCTTTTAGTTTATCTTTTTATAGTCACTGTTAGTTGGATTATTTTCATTCATGGACAGTGGATTTAGACTTGCTGCTCATGTGCTGATCATTTGCAACAAGCTTTTTTTTATTCACACATCCTTTGCAACCATTTGCAGAGAATACAGTCACGCATACAGTCCCACAGTGCCAATTAAATTAACCACAACAAAGGGCCCTTTTAAAACTTCCGGTTTCACCGCGCTCTGGCACAAGTTATAAAACTTTCCCCGGCTGGTGGAATGCTGGATAGCCGGAATGCTAAATGAATCTCGACTAGCAACGACCGCAATGAATGGTGTGGGAGGATTTTTAATCCTTGTACAGTAGCTCTCGGCTTCCCTTCCATGCGGCCACAGTAACTTTGCGAGGCAATTTCAAACATACCCTGGAGCGTTCGAAACTTCCGGGGAGTGCCCGTTTCCATTCTACACATCATACTCACTCGAACACAAACGTGTCAACGGAGCGTTAGTCTGACGATAGTTTATTTGGTCGTACACTAGATTCTCAGTCTCGCTTTTTCCTCAGTCTTTTTTTCTACTGTCCATTGTCCTTTCAACGATCGTCGGAAGAGCGTACGTCGAGGATAAACGCAAAAATAAAAGCCACAGTGGGAACAACTTTTGAAATGGCTCCCAGGCTTCCAGCTATGCAACGCTGTACGGTGGGAAATCATCATCGTCGCCATTCACTCTTGGGGAGAGTTTGCCTGCAGGATTCTATTGGTGGTGGTACAGTTTCAATAAAACATGAATATTCCGTGACTCTCTTTGTGTTGATCCTTCTCAGGATGAGAACTTTGAATAGCCCGCACATCAGTTTGCTGCGCATATATCGACAAAAAGCGCATCACGGAGATAGATACTGGTACAACATACTGACAGAGACACACTCACGAATCTCCATGTCCCTTACAGCAGCATATACGGTTTAGCAGTATAAAGGTATACTTAATTTTTCATAAATGTATAGTAAATTAAGCATCTGTAAAACAATGTAACAATGTAGCAAATCCCCAAAAAATACAAAATTTCTTGAGGATCTTGTTATGAATTCGGTATTGAGAAAACGTTTATTAAATGAACCGTGTTGTGATTTTGTGATGTCGCTCCTTGTATGATAAAAAGTGTACAGAATTAACAATGTTAAAAGTGTACAGAATGTTTGTAGTGCACATAATTATTGGCACTAAAGTACGTAATCTTCATAGCAGTCCGCTATCAACTTTAACACTTGGCACTAGTAAAAATTTAAAATGAAAAGGTTTCGATTTTTTGAAGCAGATTTTCAAGAAAAGTACACAACATGGCAGGCCTTAAAGTTTTATTTGTTTTCTGATAAATAGTGCGAACAGGAATTTCAAGTGCAAAATCATCTTTACCTGGTGAATATTCCTTTTTCGAACCGAAAAACCAACGACCCCAACGACCGCGACGGGTTCTCCTCCTGCGCACCAGCAACAAAACCTTCACATGTCCTTCGGGGAAAATTGTGTGCCCTGGTGGGATTACTCGGAGCTGAATAAAAGATTGTAGCGTTCGGATGAATAAATGAAAAACGAAAGGAAAAAAGTGCGATGCATGATTGCTGATTTTTTTTCCTCGGGACCGGAAAATTTGTTCAAATGTGGTCCGATTTTTTTTTTGTTATCGCAGATAGTTTCGGACAATCCTCCGAATTTAAAAGGAGGGAGGAGTACGATATGTGCCGTGCCCAGTTGGGATGAATCTAATCCACAGTATCTTGAGCGCTCCCAGGAGGGGTGGAAGTGAACGTTTCCAACGCTACGTTGGAGATCCTGTGGGGATGCTCATACATGCTTGTTTATTTAAAGCCAGCGGAAGAAGAAGATTTAGTTCCACGTTCACAAATTTGTACCTTAATGCCTTTGTTGAAGTGGGAGGACATAAATTCAGTACCAACGAGTATATTTGTTAACTTATTGTGCACCAATACACAGGTATGTTTATGCTAGCTTTACGGAACCGGAAACAGTTTTCAACGATTGCAACAGTTTTCCAAGCGACTGCAAACCGAGGCACACAGACAGGCCGATACACGGTTTCACGATTTCACGACTGTACGATATCAATCAAACTTTTTCGGAAAACTGACGCGCTCCTGCTTCACTCCACCCACTGTACCCCTGTCCTCCACTCGCTTAGCAGAAGCCTCTTGATGCTCGGTGGGTTTATGTGTTAAAAGTTGAATGCTTGCAATCGTTCCATTGTACGCGCCACGATGCCACACGAAAGAAGGGGGTGCAATGCAATTTTTCGCGTTTTGTTTATGGCGTGAAGGAAACTCTCGACGGGGAAACTAGCGCCGCCAGAGCTCACCGAAAAGCTCACCATTGCATTACAACATGCGAGGACGGGGTTGAATCCGTGTCCGTATCCATCGTACTCGTTTTTTCGGTTTCTAATTCCATTTTCGATCGCGATCGGTGTCGTCGTCGCGATTTGCTACTGGGTAGGCTGGGTGCTAGAAGCGGCCCGACGGAGCGAGTGAGCATAAAAATTGATTTATTGCAATGGTTGCAAGAACCGTGGGATGTATGGATTGGGTGGGGCGGATCTGGCGCAAAACAGAACGCTCGCAATTGTCATTACTGTGGTACTGGGTTGAATTTCGTTGTTTGGGTTTCTTTTTCGTTTGCCTTACATTAGTGTGGAAATAATGTGGTTCTATGTGTATGTATGTGTATGACGCGTTTCAGGTGCTTAGACAAGCGAAATAAATTTATTTCTTTACCACCCTCTCGTCGCACTTTTGGGCATCTTCGATTACGACGGTTATGGTGCGATACTTTGTATAGCACGAAAAGCGGGGTTTTAAAAATAACACCAATCCACCCATACAGCTAACAACCACTATTACAGCGTTAGGACACGCGCTGGAGTTAGCTTTTCTTTATGAATTCATTTGCGTTTTGCGAGCAATCAGGAAACGGTGAAGGGTGATTACTTTTCGCGGAAACAATTTCATTGTTTTTTATGTTCGTTCAGTTTATCTGCTTAATAGCGAAAGCCAAGGCCCGGCTCTCGGTATCGTTTCCGTACCTAAACACACGTTAAAATCTTTTCCATGTTCCCAGGGTGTGTAATAATGTTTTTATTGTACGTATCGTCGTAGAAAACCGAAACATACACACACACACACACGCATACATATATTACCAAATATTATTGCAAACATATTCCACAATTTGGGGGGGTACTTTTGTTCTTTTGTGCGTATGTGTGTGCTTTTTGTATATTGCGGGTGGCCACCGTCACCACCATTAGACTGCTTGTTTACTTTCACACATCTTTGAAGCCCTTCGGTGATGATAGTGCGGGGTGTTGCAGACGGTGAAGGGCGCCTTGGAAAAACAAGCACGAACCAACCTTTTTCTCGCACAATAAAGCATCCCCGCGAGCCTGACTACCGACGGGCAGAGGAATGAAAGCTTTGTTTGCATATATGTGCGATGTGTGGTGGCGGATGGTTGATCGATTCCACATGCTCTCTGTTCCTTTGCTTACGAACCATTTAAATCCGCGTTCATGCCGTGAAGTAAAATAATTGATGGTAATGCATTGCGTGCGCCTGTGCCCACGTCAAAGGCTTTCATGAAAGGATAACAATGCTCTCGTTTTTTACGCCGGAGGTCGGTATCATTAGAATGAACATGTAAACTGTGTCGTCTCTTTATATTATCCTTCCACACGCTACGAGTGCACGAGGGTGCCGGTGAAAGAGCCGGCAAACTTCTATATGGCTGGTTCGCAAAATTTCTCTACTGAGGTAGATCCGGATTTCGTCCTTTTGCGTTTTTTTTCAAATCGTGTGTTGGAATGTTAAACGGAAACGAACGCATTTCCTACCGATTCGCATAATTATGTGAAGAGTGCATTAGCCGCTGAATGAGATTTTTCGACGAGCCGCGGAACTCCCTGCTGCTGCTGATTTTCTATTGCCTGTGCTGGTTAGGGAGTTTTAATAGAGCTTTACTAGATGATCAAGAACGTGTTGGACGGCTGCCTTAGTTGAAGGTGAGGAAAACGCGTCAGGAAGAAATCAGTCCTCTCTATCGCTGTGTAGTAAACTCTATCGCTGTTTAGATAATCAATATTATTGAGTTCCAAATCTTTTATCGGATGAAATATTCAAAACAAAGAATAGAATAATGTCAAAATAATATCTTTCTTTTATAGAATCTTTTTAAATGTTAACATGACATGTTGTGTCTTGTTTTACATGACATTAAATCTCCTCATTGCAGTAATGAATGAATGAATGGAGCAATTTCTGAAATTCTAATATATTTTATGCATACATGTCAATCGACAAGAAAGTTTATGTGTTTTTCAAGCGTGCGAGGTAATATAGATGTCACGCATATTCAATATTTTTCTGCATTGAAGAAGACGTCTGTAACGAGAAAGGTATGCCGACTTTTGGCCTAACCCGTGCGTTTTTCAGGAATGCTATGCATAACGGCGTCCTTTTCCTCACCTACAGTCGTGCCTAAATCACGACGTGCCTTTCTTTAATCTGCAAAAGAAGACATAAAAGCACAACATAGCAGAGCAGGCAAAGAAAACTGATTCCACGGGGGCTGGGTGGTGTGGTGGTGCATTTTTGGAGGAATGTTCATCACATGCTCGTTCGCGCACACATTGTTAGAATCCGAAAGCAGCGCGAATTTTCCGACGTTCACTCGACGATATCATCGATGCCGCGCCGGATGTATATAAAATCCCCGACATCACCACAGTGTTGGTACCCGTGACAGGACATGGATGGTATCACGACGTAAAACTCATCCTCCACGCAACTTTTAAGCTCTTTGGTGTGCGCTCTTTCTTTCTCTCCCTATCTCTCCCCTTGCCTTTATGATGAGCACCCGCAACGTGTGGTTTGGCAGATTTTTTACAAAATGTTTACATGTAGCGGGTAGTAGAGGGTATGAAACTGGGTTGACATTTTCTTCAGCGACACCACGAAGAGGGCATAACACTGATAAAGTCGTAAACCGTTTGGGCGTTTGGCAAACAGAGGCTTTTGTCTACTCGTAAAAGAGTTGCTTTGATGATGCAGGAATTTTTCGTCATTTTTTTTTTTAGTATCGTGCAAATTCGTGACAAATCCGTGCGTGTGTGTGGCCTCTATAATTGATGTGAGTGTGTGCGCTTTTTGTCGTGTTTTACGTTGTAAAACAGGCGCAGATTGCTAATGAGTTTGTTTTCATATGGTTTGTTTTCAACGCATGGGCGTAGAAAATGGAACATGCTGTAGGTGGTGGAGGATTGGAGAAAAAAGTCGTTAAAATAATTATGATTCATTTTTCCTGTTTGTTAATCTTAACAAACAAATGTTTTCATTTACAAAAATAATATTTATCTTAATCATTTATTGGGACAGAAAAGTAAGTACAAACTCCTCGTTATCAAACAGTTGTTGGAATTAAAAGCTTAGAATAGGGCAACAAAGACAAACTCGCGCACCATTGACCAATTTTGAGCTAGGTTTGACAGTTCTTTTAGCGAAGAAAATTATTTTCGTCTTTCTATCATACAAATATACACACACAAGCAGTTACGGGCAAAAGCGTGAAGCGAACCGTTTTCCGCGTTTTTTTTTGCTAAAAGAACCCAAATTCCATTCAATCTGGCCGGACTCAGCACGGCATAGAAAGATTCCTTTAAATAGGGTTGATTAAAAAAAGTAAAAATTTGGTGCGGTCTTATGAGTTTCAGATTTTTATTTCCTCCCACCCGTTTGTGCTGCGACCTTGAACCACCCACACCCTCGTGAATAGCGAATAGAGGCGACCAGCTTTTCAGAAAATGTTCCGAAAGGGTTAGATGTTCTATCACATCTTTCTCTCTGTGCTGTTCCTTCCATCGCCTTGGGAGGTTGTCTTCGGAGGGCTACGAAGGAGAGATTTATTTAATTTTATTTAGCTATCCCAACGATCATACTATACAGCGCAGTGTAGTGCAGCTTTTAAGACGTGCACTGAAACGGGATGGTGTAATTTGTGACGCCTAGCAATTGACAATTTTTGCGTCTTCGTCATCATCTTTTACTTCACTCGGTTGTTGTTCATCATTTCCATCGATAACGCAGCGCAGGACGGGAACAGGAAACAATGAAGACGCCCAGATTTCACCGAGTGAAATCGCGTGAAACACATAACGAGGGGAAGGGGCACACTGTGTTCGACAAGTGTAGCATACTTCTAAATATAAGCCATAGCGTCGTTCATCCGGTAACAGTTTTTTTTGCCACTCCCGATGTGTCCCCGTTTAGCTTTGACCGCCCTTGCCGCCATATGATTGAGAATGGAAGCAAAATTTTCCACATTTCGGCTGCTTAGTCGCTATTTCTGTGCGTGTGTTTGTCCGGCGACCGTCTTTCCTCTTGCCCATTCGGGATGTACGGTGGAAGGCATAGAGCTCTACTTTTTGATTTTTAGTATTTTTGGTCGTTGTTGGTTTTAGTTGTGCTTGTTTCTTTTTCATTTTCCCAGGTTAGAGTACGCACTAATATTGCACCACAGTGGTAGCAGCACCGCGGAGGTCTCTATCCTAGGTTTTGGTCCATTGGAGTAGCCCCGACGTTTTTGTATAAATCCTTAGTTCGACAAAGCGGACAGAAGCGTTTGTGCGTACGTTTTGTTCGTACAGCGGCCGTGGACGCCGGGTCCGGTAACCTTTTCTGTCAATAATTTCCACGAGTCCCCCGTGCGGCTCTTCACTCGGAACCGTCATTCGGCACTGACACGCACATTCAACGCAAAATGAGTGACATGTTCGATATTTTCGTCCATCGTTTGGTGACGGTGTGGCCGTGCGGCAGCATCGACAACGGCTATTGCTAATGACGAAACCGACTAACATCAAGCGAACGAGAAAGAGCGTTTGACGCGTCTCCAAACGTTAGGGAAAAATCATGTGTACTTTTACGTAAAAAAATAAAAATACTTTTAAATTTCACGCAACGCTAGCACCCGATACGACGGCATTCCACATACTGCTGGCGTTGTATTAGGAAAAGGTTTAGCACCCCAAGGAAGTTGTCTACTTTTTTGTAAATACCAGACATGGTTTGCTTAGATCAATATTTATCGCTCGCGAAATGGTAATCGGGAAGCAAAATCGCTTCCTCCCCTGGAATATATTATGTGCCACGTGCTATGTGTGACCGTCGTGGGGATGTGGGTGGTTTTGTGACGTTTGAAGGCATGTTGTCTCCTCCATTTACCGCACGTCTTCGTCAAAAGACCAATGGCGCTCCTCTTGTTTTTCGCCGCGTGTTTAGTGGAGAAAGTGCGACACTTAGGCGGGCGCCAACCAGTGTTGTCCATGTGTTCTGTCGGTCGATCGATCGATCGATTGACGTTAGTGGGGATGTTGGCGGTTGATGACGATAATGGCCAACTGTGTGGGTTTGTAATCTGACCGGTGCGACGACGGTTGTGTAAAACCCCGCAAGGATGAAGTTATGCGCAGTCAGGATCGGTACCATGCAGAATACACACATACACGCTCACTCGCACACACTCGGAAAGATGCTGCTTGAGCACGCACGAAGCATGAATTGCGCTTCAACTCAATCCAATTCCGCCCGTACATGAACAAGCGAACAGCAAACAGATCGATTCGTAAACCGGATGCTTGGTGGTAGCTCCAATCGGCGCCAAAGGTAAAGTGTTATTTTGATGGTAGAAGAGGAAGATCCAGGAAGAGCATATGGCGTTTATCGTGCGTCCGAAATCTTCGGTAAATGTAAATTTAGCTGATTCAAATTTTATGTTCTACATTGTACATGATGCTCAGAGGGCGGATTGCTAGCACTCCCTTCAACAAGCTTAAAATGTAATTACCTTAAGCACCCGACAGGATAGTATGCGCTCCCAATACCCGCGGGAAGAAGCTTCCCCCCGCGAGTATCTACATTAATGAGAAATTAATTCTAAAGAGCGGATTTACAGCATTCCGAAAGCTTTCCATCTCCTTTGTCTCAAGGGACGAAGAGAACGGGAGTTTGGTGTTTGCTCTTATTCGATTGATGATCGTCATAAATGTGAATGATGTTCGTCCAATATTTCTTTTTATATAATACTTTTACAAAAAGCGATATAAAACAAACAGTTCGTCCATAGAGTTACTAAGTTATAATTTATTAAGATTCTCATGATCGTCGATGATCACATATAGTGACATGTGGAGCAGATATTACCAGTAATACACAGATTCGTAGAATGATAAATCGGTGAAAAACGATGATTTTCAATCTCAGTTACTCACGAGCTACTCGCATGATTAAACTTATACTATCAATGAATACTCTAGCGGACGTTCAGAACGTATTCACCTAAAAATTTACTGTTCCTGTTCTTAAGCCTCTTGCCTGTTCTTCGGCACCTCTGTCCCCGTGTTCGTTTTTGTGTGGTGCAGTGTTTCAATTATAAATTTTAATGAAGTCCTTTGCGAAAGAAAAGAAACCACTTTCCGATTAATCAATGGCACACGTTCTCAGCTATCGTGATATCGTGTCGTGTGGCTGTTTGTTTGCGTTCCAAAAGCCATCCCCTGCTGTTGTGAGCAGTGGAGGAGACGAGTGTCGGAATGACGGTGCCGAGACTACCGGCTTGGTTGTAACGATGAGTTAACCATTCCGCAGCAGTGTAGACACACTCGAGAAAAGTTTGTGAAGCCTCCTTTGTGCTGCTACGGTGTGGATGGGAACAAGTCATCCGTCGTCGGAGTCATCTCTCTAGCGGCACTGAGCCTCGTCATCAACGATTCATGAGACACAAACCACCATTCAAGAGACCCTCATGGGTACGGTCGCACACACCATCCAGATTTCGCCGTTGTACCCCGGGTCATTGGTAGGAACGTGGTTTCCCCCCTGGACGGTGAAGGGGTTGCTGTAGTAGGTCGCCGGGGGGAGGAAGTGTTTCAGCTACACAGAAAAGAACTCTCGTTACTAATAGTGCGTAACAGGAGAAATATGATGCTGCGGGTGAACGAGAGGTTTGATGATGGTGCCTGCCGTCTGCATTGGCCGTCCTGAAAGCATGAGAACCCGAAGGGGGAAAACTATGACTTCTTGGTTGATGGGTGGAACGCCTCCCGATTGAGTGGTACGGGACAAGCGTTGAATAAATAATTACAATCCTGTAGAGGGGTCAGAAAGGATGTAGGAGTATAGGAGTAAGTCTTTGTCCATGAACTTAAGATTCTAGAAAAGCGTTTCAAGCGGCCCAGGTATGAATCATTTTCCAATGATGCATCCTTTTTCAATTGCCACACCACGGCATATAACCTTGCTCTGTTATGTAGTGTTTTGTGTGCAGTAAGGATCGTTTATTTTAAGCTTTTCAGCACATTGTAAGGATGAGACGATCCCGTCTGGGATGTACATGTGCCTATTTTTACGTTACAACTAGGGCCAGGCATGTCTGTTTTCTAACCCCACCGTTGGTCCAGTTTATCTCTTTGCGACGAGCATATTTCTTGGCAGTATTTAGGGCTGTAAACCATCATCATCGTTCCCGTTTTTGTCACACCATCCCTTCGTGGAAGGAAGATACTACATTTAGCTCCTGCATTTGCGCACCCTCTCTATCAGTGTTGTATACTTCTAAAAAGGATATTGCTTTCTTTTCTGCTGTCGAAAAACTCCTCAAGCGTTTTCCGTTCCGGAGAACATCGAAAAGGTAGCTTTATTGCAAAGCAGCTGTGATTGTCGCCGCTTTCAGTGTGCGGTTGGTGAAACAAAAATAGATTCCACATCCTTTTTAAGCCTTTTCAAGCACGGTCAGTAGCGAACGCTGAATGAAGGATGTGTGTGCTTCAGTTGTACATTGTTGTCATCATCACCGGTGTCTGACCAGGGTCAGAGAATTTTTTTTCGTGTATCGTGGCCGCCAGTGAGTTGATTCAGTTTACTTGTGGATATAAATTTGATACAAACCAAGCTATACATGTGTGTGTGTATGTGTTTCCGGATTTAGCTACAACAGCAGCACATAAAATAACAAGCCTTTTATTGCGGGGTCGGTGTCTCGTGCATGTGACACGGGCTAAAAATATTACAACCAAACAATATCACCACACCACATCCGGTGCATCATTCTCACAACACGGACACAGTTGACTTCGATGGCTGTAGGATGGTACCGTACTCTTGGATAAGAGGAAGATTATAGTGGCTTTGGTGAAATAATAATTTCATCCGGGACGGTGCCTCTCAGCACCGGTGGTGGTTGACAAAGTTGATAATTTCCCAAAGAGAAGCTCCTGTCACATCATCATTGGAGCAGTTGTTTAGCAGCTCCTTTAGGCATTTAGTTTTGCGGCCAGTGCTAGATCAACACCAGAAAGGCAAGGTGTAGCAGAGTGCGCAAATGTAAACGTTACGTCTGCTTCATAATACATTCAGTCTGTGTCTCAATTTAAACATGTGAGATGAGTATGGCTTTGCATAAATGATAACCGTTTCCGACCGTTTCCCCATTGCTCTCTTACGCTCACAGAGCAGCATTTGTGGTGCACACACGCGCACACCGTTAGCGACGGCTACTGTTTCTCACGCGTACCGAATGATTTCGTGCCAGGGCATTAGGTAGTGCAATTTTAATGACGCACCAGGCGCCTCCATTGCACCGAAACACGTGTCCCGTCGTCGTCCTTTGTGTGAGGGCTGTTTTGGCAAGGGATCGGAAGTTGCGGCTTTTTCTTTCCCCTACCGGATGTTGTTTAGCGTTTGTGAAAGTTTATGGCAATATTACGCGCTACAGATTTAATTTATTACATATTACCCACGAGCTGGTGAGCAATGTGTGTTGGGTGGAAATCGGGAAATAAATTGGTATCGAAACGACGAGAACCGTGCTCCGTGTTGTGCTGCAAGGTGTTGTAGGGTTTTGACACCATTGAATTTCTATCGATCGAGCAATTGACAAATTGTTTAATTAATAATTTTGGAACTGCGAGGATGTATTTAAGCTAATATGTTATATGGTGCCTCTAATTGTAATTTCGGTTGAGTTGAACCGAGCTTGTGAAAAAAGCTACTAAGCGAAACAGGTACGGTTTTATCATTTCCATCGAACGCTCCCGTCCCTTTAATAAAGGCTATACGAGCACACTCAAATATTACGATGTCTATCTTACGCCTGGTCGTGCCGAGCGTGATGATGTAAAAAAAAACACGGCTATGACTGGACTAATTTTTCCGTAAAATAATGCGCACGATGCTTTCGAACGTGGGTAGCGGTGATGATGGACAAAACCCCGATATCCCTAAATGGACGTACCGACGATTCTTCCACCCGATAGATATCTTCTTCCGGTACCTTTTTTATGTTTTGTTAGGTTCGGCTTGTTAGCGCAGTCTTCCGTTACGCAGTGGAAAAGCAGCAGTATCATGTTTCGTCTGCTGTTGAGCGGAAGTTTCCAATGATAAGGATATTGTCAGGAAATGAAAAGACAAAAGAAAGTCAATGTCGTCGCACTGCGCCCTGTCGAGACGTCAAAGGATAGGTTTTTATTTGATTATTTTTCAGTTTAAGCATTTTTCTGGAGGGTTCCGATGATGATTATTTTACATAACTACGTAAGCTATTCCAATAAAATTGATATCTTGTGTCTGAGTGTAGCATGAATTTAACTAACCAGTGTGGATTTGTATTCTGATTTTATGGTGTGGCTGTCTTCCAACCACTACATATGCGCGCATTCAAGTGTCATGACGTCATATCGTTTGTATGTCGCGCTCCGGAAGTCATCGTACGTTTCCGGTGCAGAAATATCAACGCTGCTGGTGCACCATGGCAGTAATGAGTGGGAGTGTTCCTGTGTAACATAGCACAAATTTTCAACATTCGTTATCTCTCTACCTGCACGGCCATCTCTTATGTGATAACACCCCGGTGTGCTCCACTACGCTTCCGTTCCGCTTTTCCCGAGTGGCGATAGGGGAAGGACAGCAACGAAAAACGTAATCAACAGCAAGCGCATGTGTACACAGTCCGCCGGATCGTGTGTCTTTCGCCGTCGATATGGCAATAGGGACAGCTTTTGGACTAGCTTATCCAAGCGTTGGCCGTGAGTGCGCAGTCCAGTGTTTCAAAATAAAAGAACAAAAAATTACCACGCCCAATAGGAGCTGGAAGGAAAAAAAGAGTCACAAATAGCATATAAATAACCCGAAATGACGGGGCGCAACACACGAAGGTGGGTGGGCCTGTTTGCAAATGATAAGCCATGGTAAGCCTTATGGGTATTTCACTGGATTAGGGCTAAGCTGCTGCTGTTTCATGGTTGCGCGTTTGTGTTGAATCTCTATCTGCTATCTCTGCTACTATCACACCATGCTGTTTGAGATCATAAAATTATGTGGTTTGTCTGTGCAAAAATCAATTACCGTGCGATGTGCTGGCGATTCACCATGAAGCGTTTGCGTTTTGTTGTGGAATAATGATTCTAAAAATACTTCAATATCATTTGCAATGAAGTTTAATTTCAATTGCCAGAAAAGTGTGGGTTTTGGAATAAAAGTCGGTTTTCATATGTTTTATCAGTGCTAGAATTTTTATTCCCGTTTGTTCAGAGCATGTCGTCTCCAGGGGCAATACGGTTGCTGTGTACACATGACAACAAATCTCTGGCGGAAACCTACATCAAATTGTTCGTTCCCTGTTGTTAAAGAGCATTGCATTGTTGCCCTTTTCCCTGCGGTTAAGAAGCACCGCAACAAGTATGTGTATGCATGAGCACCACAAAATCACACCGGCAGCGCAGGTCACAACAGCAACAAGTGTTCATCGCCTTAACGAGAGGAGGAATACGTTGGCGAGTGGAAACAGTGCACGATAATACGGAGCCATTCCCTCCTCTGGATGGAAACTTTGGTTGTGGTGGTTTTCTTTCTCTCGGGCTCCTCCTGCTTGGTAATATCTTGCCCGTTTTCCTTACCAAGACACAAGTACGGATGATAGTTTCCGTCTAGACGGTTGTGCGCGTGCCTCTTCCACCGTATATTACTATGTTCGCACGCCGGGCGGCCAGAAAAAACTTTTGTTTTCGTTTTCCCTACTCAAATTGCAATATCGGATGGACTGGCTGGGTTTTACTTACTATGGTTTGCTGCATGTAGTTTCTTAGTGTGAAAGTAAAAGTCATCACGGTGGAACCATTTTCTGCGTCTGTGTCTCATTTCAAACTCAGTAATAAGAGACACACAGGTTTTCGTTTTAATTTTGTCTGAGTTTGGTGTATTTTTCTTTTTTTTTTTCAAATGTATTTTTTGTCTGATCAGGAATATGATCAAATTCGCAACATGGAACTTAAGTTTTTTTTTCTCAATAGCATGTATCGAAATCGTGTCGCCCAAACAGTACAATTTGTAGATACGTAACTTCTACACTCGGCAAATTAACAAGTTCTAGAACATACCTAATGAAGCATATAATTTAATCAAATAACATCAATAGAAAACTGGTATATTTCATTAGCATGAAGAATAAATTGCTTTCAAATTGTTGAATTGCTGTTGATTACGATCATATTGATTACGTTGGATCACGCTATAAAAATGTAAATCATTAAGTGACAGCAAAAATGAAATGTGTATTATTTTGATTAAATTTATTTTCGCAAAATTGTTTATAAAATTTTCTTCATCACCAGTTATAGTACGTACCTACCAAATTTACTGCACATGCACGTATCACTGCACTGCATTTAACGTTCGTAATCCAGCATAAAACAATAAAAAATTTTCGCTCGTAACGTGTTCAACCTACCGCTCGCCCCATACTGCCACACTATACTCAACTAGTGGTGTGCACTTGATTGCAGCTAAAAAGTAAAAATTGAAGGTTAATTTGGTGTTTGTGTGTTCAGCTTAGTGCGTTCGTTAGTTAGTGTTTCTCTTGTTTCAACTCAGGTTGGGATCGTTTTACATGTGCGCTGCTACATATTAGAAATTGACAAGAGAAATCTGATACCCTTAAAAACACTACGTTTAACCCACTAATGAACAGCACCGGTGCCCTCCTTTACACTTCTTTGTTGCATGCGGTACCCATGACCCGAGGGTACCTATGCTTGGATAGGAAACGTAAATAATTCTTGTTTGGGCGCATCGGAAATTGCAAACAATACAGAAACGAAGCCACTAGTAAAAAATTTGTTGAATTTATCCAAACATAGGTTGTTGTAAAATCGATGGCAATTCTTTACGCTACTTTTGGACAATTTATTGAAGCAGAGCCATGTTTTATTTGAATTTTACTTCATTTTCCGATCGGACATGATCCAAAAAAATATATTTCAGTTTTGCTAATGTTTGTTACTGCGTGCATTGAGGAAGATAAAATCAACTCAAAATCTTAACTATTCGAGTTAAGGTATCCAAATTTGAAGAAAACGCGTCTGAAAGAAAGAACGCATTGTGAATTGTTCGTTCGAGCATTTTTGTGCGTTTTGTTTACCGAACACAAATCCTGCGGTGCTGTTGAACTACGTTGAGCAAACCTAAACATCCGGCACTGATGCTGCTGCTGCTGCAAACGCGCAGGCTCCCGTTGTACGAATTTGCAGCTGTTTAATGCTCTCCATTCGTTCCCGACTTCAGTCCCCTTTACACTCGCTCCCCGCCGCTCACGTCGCATATTGCTGCATGCGCAACAGTTGGCATCGACGTCCACGCGTGTGTTTGTGTGTGAATACGTGTCTGTTTGATCTGTAATTGTGAATTTTTTTCCTCGCTCGGCTGGTTTGGGATTGTTTCGCTTTCATGTCACATTTGAACGACTGCATTTGTTTGGTGCGAAAGCATTTCTCTTCGTGCTTATGGGCGGGTACGCACGGCAGGATGGCGGCTGATGAAATCTGAGCAAATGAATAGAAAGCATCAAGTTGGGTTTCTCCTGCCGCAGCTCACACTGGTGATTGAGTTGGAATTTAATTTTTCACACTGTTGCTCACGAGCAAAACACGCATTTTAAAAGGCGCTTTTTGTTGTTGTTGCGCGTGTCGCACCGAACTGGAAAAATTAGCCCGCCTAGGATGGTTTGGTTAGTGCAAAACATGTTTGCTACACTTAATATTTATGATAAACCGTTTTGGGCAAAAGTTTTTAAAATATAATAAAATGTTATAGTTCATCAAAAAGTTATTTATATTTTATCATTGTACATTGTACATTCGTCTGATCCTGCAGTAATGATGCTAAATATGTTTCTTATAATAAATCCAGCTTTGTGCTATAAATATGAAATCATTTTTCTTTCTTTTTTACAAACGGTCTCTAGCCTGTAGAGTATACTTTTCGATCTTCCGCTATCGTAGCGTTCAAAGACCGATTGCTGTTCATTTTTCCATCCGGTCTATACTTGCTTTTGCTATGAGGTTATAATATTTCGCGCCAGACATTGATGCCAGTCCCTTAATGCCACCGGTTAAAGCTGCTGGCAATATCTTCTAGCTTCAAAGTTAGCGATGAAATTACCTACCATCGTTGCCACGAACGGGAGCTATTTGCAATCGGGCAATTTTCCGCTGTTGGTTTACTTGTTCGCAACAGATGCAGCTAATCCTGTTTCTGCTAGTGTTGCCTGTGGGCTTACATTTCTCCGAGCTGGTTGTGGTGCCATTAAAGAAAGGTGTATCTTCTTGTGCTGACGGCGTTGGTGTATGCCCGGTTTGGTACCTGTAAGCTTCGTCTAGCTTTATTCTCTCCTCCTTTGACCGTTTGCCACCATCGTTCCGCCCGTACGCCCGTGCTAGATAATGGGGATCGTTGTTGTGTCCAGTTTAGTCGGGTGAAGAATCTTCTCCACGGTCTCCTGCGGACCAAGCCAACCCAAATTGTATACGGTGGTGGTGGTGTACGGTGCAATTATGTTGAAAATTATCGGTACCACTCGATTCCCTCTCCACATTCCTGGTGCCCGGTGCGGTACATCATACCGCTTCGGTTCGTGGCTACAAAACAACCGGTTTCATCTCTAAGAAGTTGTTGGCTCAGTTCCAGCCGGAGATTCTTTGCGCGCACGGTGTTTGTGGTATGCTTGGTCGGGTGCTTTGGTCCGTGCCATCGGTTCATTGGGTTTCCGAATGAGAAAGGAAATTGGTTGCATGATTTTCAATCTGTGTGTTTCAATTCGAAGGCAGCAGGCAACGCATTCTGCTGTTCGTGACCGCAGAACAGAAAATCCGACTGTGGTTAGCGTGTAACTATGCTCGACCACCGATATTAGCACAACGGGGGAACGGCGATTCGAGAGGGCTGGCTCGTATGTCTAATCATAGTTTCTCCGGTACATGGGCCAGTGAGGAGGAAGAACTAGTCATCGGGAAAGTCCAATGAACCTGCTCTCCAACGAAGAAGGAACCCGTGTACAGAAGAACGAACTGATTCTTGCGGTGTTTTGTTTTACTTGCTTAAACATCTTCCATTTTTTTTTCGTAGAGTTTCATAGCCAATTTTGACGAAGAATAATGCGTACATGATTCCGGTTTTTTGACCATAGAAATTCTGAACGAAATATTCTCCCCGGTCTTGTAGGTTGGAAATTATGTCATGATAGATAAAACACTCTTCTAGACTAATGAACTAATCAAGAGAACAGGGCAACCATATTGCATTTTTTCTAAACAAAAAGGCGGTTTGCTTTGTCACACAAACGCACGTTACGGAGGAGACCTTACGTTTGGTAAGAGAATGTATGCGGCTCTATGGGAACAGAGTAAAAGCAACAGAAAGTGGTGAAAGTTTTCAACGCCAGAAAGAGAGTCGGTGGAAAAGTGCCTCATTTACGGATTACTACCACGCCATGTTCGGTTCGGCTCAGCGGTCTGCAACCATCCGTTACTAACAATCAACCACATGGATTTTCCGACCTTCTTCCCTTTACCTCCCACTAAGTTTCAGCTTCCAAGTGGATGGATTTGAAATGTGCATTGATTTGAACGAAGGCAGGCAGAAGAGTGAATAGTTAAACTGAACGACTGATTTTTTTTTTTTTTTTTGGTGGAAGTTTATCAGCTGTGTCCGTTTTTGACGATTACATTTAATTTTTGCTCCATCAACAGTCATGAAATGAGCCATGGACAAGAGGCAGTGGCAAAAAACACCTCTCCAATTAAAAATATAATCTATTGTTTGATCAATGTTTTAGGAGTTCTTCATACAGCAACAAAATAAAATTGCGTCTACTTATTTTTACATGATTTGGTATCAAAGAAATTGTTTCATTGCGGCACATTCTAACCTGATTTTAAGAGCGGCTCTTAAATGAGAAGGTAAAGCGTATACTCTCCCGGAAGGGTGGGCACTCTCGTAGAGGTATGTGGGTCTGCCTTCCTGATGTGTCATACTTTTCTTTCAGTTCCGTCGTCGTTGTTGCTCCAACAGTTCCGCCGAGGCTTTGTTGCTCCAACGGCAATGCATACAAACGAAAAACTCATCGAATCACTCACATGTACCTGAAAGAGACGAAGTTATCTTTTACCGGCAACATGTTCCACACACTCGCTCAGCCATCGTTTCAGTATTTGGTGTGTTTTGATCAATCGACGAGCAGACCACAACTGTGCTATCAGTAATCAAACAAGAACGATAAGAGAAGTCAAATAAAAAGAGGGACCAAAACCTCAAAGAACCACCCTGTAGGCGAGCAGCTAAGTCATCGTAAAAAGGGTGACAGAAATATCGAATGCAAGGCATCCGCATGGCAGTGATTTGATTGCTTCACAACGAAACGACGGTGTGTAACAGTCGATGTAACAGCGAGAGCACACTAGCCTGAAGAAAGTCTCCAGCGTTATAGCGCGCAGTTACTGCCGTGTTCGAGTGTCCAATCGGAAGAAGCGATGTTGTACCAATGCGAGGTGTGCGCTGATAAGAAGACCGTGCCTTGTGTGGCGACACACGGTAAAGTGAAGCAACCTGAACATCTCCAGTACTTCACGATGCATCATAGGCTGTAGTACCAGCAAAGATTCAAGCGTGTCGTTGTGTATATTAAGTTAATGGGTCGTATTCGAGGTTAGCAGCGACTTAGTTTCACCGCGCAAGAAATGATCAGTGTTTGTTATTTGTGAATTCTAAACCTATGCATCGTGAAAAATTTGTTAAAGAAATAGAATTATATATTCAGCCCACCTTTTTAATGCATGGTTTATACGAGGAAGCCGTTTGAGATGTTTAGAAAAAATCCTATATGTAAATATTTATACTTGACATGTTTGACTGTTGTGAAAGTCTGGATGTAAGTGAGTGTACGAAAAAAAAACTTGGTGTTGAAAAAAATTACAGTATCGTAACACAGCGGGCACAACAGTGTTGTGAAAAGCACAGTGTAAAAGCATAAGCTCTACACAATCCTCACGGCATCCTATCGACACCATGGAGAATGCTAAACCCAGGGGACGTGTGTGTAAAGGAACGTGGCGTTGTTCCGCTTGTTAGCAGCACAACTGCAGCGGCAGGACATCATCGTAATCGTTACACATTCGTTGGTAGGGATAATCGGTTTCGGTCGAGAGGCGAGGCAACGGGAGGCCGCCCTACGGAAGGACAATAGCTTTCGCCAGATTTTGTAATCTATATGCAAAGTGCCGATAACAACCAGCAGAGCAGCAGCAGAAGCAGCATCATTTGAATCAAATGATAGTCGCTCCGTGGGTGGAGAGGGTAAAGCACAGAGTTCGGCCATTATTTTGTAATAGCCACAGCGTTAGCTTGCAGAGAGCAAGCCTCCGTGTAACGTCCTGTGCAAAATTGGCAAAACTTAGCTCTCCCTACCACGTGGCACAACGGGACAGAGGACAGCAAGGTGAAGCAAAAAAAAATCCTGATCCTGTGAACCACGGTCAGATAACGAACGTTGCCGCACTCCAGGGGTGGAAAACAGAGTAAAAATAAGATAGTAGTGCTGGAACACAAAAAGGAGCGGCATACCTGCGAGAGAAGGACAAACGCGACAACGTAAGGAGAGAGAGAGAGAGAGAAAGAGATAGAGGAAACACGGACGGCCGCTGTGAAACATACGTTCCGACACAGTTTGACGACGAGGAAGTGGAAACAAGTCGCAAAGACCATACCGCCGCCGGATGTAACTGAGGGTTCGCAACGCATCGTAGAATTAGAGGAAGAAAAAACATCCTAATAGACATCTCTCGATAACACAAACGCAAGTGTTCCCGTGTTCCGCCCGTACACCCTCTAACGAAGCCGAGATATGGTCGGGAAACTGAAATGGGAGATGAAGAACTCGAACTAATAAAAGATAATGAACGAAAAAATAATCACTACACCAGGAACAACACGAGTAGCAGCAGCAAAATCGAAACGACCACTTAAACAGCGCCGGAGCACCGTTTCCGGAAGTTTGCTCGACAACGGTTCGCCTCGACGCCCGCTCGTTCTCGTCCATCCACGTCATCGTTCTGACATTTCGGAATCAAAGCGTTCGTTTTCGAATATTCGAATATGCTAGAAAGTTGTTCTTATGCTCCAAGAAGGGGGAGGATCTTTTAACAAGATTGCAAATTTACATCCCCAACGCCACGAACTCTTAAAATGAGGATAAGTCGCTCTGTCGCGGGGTGAAAATGGAAACTCGACGAACGTGTGAATCCAACCGGAACCGGAACTGGTCTTAAAAATCATCCACCGCATTTAGCAGCGGACGACGACGATATTGTCAGCTAGCGTCGTCCTCCCACTGTTTACCCACTGCTATAGCCTGTAATCCACCGAACGCGGCGTGGCGAAGTTGTTACGTCCTTAGTTTGATTGGGTGACAACCGCCCTCAGAGTGTAAACGTCACTGCTCCAGTTCGTGGTTAAAAAAAACACCCCTGAGTGTCTAACGAACGAAGCTTTGAGAAGGGAAGAGTTCGTGTGTTAGTGTTTCACGCGCTCCATTGTCGATAAAAATAGTCGTAAAAAGTTTGAGGTTAGAAAAATACAAAAACGCGACGTTCCTTTAAAAACGAGAATTGCGGTGTGGTGTGGTGTGCGGAAGTGGTTTTGCGTGTTTTTACCCGCAACTTTGCTGTGACGGTACACTCACTAGTATCACAACGAGGTTGGCTAGTGTCGTCGGTTGGCTACGCTTCCGGTTTTTGGATAGCAGAGGAAGTTGCGTCACTAGCAGTTCGCGCCCACGGAAGAAAAATAGTGTGAATATTTGTTGTGACCCTTTTCGGCTATAAGAGGGAGGTGCCTGTTGTGTGTGTTTATTGAAGGGTATTAAGGTGTATATTGCTCATACATATCATCGCTCGCAGTTGGTAATTACTGTTGCGTTGTTAAGTTATAAAAGTGTCACTTTCTATAGGTATCCTGTTGTGCTTTTAGCCAACACCGTTTGTGTAAAGTGCGCCAGAAAGGTTCATTTAGTGTAGATAGAAATAATGTGCGTGTTCGGTTTGGCTATTTTTAACACAACCATTTCACGCTCTCGCTCTGTTCTCCTCTTTCTCCCCATTCCCCCTGATACAGTGTGTAGTGAATTATAGCGTATGAAAATCGTCAACAAAGTGAAATTACTTACCACGCATAGGATCCGGCAAGAATAAGTGTCCTTTGATTATATGAATGATAAATCGTGCCGATTACGCCGCCGCAGTGTGAGTGTTCAATAATAGTGCAATCAATCGGCTTGCTAACCGAGCGCCACCGACCACAATCGGCCTTTTGCTTCGGTCGGTGCGCTTGTTGTAGAAGCCGTCGGCAACGTCGCTCGACCGTACGATGGTAGTGCTGGAAGGTGGCACGATGGGGACATCATTGCTGGGCGGCCCGTACGCCCAAGGTGCCCCGGCACTCAAGATGATGCAGAAACGCTACGTCGGGTTGCACCAGTGGCTCAGTCCGATTAGCGCCAACAAGGATCTTAAGGAGCATATTGTAAGTGTCAACCAACGGTTTCTCGATTATGGAGTGATCATTTCAACTTTCTCGTCTACTCATACAACCGGGACTAAAAACCCCCTTTTCTGTGCACGATTGGAAAATTGGATCTTTAATTTAAAAGTTACAAGGCATCGAATGCTTTCTTTTGGAAAAGCATTTGATGGTAGTTTGCCGATGTCTTTCCGCAGAAGTCGGTTTTGAAGTAATTTCGAAAACATTTCACAAGAATTGTTTATCGTTTGATCGTATTTACACAACGGAGCATTCAGATTCCGCTGACTCTCGATAACTGCAGTGGCTTCGGTCTTACCTCTGGTGGCATATTTATCAATTCTGTTGCAAAGCGCACTTTCAAGACTTTTTGTAAACAGTTTCGTATGCTTCGTATTTTTCACCATCGTGCTATTGGCGCACGTGAAAGAGGGGTGCAGTCGTTCTTCGTATGATTATTATTATTACAAGAAAAGGTAAGACACGGTAGTCTTCAATCATCTTATCTAATGAAAACCGCCGCACCGTGTGGTGTCGAAGGTAAGATCAATTATCTCGAGTGGTTATTCCTGAAGCGGAAGGGGAGGGTGTGCGATATCGATGAGACGAGACGTGTGTCTTCTATCATTGCGATTGGTATCTGAAGTGTCTGTACCACCACCTCCATGCCGCTTCGTGGTAGCAACGCGGCAGGTTGTGTAGTGCATTGGTACCACAGCTATCGCTTTCCATAACTTATGCCCATTGCTCCCATTTTTTTATCACTTTCGTTGTTGTACCTGTCCGTCATGGCTATTACAGAAACCCTGGCACAGAAGTAATTGAATGACGCGCGATAAGGATCACTATTGCGCGTCTTGAACTGAACCTCGGTCGTCATATTCAATATGTGCATGAGGTATGTGAAGAACACAGGCCTCGGGTATCAGCGTTTTTCAGCGGTACAAACATGTGCCGTGCTGAAAGAACACTTTGTGTGACATACCCGTTTTTTGATTCTATCTATCTGTTTGTGTGGAAGAAAAAAAAACTTTAAAAGGTATTGCATCCGTCTCCCGATCGGAATGGAGCAATGCTCGCACACGCGAATGGTGATGTGTTGTGCTACACCCCTTCCAAACCCAATTCCCTTGTAGGTCCATTATCAAAAAGTAAACACGAAACTGCGAGCACCAGCTTTCGTCGATAATGGATGTATATGCGCTGGCTGTCGGGACACCTCCGGAACCCTCGTTTATCTCGCCGGGTTAGTGTGTGTCCTGTTTCGGTGAGATATGCACCGCTCCGTCACACATTCACCACCAGAACTGCTGATGTAAAATCAATAATGTTACGCCGGGTTTATCGATGGACAGCACGCGAAGTGGAACTTATTGGCGAGGAAATGTAATTCTCCCACAGCGGCAACGCGCCGAAAGCGAAGATCGTGGCCGCCGACAGAGGATTGTCAGTGCTGCCGTCTGGGAAATACTGACTAATATTCTCTCCGTTTACGTCCACGTGCTTCCGATTACATTTGGAGAATCCTTCTCGTACAGCTCGTCACAAATTTAAACCGTGCTTTCGAGCAAGCGAACGCCGCGTCCTCCGGTTACGAAGGAATCCAGGATAATCTTCGTGTTCCGTCGCCGTCCGGTCGGGATGGAACAAATAAATTACATTTCCCAGCAAATCATCGTGCCGAGCTATGCGTGTGTATGGCTGTGGCTTTCTGCTAAACGTGGCCCCAGTCTGTAGTTCGCCCAGGACCATCAGTTTGCTTTGGTCTATCTGAGTTGGCTGGCTCGGTGGGAGCAGGACCAGCAGAAGCAGCGTCTGAAGCAATCAGACACCAGAGCTATCTAAAATGCGAATAATGCAATAAAATCTTCTGCGAAACGGATCTCTTGCTTTGGCAAACTTTGCTTCTCTCGCTGCAGCCTTACTATGCCATAGGAGGAACTTGTTTCCTCGCTTGCTCTTCGCGCTCTTCAACCGACCATGTTCTTCCGTTGCCCAATGCCTGCTGGCACGATGGAATTATGCTAGAGAAATGATATCAAATTGCAACCGACAGTTTAGTAGGAGGAGGGAAGTCACGCTTTCCAGGCAAATTCTTCACATATAACTCCACCACTTTGTTAGCGACTACTGGCTACCGAGATGGAAGTATAGGGCAAGGGAGGCGTATGGCTAGAGCTCGGTGTGGCACAGACATTAATCACACAATTCCCCATGCTTTTGCGATTGGAACATGCAGCTTAAGGTCGTAGGTAAAAGTGATCTAAGAACGATCGGACGATAAGGTACGACATATGTTTATAGTTGATGCAAGAAAGAAAGGTTCCCATTGAATACCACCATATGATGCCACGAGGATGGTTGCAAATGGCAAATGTTATCACATTTGCTTTGCAGCACCAAAATGCTCATTTTCTGCTAAGCTATTTTTCTGCGAAACATCACGTTGCTTGATGGATGTTTTCAACGTTCCGATTTGTTAATTTTTCATGACTATCTTCTTCCGCAACTATGTCATGCACTCACATGTTTCTATATATATTTTGTTGGCAAAGTTTCTATGTCATAATCTTCTGCATTACATGTGAGCTTTGATTGGTACCAGAAAAAAGAACTTTTTTTTGTTAATGTCTAGAAAAAAGAACTTTTTTTGTGAATGCCTTCTCAAATGCTTTTCATCGTTTGAGTGATGTGCTCGGATGAAGTACTGAAGCGTCAGTACATAAACATTTATTTGACACAGCGCTATTTAGAAACCCGTTAAAAGCACAACAAAACGAGTGTGTCTCATTTATGACACGATATATTCACTTACCCTAGCAGTGTACTTTGCGGAAATTTGCGCTTTTGCGTTTGTTTGTTTTTGGATCATATATATGTTCCTCGCGACGCTGTTTGGAGTGCCTCATATAGCCCATACGTGTGGTGCAAATGGGTGACGGAATCGAAGACATTGGCCGTAATAAAATACGATCGAAGGCAAAAAATCAACAACGACAGCCATCAAATCAAATAGCTTTCCGTTTCGTCGGTGTCGTCCTCTCGGATAATGCGCGCACACACACAAACACAGTCTTTTATAACCTCCAAATCGTGGCCGTCTTTCCGTCAACCCTAGACAATGCTAGTCACATTTCAAACGGTTTATTTCCTTCGGCACTTACGTTTTTTGTACTGCAATAGGGTAAGCCTTCGTCTAGCTTCAACTTCTTCCCTTAATGTTGTTCAACCTAAAGAACTCTAGCGCACGTCGATTCGAAGTGGAATCATTTTTATGTGTGCACATATGAGCTATGGGAAGTTTCATGCATATCGCTACCTCTCCTCTCCTCTCTTCAGCCTAACCGCACACGCAATGTTCGGTTATGAACTCTGCATGATAGCTCACAAAACGATGACACCTGCGATGCACACCATCGCAACATTCTCGACGTTTGATCAAACTGGGTGGTTTTATAAGGTGTTCACCGTGAAGTTCGCCTGGACTCTATAGGCAGTTGACTAAAAATCTATAAACCCGTATTCTTCGCATTCGAATTCTCGTGCCAGTGGCATTTGCTTTTTGGTGCAATCGTTGATACGAATCCGCCCGGGTAGCAACGATCGAACTTTACGCATCCGTGTGGGGAGCGCAAAGAGTAATAGAAACGAGTGTAGAAATTATGCTGCAGCTCTAGAAGGGGTCGTGAACAGGCCGCCGTTTCGAATATCAAACAAACAAACCGTGATCGAGCGACCGAACAAACAAACCGATATCGCCATATCTGTTAGATGTTCTGTCACTGCGTAGTACGGCTGTGGCTGTTTTCGATAAAAAGGGGCGGATGGGTTGCTGGTATGTGTGTGATACTGTTTTAAACATAACCACCAGAACCTCGCGAGAAAAAGACACCGCCCATTCCGTTGCATATGCATAGCTTAGCCAGCATATATGCATGCAGAAGATTGTGGTTGGAGAAAAAGGCGTAAAACTTTGTTCGCAGCCTATTTTTATCACCAGCGAACAATACAACGCCTTATAGTATGCTCTTAGGCACTCTACTGCTCTTTTGAGAAGCAAGTAGAATTATCATTCTAGCGGTTCTTTCAATCCTTCGTTCGGGCTTGTCCTCATGGTTTCATAGATTGGTCTTTCTTTTATTGGTGACCAGTTATCATATTCATTGTACAGCGTTATATTACGTTATATTACGTTATTTAAATACGTTATATGAATGCATTGGAATTGAGAAAGACACATTTATTTTCAAGAACAACGATTATTTGAAATTTTTGACACACTGCGTGGCTTGAAACAGAGTCGCTGTTATGTGTTTTCCAACTAATCATCCATTAGGGTTTTCCATTAGGTTTGCCATGTTTTTACTGTGAACGCCATACATCGTTTGTGAACTACCTCGCACGATAAATGACCTCGTTGAGGCGAGTTTTATCGCAGATAGGAGTGTTCCGCCTGCTTTTTTCATGATGTTAATTTTTTGTTGTCTTGAAGGTTAGAATATGTGCCAGTGCCTTGAGCTTATCGCTCTGCTGTGACACACGTGTTCAACAATTAGGCTCTCCTTCGCAAAATTGTCCTCAAAACTCCCATCGAACGTTTGTGATAAGCAAACATAGAAAAAGAGAGAGAGGAGAGCGCGACATGACGAGGAAGCCTGGTAGTTAATTTCCATCTTTATCAGCAACTACACGGGCTGTATTGAATTTTACATTTCCGGCATTGTTTGCATTTGGTTTATTGCTGGTGTGTGTGAAGCGACACACTTTGACTCATAAACGGATATTTACATTTACATTGCGTCGTAGATGGAATGTGTGCCACTATTCTTGTATGAATCATCAGCATCGTTTAGTCATTTATGTAAAAAAGAGTTTATCTAACAGATAAAATTTGTTTATTATTAACCAAATAAACGAGATGTCGGTCTGAAAATTGCAAAAGATTAAGAACTTTTAGTTGAAGTTTTACAAAACATTTTTACTAATTCATATAGCACATGAACGTTCGTGCTTTTCGCATATGGAAGGGAATTGATATGCTTAACAGGTACGTAAAAGTAATCGCGAAAAGCTCTTACGACGCAAGATCAACGATACATTCGGGGAATGTTGAAGATGGGAAGTTAAATTGTTTCAAACTGCGCCAACGAATGCATCGCGTGAACAAAAAACTTTGTCTTATGTGTTCTTCTGAATACGATCGGGCTCCTTTGCGTACGCCCGAATCATGCCCCAAGCCAAAACGTTCTCACAAATTGAAGATAAAGTCATTAAAAGTGGTTGAGTTTAGCGTCAGGAAATGATTCCATTCTGCAAATGTCAGCTTCGAAAACTTTGGTTGAGCAGGGAGGGGACGGAAGCATACGTAGCGAAAAAGGGAGAGAATTAGAAATAGCAAGAGTACGCCCTGAAGCATCGCAATGTGACCACACGGAAGGGTTTACGAAATCATGATCCCAAAAGTTTTGAGAATGCATCGCAGTTGACGACACCCAACGTGCGCCGCTAACACATTCGCAATCCAGCTTCTTTCGCCGGTAAGACGACGAGGACATAAGTTCATGTTGAAGCTGTAAAATTTGTTTCCGTACGAGTTTTGATGGGCGAACTTCTTGGATGAATCCCAAAACAAGGGCAACTGGGAGGGTGGTTTATTTTTTCATGCTCGCTAGAAGTATAATGCGACATTCTTTTTCCCATCTCCTTCCTTGTTGTAGAGGTGGCGCAGGAAGTTAGGTATTCCGCATGTGAATTTTTTGGTGAACAATTTGCTCAGACATGCACGCAACCAACCATATTTTTCACAATACATCCTGTGATGTAGCTGCCACAGTAGACGAATCTTGCATTGACTTGCTCTAAAGGAAACCACTGTTCCAAAACAATATCCAACATGTTATAGTGTGTACAGCCTTTTATTGCTATTAGAAATGTCAATTCTATTTATTATTTGTCTTCAATCATGAATGCTGTTTCTTACCTCCTTTGCATGTAACTTTCCAGGGAAACCTGTCTTTTCATAGTTTTGCTTGTCAGAATGCAAGAAACGATTTCATCATACAAATGATTTTTTTTTCGAAATGTCCTTACCAATGATCATTTCTGAAAGCGAGGTATTTGTTAGCAGATAGATATACCTTCGGGACATTTTTGGCATGGTTGTTCCCACAGAATAGATTAACGGCAGCATGTGGTGTTTCTGTAGGAGCCACAGAAATGGTTAAATCGCCGCCATGGCTATGAATGACAGGGTACCGATTAATACCTTATCTCTCAGTACAGTCCCGTGCGACGAGAATGACGGATGGATGGTAGTACACGGACGTAGTGGATGGAAAAGAATCTACAGACATACGTTCCTTAGCATGACCCCAAATCACCAGTTAGTGGCGGTGATGTGTTGTAATCGTTTCATTGATGCGCCCTTGTTGGTGATACCGTAGAAAACGAACCCAGGATATGCTCCGGTAGGATTCCTGCATCGGAAATAGAACAAAGCTTACATCTCCGGAATTTTGAACGTGTCGTGAGGAGCACAACACGTGACCAACAATTCGTCCTCTAAGCACAATATCGTAGGCATCTTCTTTTGTTGGACTGCATCGGGCAATCTAGTTTTCTGTAAAATGTCAACATGAAACCTGAGGCACCCAGCATAGACCTATATTCCATGAAAAAGGAATGAAATTTCTTCCTTCTTCATAGTTTCTGGTGGAAGAAAAGATTCTCCAGAAATAGTTTGCTGTCCCACTGCTGCCTATCGTGTGAGCCAAAGTTCTTGAGTAGAAGGAATGCGCTTCATTGAAAGTTTTAACTCATTCGTGTTTTATTTTAACGTTGTTTAGAACTTCTTGCAATCCAATTTGCGAAGGAATCCCGGTAGTAAAAACTTAGTTTTTAAGCGTTTAATCCATAGTGCAAACACTGGAATTCGTTTTGGTGCATTTTCGAAAACGAATTAATGAAATAATTCAATGTTGCAGGTTATCTTTCGTAGCATCATGATCAAAACTATGAATTAAAAACCTGCGCACACACAACAGGGCATCAGAATCGCTGAAATGCGCTCAAAATATTTGATTTGCCCCCAACTGTGCTTGTGAAACAGACCTACGAAAAACCTTCGATAGTTTGAATGTTAAAAAATACGCATACGCTCTTCTTCTTGCGCCCATTGTGTTTGCGTGTGTTTATACAAATCAAACTAAACCGAGCTAAGCCAAGATAATCTTTCTGCAAGATCTATCGCCTTATGTTCCCCGTTTTAGCCGTATGCGTGCTAGATGTTGCCCCTTTTTGCATATATGGGCGTAACTGTTTGTACTATCAGTTAGAACGACGCTCGAACGAAGCGATTGCTGCATATACGGACGTTTCGCGCGGTATCTTCTGGAGAAACCATCTTGCTATTATGTACTGCGCTCGCTTGTTGGACCTCCAGCCGTGTTTGTTTACATCCGTATGTTTTTGTGTAGTAAAAGTGTTTTTCTCGATGCCTGGTCGAGAAGCGAAATAGCTTCGTAGATTTGTAGACTCTCAAACCGAGCGCATGGCTGCAGGGTGCGTGAATTTATCATACGTGCCCATGACGTGATTCGTAGAATAAACAAGACGGATCTGGGGATTTGAAAAACATTCAGAACGTGGAGCAACGATTGATTTTGAATATTGCGGCAACCGGATCGAGTTGGCTTTGGGGTATTTACTTACGATTTCGTAGGCAATTTTTACAACAAATTTTCCTTTTTGTTTTTTGGTGCTAACGAATTGAATTACTATTATTATCTAATTTGTGGATGCGCATTTGTTTGAGTTTTATTTTTGAATTGATATTAAATAAAGCAATACGGCCAGGCCGTCCCTAATAATAAAAAAAAATTTTTTTTTTTAAATTGACCCAATATTTCGATCAATGTTTTTTACAGCAACCTTATTTGCCATCGCAACCCGAGACACAATATACACACGTCCTTGCAACATATCCAAAAACATTTTGTCGCCCTTTTTGATCTTTCGTTTCTGGCCGGAAGTAATCAACAAACCAAAGATGGCATCGAAAAGATCAAATGATTGGAAGCTGAATGAAGCAGAGTGTCATCATGCCGTCGGCAGTCAAAATATGTTGCCAACGCTCGAACATTTTTCGATAGCACGTCGTCATCTTGAGTGATGTTTGTTGTGAATGGGATGAAAATGGCAAGGAATAAAGAGAAAACCGTGCTTCAAAGATGAAAGCTTTTTCAGTGCAAGAAGCTTTGATTCTTTTTTGGTTTGTTTATTTACAGTACTGTTTAAAGCTTCGAAGGATAAAATTGATAAAAAAATATATCGTTTGATTTAATTTATTTTCGGCACTCTACCAGATTGCTTTTTCTATCTATAGAACGTTGTTTTACATTTCATGCATGTGTAAATATATGGATTCGACATGCAGCTAGCTGGTTGCATATGGGTTATCAGCATTCACAGTGTCGGTACAATTTGTGAAACTCTCTCAACATACGATGAAAATCTTTCATGTAAGCATAATATAACTTATTTTAATTAAAATGTTGCTATGTTAAGCTGCTAATTCTGGAATTAAGCACTGTTCCAGGGTGAAGCACGATAATAATAGTTTGTAAATAATTACAAACTTAATCGTTTATTTATCTATATGTTATTTGGCAATGTTTCAAAATTTTGTACTTTTTATGTTTTTTTTTTCTGTTGATCACGCTACAAAGTCGATCGATCGCGTTCGTATAGATTAACGTCTCACCCCTGATTCACCGAATACACAGCTGGTTCGAAGTAATGATGCTTTATTTTATATGATAATGTTTTCCGCCGCGTAACAAAGAAAAAGAGAGTTGAGGTTTACTTTGTTTTCTGCACACATTGACAACAACAATAAATCAACATATACGCTGCTTCCGCTTTCAGTGCTGTGTGATATAGTGTCATAATTGATGATGATGATGATAATTTAATACAAAATGTGTAGCGTGTGTCTACATCAGATGCTATCGCACGAAGTATGTCTCTAGGAAATAGAAATTAAATTCAAGCTTCCTGCTTTTTCGATCGTTCTGAGCTGTGTAAGTTGACATTTTCAACTGTTTTTATTTGTATTTTGATGTCTCGGTTAAATCGATGCGCAACCTGCATTTGTTATACCGGATGACATTTGAGGTCGTTTCAACTAAGTATTTTTCATGTGTGTTTCCATAACGTTATCGACTAATGTCATTTCTCGACACTCGCAGAGTAAAGTAAAGCATTGATACAGGAAAAGCACAAATCGCAGAAAAAAAACGCACCACACGAAGATAGTTTTGCAAAATGCAAAATGCACGTTCTTTTCACGTTTCCTTTCCGTTGGATCTCACAAGGCAAGACGACTGTTTGTTGACTGTGTATCATACTCCGAGTCGAAATGTACAAGAACTCGTCTGCTCAGTCGTTGCACGGTGACAAGACGCTCCAGTAAATGTACTACTACGGGTATGATTATGTTACGGTTGGGGTGTAGTTGTGTGGTGCAATGGCCGTAGAATTGTCGGAGAAACGAAACATCATCCGCTCGGCACCTTCTTTGTGCAATCTGCCACACGACTTCGTCCCATACTCTTGGGGTAGGAATGGGAAAGGCGAAGGAGCAGTAGGACGTTGTGTCGTAAAGGGCCAGAAAATGTCATTATATTGTACTAATGCAATATTAACACGTATTAAAACTTGTAGACGACGCCATCCGCTCTTGTGAGGCTCGAGAGACGATGGAAAGCGGTGGCACACTCAACTTGTGGTGTGGTGCTGCTGCTTTGTATAACTTTCCACCGACGGACTGAACTTTCGGACGAGGCTGCGGGAGACACTCAGACACAGTATCATTTCCGGTGACGGCGCAAAAGTTGCTGCTGTACGAGCATATCGTTCGGCAACGGTTGGTAAAATATTGTCAGACACTTTTCCCTCCGTTTGCTGTTCCATCCTGTACCCGGTGCGGGTTGAATGGTTGGGTCTCGTTGTTCTCACATGGCTTGAACGATGTTCAGTAAACTTTTGAAATCAAATCAAATAATCGAGCAGAGCGCATTCGGGTGCTGCTTTCTTCGTACCATCGAACATATAACATCTATCCTTGCCGTCACAGTCACGATTAACGTACTTTTGATGTGTATTCCGCTGTAAAAAGGGTTCAATCTTCGGTTCGGCTCACCCATCGACATGTGATGATGTCATCGAATGCAAAGCCACGTTTCAGATTCGTGGCCCAACATTTTCAGGACCATGGTCTATGGATACGTTTGAAATTTAATTAATCTTTTCAAGGACAATAAGCGTCACGTTCTGCCTGGTGCCATTTACGTTACGTTCAATTGAATTAATGTAAAGTATTTTTATACATTGCGAATCATTACAACTTTTTCGTAAAAACGTAAAAGTATTATATCATATTCAATCTGCTAGTACATTCCCTGCAGTTTAATGAACACGAGTTTATTAACAATAGTTTGCTCATTATGCTCACCCACTCACCATTATGTTTAACCCACTCAACACATCAGTCGTTCCGCTCGTTATAATGCAGCACATTAAAAGCGAATCTTTTGTTCTTTAACCACCCTTAGTTAACTCTTTCGCTAACCATTCTCTTTTTCTCTTTTTTTTCAGGTAAGTTTCACAAACGAAATGATGTGTAGACTGTAAGTACGTCGAGTGACGGAAATAAAAATCCGCTATCACACAAGCAGTGCGCCCGAAACCCGATAAAAAGCACTTTCGACTGTTGGTGGCAAATGCGGCCTCTAAGCAGACGCAATTAGGAATGATGCTAATGTGCCTAACGAGATTTTTGCACTCGTGGAAATGCCAAGACGCGAAACAGCTTAGGATAACAAAAAAAAACTCATGGTCTACTTTTATGTCCTCGTTTGAATGTGACCGTTGTCATGAGGAGCTTCAGAGGTGGAGAGTATCTTCATCAACCGTGCAAAGGAAAATTGAAACGATAGTTAAGAACTCTTCAAATTGATAAAACGATAGTTAAAAACTATAGTTCTGTATAACAGGATAGTTAAGACCTATTGGGTCTTCAAGTAAGTTCCCTTTTTGCTTACCATTTTAGAAATGATAAGTACCATTTAAAAAAATATTCTTATCAAAGAAAATTGCTTCTGGAAACATATGTGACAAAATGTTTTAAAACTCTACGGTTGTTATGCTCGCGTAAAATTATCATTGAATAACATGATTTATTGAGCAAAGTCGCGTATTTCGGAGAAGAAATACGCTTGGCTTTTCTATACACCCATAGCACTTATTGCATAAAGCATTCTTCTAACGAAGTGTTTTCCCACGGACGGTAAGGAATGGGTGATCTTTGACGTAAACATACGGCAGGAATGATCTATTGGCATTGCCTCGGAACTGACTCATCCATTTGTCTAGTTGTAGTGGCGCTGAAATGTGTGCGTGTGTACTTTTTATAACCCATCCAGACACGATAATGATAAAAAAGAAAATGACGCAATTTCCTTTCCATTCGTCGTACCACCACATCGTCAAACCTTTGCTTGACCATCATGACGCTGCACTAGCACCATAAGGTGGAGCGCGCTGCAAGATAGTAACAACAATGACGAGGATGATGAGTTTCCGGCCGTGATGCAGGATCACTTTTAAATAGAAACGCCCGGTGTCCAGCAAAGGAGCTGGTCTGTGTGTTTGTTTTTTTTTTATCGCCATTCTCCCACAGTGGCACCATTTTCGATCCTTCTATTCCATATGGTTGTGGGATCGTCACAAACACACTCACACACACATATTACGTCTATTACGTTTTCCTACTACCACCACATTGCTTGCGGCGTGGCGTGCACACGCCGTGAACAGAACAGAGAGTGGAGGAGTGGCCCTCAAGGATAACGATAATGGTTCGGGTGTGTGTGTGTAATAATGAAATGCCGCAACCTTACCGCGCCCAACCCGTTTTGCCCCCGTATTCCTACTCCTTTGGGTGCGCGAACTCCTCTGCTGTCGGTTTTTGGTTGTTGGTGGGTGTGGTGAAGAGAGAAAGTGGTGTGATACTATTCACACCCAGTCGTTATTTTCGTTTCGTCCTCCGCGCCTCTCGACCTATCTCTGCGTCCGGAGTGGGCGCCATAACTACGCGAGCCGCTTTTACGCTATCCTTTGTGATACCGCTCTCGGTTGTGTGCGTGTGACGCTTGTATGTGTCTCTGTTTGCTGGTGTCGAGCAAATGGGTGGCTATTGGCTCCAAGGGTCGATTAGCGCTCCGGCGTCCTTGGTGTGTCCATTGCTTTTGTTGGCCGTTTCGTGACACCGCCACCACCATCCCTCTGCTCCCGGTCGACCGACGGGTTGCTGTGGTTCGCATTATTTATTTATTTGTCCACTTTTTATGTTGACTGATGGCGGCTCGAATCGACCGATATTCGGCCCAGCAGGTGGCAATAGCAGGGGGTGTGGTTTGGCGGAAGCAAGTAAAATGGCATTAGGACGCAATCGAACGGCAATTGAGAAATTTTCCGAACGGCCAACTGCTGCGGGTTGGCCCTATTCTGTATTGTGCGGTGAAGGGCTTTGGAACATCATCAGAGTTGAAAATGGTGGTGGTGGTGCCGTCCTGGAGACCGGACACCGGCGGATCCATGTTGAGTTTTGGTGGCCGTATGAAAAGAGATCATTGATGGTGTTCCAAGAATTCGGTGTAGAATACAGGAGGACAAATTGTTATGTGGTGTAGTGTGGTCAGTGGTTCCTTTACCGTTGAAAGCCGATGAAAGCGGATGATGGTTGTTGATTGAATCGTTGCAGTTTTCTTTGCGGGGCGCGTTGAGAGCTGTTATTCGAGTAATTTCGATGAAAAAGCTCACTGCTGTCTGTTCGGAGTATGAAAATGTAATTGTATGTTTCTTTAATGGATTTTTGGGAAGCAATTGACAGTGATCGATGAGCTATAGTGAGTGATCGGCTTCGGTGCTGCTAAGTCCCAAGCTTATTCGGGTATTCTGATGAACTGCTGGAACAGTTGAACAGATGCAGAAACATCATTTTTATTTCCGTCAACATTGCGCCATAAGCTGATGCCTTCCACAATGGTTTGCTATTAGAAAGTTGTTACAAATTACATTTTAATGTCTGTGTTTTGTTGTCATAGTCTTATAAATGTTCAATACCATAAGATTCCATAAATGGCATGCTACATGAAAATAGGACCATAAGTCGGTGGTGTAGTAATTTGGCAGCATTTAAGTAGATCCATCGTTGCTTTGGCAATTATGAGTTTTGCATAATTAGTTCTAGCTCATCTAGAGCCATCCTCGAAAACTTGTACGATAAACAATATGCAATCATAGCAACTTAATTTTCTATTTATGTGTGAGTTTCGCTTAGTATTTTCTTCGTAAATTGTCTGTAACATTCTCCATATTTATACACATTTTTTGAATGTACACGGTCAATGGTTAGATTACTTTCGAGACAACGAAGTGACGAGGCAATACCATTTCGTTTTCAGAAACGGATAATAATGCGCACGCTGCGTTCGGCGTGTTATCAATATGTTTTCTTTTCCTATCATCTATGCATGAACATCAACCGAAGCATGCACGCCGTTTACTGCATAATGTGTGTACCGTTTTCCGATGGCATACATCCTCCCGGTTGGATTTGGGCTGCTGTTTTGTCGTTTTTAATGCACGAAAGTGGAGAAGAATACATTTAGAAATTGATTGAAGTAAATTTGTGTATGCAGATGTGATTTTACAACAACCGGGTGTCTCCCCGTACCGAAAGCGGCAGCAATAGCGAAAAGACGAGAGCGCCACAAAATAGGGCGAAACGGCTGTGGGCGAAAGCGAGAGAAGAAGCGCCCTAGAAACATGAAGCTGTGTGTTGTTATAAAAAAGCTATGAATATTTTACCGATTTCTCCCCACCGACACACATAGACCCTGAAAAATGAAAAGCGTTCATGGTGCTTGTTTTTGCATGCTTCGATAAGCTTTTACATACCACCTCTACCGCCCCTATCCCCCCGCAGGCAGCGTAACGCGCCCGCCAGTGAGGATGTCTCTTGACTCTGTTTGTGTCCGCGGAGCCTCGCCCGATACCAAGCATAGATTTTTGCATAAGCAGATGCATTGTAAATCGCTTGTTAACGCAAATGCTTGCGTCCCACTTACTGTCTCAATCTACATTTCCCTTTGTCGTTTGACTTTTGAGGATTTGGAATGGATTTGTGTGAAGTAAGAGTCAGTGCTAGCACACGTGCATAGAAAAACTGAGACAGAAGGTCTAATTTTAACTTAAAAAACAGGGATTAATTTAACATATGCAGGGATCATAGAATCTGTGTGAGACTAAAGCTTGTCTATGCTATGCACATTTGTTTTTACATTTTCGATTATGTGTAAAACATTTACGATTGAGTTGAATTATTCATTCATTCTGGAATCATTGTGCAAAGTATTTAAAGAATTTCGTTTTCGTTTACTTTTAAACATGAAACTCTTTAGAAACAAATGCACAAACAGCAATTTGTAATAATGTGGGGAACCGTAATTTGGTGAATTGCTCTGTTCTGTTAAAACGTTAAAAAACACATTCAAAAGCGCAACGAATAAAAACATGGGCAAACTAACACACGAATCTTCGATGCTCTGTAAAACTACCTGCCAGGTGTAAAAGTGGCAAACGAGAGCAGAGAGATCGTTTTCCGGTTCTTCCGGCCACCTCGCCCAACCAAACATCCACCCTTCCGTTTGCTCACCTGCACATTCTCTTCTCATTACCTATCTTCGTCGACTTCGAGCTTAACGAAAAAGGGTGGTTGAATGTACAGAGTGCTCCCTTTCTTCGGGCCTGGTGAGGAAATGGGGGGGAGGGGGAGTCGCTGGGTTGATTCTAACGGGTTCGTCCCATGGATTTTGTTGCCACCGCTGTTCCATTCCAGTTTCTGGTTTTTTTTTTCGTTACTCCAAGAGGATTTAGGGCTTGGCTTGGCGAAGAAGTAACCGCAAGCGTCGCGCGGCTTTGGGAGCTTGTTCCCATTAGCATCACACCGGTATTAGTGAGGGTTGGTGTGTTTTCTTCCTTTCTTACGTTCGGTGGTGGGTTGTTGCGCTGTTCTCCCCGGTAATGATGGCGCAATCTGTGAAGTACAGTTATTTTTATGCAGTCGGTTATTATGAAACGCTTCCCCTTCCGCGCCGCCCTCGTTAAGGTCGCGCCAACGAGTAAATGATGTTACCAGACTGCATTCAAGTAGAACCCGGGCGCGGACGACGTCCGTCGTTTGTGCTCCACTGCGCTTGACACAGGAGAAGTTCAACCCACAACACACCGTTGCATGTATCCATGTATACGTGTGTGTGTTTGTATTTATGCTAGTGAAGTGCATCATTAGCGTACGGTGGAGATGATAGCAGCAACCAAACATACACACCCACAAGTTGACGTCAGGACACTTCTGCCGATAAGGCATAACTTACACAGAAAGCTTCGTAAAGTAAGCAATAAAGGGCTTGCTGCTAACGTTCCATGCAGGTTTGCATCCGGCAGTGGTAACCGCGTATATCAGTGTGTTGGTGTGTTGCGATCGTCGCGTCCGCGAAACTCCCTCGTCAAACGCCCCTGTGTGCACCCCGTGGAGCGAAAGAAAAAGCTCATTTAAATTGAAGCAATCATTAACCGCAATATAACAGTGCATTTATGTGGTGCCGGTGGAAAGATGGCCGGAGGGAAAGATGCGAAAAGCGGGATGGAATTGACTTCGAGTTCGTGGCGCGGTAAATGTGTATCGGGCCGAGCGATGGGGCGTCCTCGTTTCGTTTCCGCCTTTAACGTCGCCTTCGAAGAAGTGATGGATTGGATTTTCCTATACCACCGTGGCTGCCGTTCCGTAATAGGAAAAGAAGGGATGCATCTAACCCCAGTTCAACTACAGTCACACCTTTGCCACAGGTTGGTTCGATCCGTGCTGGTTTTCGTCGACAATTGTATAACGCAATGTGGTTCATTTTGTTCTTTTCGCCCTACCTTTCATCCTTCTTCATCATCTTCGTCAACACCTTAAGCTTTCAGTCGCATTCGGTACTGTTGACGTGCAATGCAAATGCGCAGAGGAAAGAACTTGCAAACATTATTTACAAAAACTGGTTCGCCCGTTGGCAAAGGTGGGTCGATGCGACAAAAGGTAGAACGAGGTATACTTCCAAGCAGCTTTTTTTGGTCATCACCTCTCGTAGCGAAAATATCTGAGTTGTATATACAGAGCGAAAGAGAGACAGAGAAAGAGAAAGCATTACAAAATTGGTCCAAGAATCTTCCCAGGAAGAATTTTGCAACCTGGAAGATCTCCTTCGGGTTTAGTTCGCTTCGAGAGTTATTAAAATGCTAAATGCAGTTTCTCTTCTCTAGCCTTTGTTTCAGTGTTTGCCAATATATTAAGTGGGCGATGTGGAGTAACGATTTAAATTACCTTTAGTTTAATTTTCTTCTCTATATTCAGTACTAATTGAAGTGAAGTAGAAATAAATGCTAGACCATTCATTTAAACCATTCCTCTACTTAGATGTATTAACCTGGACGATTGTTTGCTTTAGCACAGGTATTTCTGAAAATGATATAGTTTTCAGTTGAAGACAGAATACTATGTTGAGCTTTTGAAAGCGCCTTAAGTTATTAAACTATTCCCTTAAGAATTCCGACTATTTTCTGACATCATTCGCCGAAAAAATGTCCAGTTTGTTTGAACTTTTTCGTTGTTTATTTCTGTAACAAAAACCATTGACCCATTCCACCGATCAGACGTGTCCCGAAAAAGATCGCGTCTCACGTGCTCTGTATACACACGATTTCCGTCACCGGAGCGTTTGTCCTCCTTTTGGTAATTTGTTGGGTTAGGGTCGCGTTTCTGATATTCTTCTTTCGGCGTTAGTTTCTCGCTTTCTTTGGATTTCAAGTTTCGATCTTCGGTGGTGCTTTCTACAATTTAACGAAAGTGGGGAAGAGAGAGGCGATTTCTTCACGATGGTACCGTTACGTTGACCGATTATATAACGGTGGATCGTGTTCGTTCTATTGGTGCCTTGCATTGCCGATGCTACGCCACACTGTCCTCTGTACATAACACCGTTCGCGAGAGAGAACGAGTTTATCTCTCGTTCAGTGTGCCGTCCGTTCGCTAAAAGTTCGTTCACATCAGTGCTTGCGGACGGTGTGGAAAAAAAAGCGGCGATACATCTCCAGATGTGGAGACGATATGTTCAAATTGAATTGAACTGCTCCAGCATTCTGCTGTATATTTCATTTTATTTTCTCTACTAGAACAAGTTTTTTAAACGCTTTAAGCTAAGCACAATATTTGTAAGATTTTATACTTCAGATTCAATAAGAAGATCTTGCTCACGATCGCTCGATTGATTTGTGTTCTAAAATGTTGACTCAGACAAAGCTTCACAACACCAAAGCCTGATTATTAGCCTCTTTTCAGGCTTACCTCTTTCATCCCGCGTCCATTGGGTTGACCTGATTTCCGCTCGATCACTCACCACCGTGGCTGAAGGGGAAATGTGGTTGTGTACGTTTTATTTATTTATTTATTTATTTATTTCTGTATTGCGCCCCCCCTTCTGATTTGGGAGTCGGAAATTTGGACTTTCTCTTCACTAGAAGATCCACGTCCATTTTGGGGCCATTACTCTACCACTCGCAGCAGTTTCCTTACCGATACGGTGGGGTAGTTTTGTTTTGTGTTTTGCTTTTCCAGTGCGTTCCTTCACTCTTCCGATCATTTCCTACAAAGTTCCGTTAGGTTGCCCTGTTACAAACAAGTAAAAAAGCACACACTCCTTCCCAAAGAGCGCTCCTTTTCACTCACTCCATATTTTTCTCCGTATAGCGTTGAAAAAGTAACTAGGGAAGGTGTATAGAAGAAAAATAAAGCACAACATCTAGACTGTACCTGTGACTGTGTATTCGTCTTGGGAATGTCCGTAACCACAATAGGTCAGGTGGTTTCCGCATGAAATAGGGAAGGGGTATCCCAATAAAACACAACTTCTTCGCCAAAACAACAACATCGCAGCTACAAAAGCACAGCGAAAGAAATCTGCAGAAATGATGTCAATGGATTCAGCGAGCAGAGTTTTATGGCCCAAAACACAGTTAAGATGTACGCTTTCTTGAGATGAAATCCTAAGTTCACTGTCAAGATCAAGATGACTGCAATCGTTTCATGTTGTGAGATATTAAGCGCTCTTGTAAGTAATTTTATCTTTTTTTCTACTTTAATCACATCGAATACTTACATGAACATTATTTCTCAATTTTTTCATTTAATCATTTTTTCCGACTAAAACGACTATCTCCCTTCAAACGACACTTGGCAAAGCTAAAGAAAAAAAAAGTGTTTCACCGCGAAAATGTTTTTCCTAGTCCACATCCGGTGCTGAGCAAATGTGTTCGATCTCTGGGCCCCAACCATCTGCTATGATTTGTTTATTATTGGTGTGCCGTTCATCCCGATCCGCCGATTCACGTATGACCTCGTAAAAATTTCATGCTCCATTTTTTTTCTTTTCCTTTCGAGCAAGCCCGTGCTAAGAAAAACATCACCAGTCGGATGAGTTTGTTGCTTGGGTTTATTGGTTGGTTGGCAGGATGGTCGGTAGCAAACAACCTCGCCTCCCCGAAGGAAACATGCCTGTGAACGCATGTGCATATGTTGCGATATTGTCCAAACCGCGTTGGGGGATGATTTCTCCTACACACAATGTCTCCAAATATTTTCTTTCCGTACGCTTTCTCGCTCTCTCTCTCTCTCTCTCTCTCTATCTTCCTCTGATAAACACGCATGCGAGAAAATGTAGCATATGTAATTTTGTAGTTGTGATTGTTCAACCAATGATTGTTCATCCGATGATTGCTCAACGTAAATGAGATGTACTGATCTGTAGGTAAAGCATCGTTTAAATTGTTTTGGGGCCGATAACAATAAAAAGAGTTTATAGAACTCAGTTCTTTTGACTGAATGTAATATAAATAAGCAGTATAATATTTTCACTTGAAGACTAATTCAATGTTCAATGCCTCAAACATACATTTTACATGTCCTTACTGGGACAGGTAAAATAAACATTTTTTTTTAATTATCTTAACAATTTGCAAAGAATTATTTCTGTTTGAGTTGATTCAATTAGAATTTGAAATCATGATAAAAAATTAACAATTTATAACATGAAAAAAATTGAACATCTAAAGACTTGAAAGCATATGGCAACAGTACATATTTCGATTCGATATATTCGATTATTTTTTGTTAACGAAGCATATTCGATATTGTTGAAAAATATCCACTTTCTCTGTTAAAGCTATATGTGGGTGGCGGGATTTTTTTGTGCCTTCTTAAATTCAACAAACCTTTTGCAACCGGAAAGATTGCAATCCGCGTTGTGCGCGTTCGTAACGGAAGAACAAATTACTCAACACACCCCGTCCGTCCGTCATCCCATTTCGGTGCTGTTGGTGCTGCCTGCCAGTTCGCGATCATCAATCCCCATTTCAGAACCAATTGGGGCATCAACCAGCCTCCCACCACGAATCTCCGTCGATTGTTGATGGGTATAAACTAAACGCGTGTCGAAAGAAAAGTAATCTAAACTCTCCCGTTTAGCATCTTTGGCTTCGAAATTGACTTCGTGTTGAGCTGACCGCGCATCCCAGTCCCGAGCCTAGGGAAACTGCGGGTAAAGGAATTGTTGGTATTCAAAAATCAGGCAAATATCGATACAGACGGGCGGCTCAAGGAGGAAAACCATGCGAGAAGGAGCGAAAGTAGTTAAAGATCCGTTTTGTATCGCCGAACAGTTCGAGCGCGGATTTATTTGTTTAGAATGGCGAGAAAAATTGCTTTCAATATTTTTCATTTTCCGTTGAGAAAGGAAGAAGTGATGGCAGACTGACTGATACATTGGGAATCCGGTAAAACGGTGTGGTGTTTTTCCATGCGGGAAAAATCAATGTTTTTTTTTTTTGAGGATTACTCACCTTTATTCGTTGAACGCGATAGAAAAGAAAATGTTTAAAGAATGCTTGGCGAAACTTCCAAACCGGTATCGAGCCAGCGAATATGGCATATTTTAGTGTTTTATTTAATTATAAAATGGTTTCTTGTGATTCTGTCTATTGTTTACTCTTTAAGAGGAAACGAAAACGACCGCCACCTAAAAAATCAAATGGGATTTGATTCCATCCTTTTTCACATAAAACCACAAACTTATGAAATAGATGCCAAAGAAATCAAGAAATTTTACCTTCTCGCTTCCAAACATCCAGTCCGATAACGTCGTTCATATTTACCGCCATTTAGCTGCAACTACTCTGCTTTTTCTCGAACCCGTTAGGGGAGACTTGAAACTTTTCGGTGCTCAAAAATATAACGAACCAAACAATCTTCCACATCTTTCCTTTTACTCACAAAAAAAGAACTCCTCACGATCCCAGCCCACTGTATGCTTGGGAAATGTTGTGCCCTGCCAGCATCACACTCCGTTCGAGAAAGCATCACGCCCTCCGAGCGAGGTGAAAAAGTGTGACGGAAATACAAATTTGTCATATGAAAACAAAAATTAAACTAGCCCATTTAACGCTGCAAACACCTTCCTCTGTGCGGTGTGCACAACGAGTGGAAACTTTCCTATGTCAATTGGGCTTTTTGCCCAGTTTGTGGTGCGGTGACGCGGTTCCGGTGGCCATCATCATCAAGCGACAGCGAGAAAGTGTAAACATACGGAAACAAATGGACCCTCGCACGTAGAGATCATCAGCGGCTAGTTGTGACCGACGATGATGCCATGTTCCGAAAGGTTCCGTCGTCATCCACGGTGAAACCTGTTCCCAATATCTCTCCCATCTATTTCCTGCCTCCTGGGACACTGTCACTGTGCTGGTGTCTCACGAGTTTTGCTGTGTACGGTGTTTGGAGGCTGCACCAAAGAGTTGTGCGAATGCGAAGGTCACGAAAGAAAATATCCGCGCCCCCGTACCGGAAGAAAGCTTTAGAAGGATATCCTCTGTTTCTTTAATGGGATGCTGCTTTATTTTTCATCTGCACATCGGCGGTTTTGGTGACACTTTTTTGTTTTGGCATGTGGTTCGCTGCTTGTTTGTCCCGGACGAATGGCACAAATCATTTATCTTATTATCTAATTTCAAATATCCGGCACTTTTGGTGTGTGTGTGTGAAGTGTCCCACTGTCCCACTGCTAACGATTCGGGAGCTGCGCTGGTTTTGGTGACGGATTGATGTCGGTGTGTTGTTGCCAAGAAGGCGCCCTCTCCTCTTGGTCATCCTTTTTCGGTCGCCTTCTTTCGTTCCATCCTATGCCATCGCTGTATGCTTGGTGGGCCTAGTAAAGCCCAGTTTTTCATCGACTGTTGGTCTTTTGGACCGGAAGATGACCCTTTACTTTTTCATTCCGCCACGCTTCTTGAAGCGTGTCCGGTTTTGTGGTCTGATCCGTTTCTTTGCCGGATGACGACGGCTGAGCAAAGTTGCCTTTCTGTCGCGTTCGTGTATTCAGAAGCATTTCGATTGAAAAGGGGTAAGGCAAAAAAAAGCGATAAATTCCATCACTTCATGAATCATGTTATTTTGATTCGCATGGGAAGAAAAAACTTCGGATCTTCTTGTGGTGGTGGCAGAAAGATCTTCAACCCGATCAAAACATAACATAACCATCTTTTGTAACGTGTAGCGTGAGCGGTCGCAAAATAGCAGATGAGCAGCGGTAAGTTATTCGGTGCGAGAGACAGCGCAGCTAGTTTTATTTTCCCACGTTTACTTTTTATTATATTTTTCTACTCCCATCGTGGTTCAAAAATCCCAATAGCAGTATTTCGGAGGCGTTTTCATGCCTTCGCAAAACGCTCACATTTGAAATGGGCATTTTTGAGACGTCGGCTGACCTTGCCACTTGGGCGAATCTCGATTGTTTTGCCAGGACCAGATCAGAAAACTCGGACCGTTCAACCAACGAAAACCTCTCTTTGTGCTGGCGGTGGTTCTTTATCGGTTTGTGTGAAATATGGTCTCAGTGCTCGGTTCTATCCGAGAACTTTTCCTGGGGGCGGGCCTTTTCTTCATCCCTTGTCCGGAAAGATGGAGAAGATATGTTTAAGACACACTTCAGCCTCGTTCCGGTGTGGGTGCCAACTCTTCTCTCTTACCTTCCTCTTTGCCAGAAATGGGTGTTTTGTGGTATGCTGTTTGTTTTGGATTTGTTCGGTGTGGTATGGATCCGTGTGCGAGTTGTATTTTATTTTGCCCTGAGCCCTTGCTAGTCGTAGAAAACAGCACTTTTCTCGGTAAATATTGTTAGACAAAGTTTACCGTTTGGCTAAGGAATCACAGCGGTCTGATATGGGGCAGCATTAGCAATAGTGCTTTCGGTGCATTCTTTCCTTTAGGATTCGCGCACACACCTCAAATCGAGCGAAGAAAAAACTATGTTGGATTGGACCAGAAATAAAAACAACTTTAAAACGGTTGGGAAACATGTTGTGTTTCCTTCGTATTGGTAGAGGCAAGGTTTTCTTAATCGATTAACGATGCTATTTTTATAATCAATTGATATGTTCCCATGTAACTAATGCCGCTTTACAAACGTCAATCGCTAACGCCAATGGCATTCCAAATTTGATCCAAATTCTCTGCGAAACGAAGTATCGTTTTCTTTTCCCGACCGAATTTAGCTGAAACACCTGGCACACACCTGTCTGCGTGCCCGGCAAAGGAAGTAGAGCTTGCCGGATTTTTCACCGCTACACGTAAAAACGTCCCGTCGTCCCCCTGGCGGCACAGCCATTGCTACATTAGAGCGTGTTCGCTTAATAATTTGCCATGTTTTCGCTCTCTCCCTCGATGGAAAAGACGATGGAATAATTTGGAATTTTACGATCGCCCATAAATTATTTTCAATCGTTGGGTGGTGGTGGTGTTGTGTGTCCCACCTGTCGGGGACTCTGAAGGATCGGTGGTTTCGTAGTGGATGCCAAAAGAAACACTTTGAATATCCGTCCACCATCCGTATTGTGTCGTGTACTGCTGTTGTGTTCGCTAATCGATGAAGAGTTAGCTTGGTGGAAGAGTGAAAAACACTCTGGCGGCTGTGACACTCGAACCGATCGAATGAAAAATCGAAACGAAAACGAAGTTGAACATTTTTTCTGATTCAAATTTTTGAATAGCACGCGCTAGAGGAATTCCGCTAATCAACCTACTTTTGATTTTAAAATTCATTAGAAAAGGAAGGGTAGCTTAGTAAAGTAGTTGCGTAGAAAAGTTATTTTGAAGTGCTTTGGTGGTGAATTTCTTGCAGAATGTAAAGTCGAATATGGTGCTTAAACAGACCACTCAGTTTGCGGATAGCAACAAGAATATTTAAATTTCACCTCCTCAGTAAAATGGGAATCCCGGTCCGGGTTTATGCGACGCGAAAAAAAATACACGGATTTACGATACGCGGGAAAGCAGCCCTCTCAAGAATGTCAGTGGTTGCCTTTGTATGAAGGACCCGATGGAAACATGTACTAAGTGAACGGGTTTGGCGGGGTTTTCCTTAATCGCAAACTCCGCCCCTCACATTCCTTCCTGTTGGGAAGGATACCGTGAAATATGTCAAAACCACCCGAAGCATAGCTCGCGGGTTTTCCGATAGTGGAAAGGAATTTACCACCACCACCTTCATTCAAGCTGCGAAAGTAACGCGGCGCGGACGAACGCGGCGTATCCTTTATGAGAATGCTTCACTTCGGATTAGGTAGGACTGGGTTTGAATGGCTTCACAACACTTCGTCGGTAAATCTGCCAGAAGATTGGCACGGTGCTTAAAAATCTAGGAATATTTTTCCTCTGGTGGGATTGAAAAACGGAGGCCCAGAATTTATTCTTTGAAATAGGCGATCAGCTAGCAAAACGATTGTGGTAAGTTGCTGTTCTCTAAATCGTTTGTTTGTTCTTGATTCCTTTGTTCCTCTACTGATTTCTGATTTTTCAGCAGAGAAAAGATAACATAACCTTCTTCTCCAGCAGAAGCAGCACAAATAAAGTAAAAGTAAAATCTAACTTTTATGGTGGATGAATGCTAGAGTCATTGCAAAGTGATTTTTCGGTAAGCTCTTTCGACCGTATTCACCCGCAGAGCCGTAGTATGATGTTGAGTTGAGAAAAGGAGACGAGCCTACCATAAGGATAGGTTTGCTGGATTAAGCAGATCTTCAATTGTAGAGAAAAGTAAAAAAAAATTGTAGAGAAAAGTATTCAGTTAAATCGATTGTTATCGCTGTCGCATTTGCGATTGTTCTTGTGAGACACGAAAGTTTATAAATATTCCTAATTGTATTGAATAAATCGGTTTATATTTTTACATATTTAGGTAATGTTTGTTTTAACAGATAACGTTAGACGTTAACGCTTGAAAATAAATGTTAATAACGTTCTAGAATATTTTCGATGATCTACAGAAATAATTGAACTGTGATTGTGTTGCAATATTATTCCTTGATTGTAGGACGATGTTCTTCAATTACACTTCAACATTAAACTAGCACCGTGATTGCTTGCTTCTCATCCCATCTATATCTCCTAGTGAAATGAGTGTCTAAATTAATGCAATCAAATGACCGCCGTCGGCAGACGTCCACTCCGGGTCGCCTTCTATGCTACACAAGTCAACTGAAAAATGAAGCCATAGACGTAGTCGGTTCGGCTAGAGAAGTCAACTAACCGAAGTCAAATAGCACGTGAAGTCACTCAACGAGCTGTTTTATATACCTCATCCTTCGCCTTCTCCCGGTTAACAAGCGATCATTGAACGATGGTTTGACTTGTTGCTCTGTCACATCTTCCAGTTGGTGATCGTTGGGCACTGGATAGAAACTTCAGGATTTTCCTCCAGACGAGACATACCATGAAATCATTCCTCTCATCCCTCCCGGCGGTGAGATAGACGGTCGTGTACCCAGTACCGGTCGTGCGAAAATATATTGGATCTAATGAGTATTGATTTTCTGACTTTCTTGGAAGATGCTGCCACCTCCACTGCTTTTGGCACGTAATATTTCATTTTAGATCCACCGTTTTGTCGAGATGTTTCGACATCTTTGGGGGGCGTTCGTTGCGATTTTCGCGGCAGCACATGCACAACGTTCCCTTTTTTTATTGCGACAGGCGACATAGGACGCCTGTGCACAGTGGCGTTGAAATTGAAAGCCGAATTCGATGAAGTTCATTAAATCACTAGTCATACTCCTGTGAACCGGCATGTTCCCGCTCTGGCTTGTGTCCATTGATGTGCAGATCAGGCGTAATAAGAGAACCTTGTTGTGTACGTTGTATAATTTGATATTGAAGATATTAACGCACCGCTTGCTGCTTTCCAGTTTAGATGTTCACACCTCAATCTCGCTCACAACCATTTTAAAGACTTGTATTAAATTAATCTTTTTAAAGACCTTAATGACTTTTTGAACAACTTTATTTATTTTTCTACTAACGTATAAACGTTTTAAGTGTGCCTGCCAGCAAAACACAAGTCTAGAAGCTCTGGATGTTCGAAAGCTGTTGCTCGACTCAGAGAGTAAGGATCGATGCGGATATAAAAAATGCATAGCACAGACGGCTATATCGGTTTGTGGAGCGTTTCTGATCCTTACATTCAGAGGCGTCCAGAATTCAACTGGAAGCCGTGTGATGCTTTGGTGCATAATTTATGCTGAACATATCTAGTATCGTAAAATAGGCAACAAAATGTGTGCCGTTCGGTAACCAACCCGGTCTAATCTTCACTCGACTTCTATCAATCCTAATAAAATCCGATCGAAATGGGTTTTGACATTGACTGACCATTCTGGAGGGTGTCCTTCCGTTGCTTGGAAAACGTGCGGGTAGCGTAAACGATGAAATATTTAGAGCCGAACGCACTGTTTGGCAATTTATCGTCGGGGTATATAGAAATCAAAGCTTAGTTTACTTATTAAATTTTATACGCTTTCTACACTTTACTTCAGCCGTCCAGCTATCGCTTATCTTTCGTGTTTATCCAATATTGGATGTCATCTCGAAACGAAAGAATACGTGGTTTACGGAAGAACAAGGTTGACAAAATCTGCAAACAAATACACACCATAGCAGCAAGCTTGAGATGGAAGTGAATGTTTGACACGAATCGTTGTCAACAGCAGGTCGTTCCCCGTCCAGTGTCCTTACACAGTGGTGACAGTTTTTCGGGACCAATTCGTCAACCATTTCATTGGACATTTCATTGATGTTTCAATGTTGCCTCGCTTGAAGGCCACAACTTGACAAAATGAGCAATAGCTCGAGAGACAGGAACGGACGCTACAACAGCAAGCCCGGGAGTTTGATGTCACAATTTTGACATCAGCAGCATTCTTTCGCGATGTTTTTTCCGCTACTTTTGTGACATACAAATTCTCCCATCCTGAGACGACGTGAACCGTTCTCGTCGGGCAAGTGCGTCAGCTGTTATGACGCTGGCAGTACAATTTTTGTCCTTTGTGTGCCTATCTTTCCGAAATCTGCTAGCGGCAGCAACACGGAGTGAGATGCCTCTTTTGGTCAAAGAAGACAGAGTCGCAAACTATTTTTAAAACCATTCTTTCACCTTCCCCGTTGACTCCTGCGGCGCTAGAAAGAACCTGCAAGCCACGGCGCTCTGCAGTAAATGATCAGCTTCTAACCAGTCCTTCTGTGCGCTTTCCCAAATAACTATCGTCTTGTGCTCGGCTGTGGCACTCTCGTCTCGTGTCGCCTCGAGCTGGGAAACAATGTCAGTCCCGGACATTTTTTTGTAAATGGTTTGCTCATTTTTTGATAAATGAAACTGTTATTTCCGCCCATGCGAAACCTCGCGGCAACGTTTTTTTCCAGTTCGCCCAGTTTCCGCATAGAAAGGGGTAGCGGAAGTAGACACTCCACAGTATTGCTTCCTCCGTACGGCGTGTGACAGCTTTGACCTGAAACTGTGGCAAAAGGTAACAAATTTGAAAATGCAAATCCGTTGAGATGTGCTTTTCTGTACTCCAGCCACGCAGAGTAACTGTGGAGAATACTTTATTTTTAGTTCTTTTGTTTTGTTTTACCATGGTAAGCGGGAATGTAAATAAACAATTAAAATCAAAATGCTTCTCAAGCGTTGAAGAAGCAAAAAGATTCTTTTTACACAGGTATGCAACGCAAGCAAGCGATGAGCAATTAAATCATTAATTTATTGTGATTCATCCTTGCAATTTATTTGATGGTGCCGCCATGTGGCTCCGCGGTTCAAACGTTATTTACAATTCTATAAACCATAAAACGTACGAATTTTCTCAGACGTGAGAATCGCCGTACAGTGCGTAACACAACTATACGACCACCCGTTACATGTGAATAAAACGAAAAGTTGAAGAGATAGCTAAAACCAATGTT